>CM053403.1:29413143-29436280 GCA_028644305.1 Xerus rutilus | reverse complement strand
AAAAAAAAATCAGTAACAAAAAGAAAACTTCACAATCTCTTGTAGAAATTTCTATCTCCCACCTTCCTTAGCAGTTAGAATACAGGCATGTGGTCTTGGCCTTGCAGATCAAACACATCTTCAGGAGACTAGACTTAGACACAAGAAAGTTGGGAAAGCCAAGTCCAGTGAATGCCCAGTGAGAAATTAGGGAGCCAAGGTAAATTTCTCCATGGAGATGAACAACCACCAATATTTCTTGGGCTCAGTCAAAATGAGACAAATCTGTTGGAGTAACTTCAATAATATTCCTTTGTAGTCTGTGAGCTATCATCTTTTTTACTAAATACCATTTATGATTACACTAGCCAATGTGAGTTCTGTGGTTGCAACAAAACCACTATGAGATACTGCTTATCCATCACTTCTAACCAGTATTAAGCTTCATATATGGGACTTTGCACAAAGAGAATATCCTTATCTTGAGAGTAAGCATTGGAAAATTTTGTAATCATTGTAAATTAGTAGTATTTCCCATTAGAACAGCAGTTGCTGACAACAACCGCTCACAGCAGTGAGGGATGTTATAGATGGGCCAGCTTGGTATAGGAAAACAGCCTGAGTTTTTTCCCAGACAGACCTGGTGTTCAGTCCTTGATTTGCCTTACTTTATACCAGTTGTATTACCTTAGGAAAGTGACAAATATTTATTACCTCTCTTATTCACCTAAAAATACAGGTAATAAAATTCACTGACTCTGGAAAACATTTACACACCTATTGATCAGCCATTTCCCTTATTAACACATCCTATTCTTGTTGGGTATCAGATAGCAGTGCCCCACCCAGATGGCATCTTTTGATTGATGTTAATTCTCTTGCCTTCGGTCAATCAGCAAAGAGTATTTGGTTTGCTGTGCAATCCATCTTGATTAAAAGCAACTTTGTAGAATAGGTGGTAGACCTTTCTGGAAAAGTTTCACTTCCAGGAGAAGACAGCATAAGAGAGTGAGAGCGTGAGTAAGAAGCTGTCTTTCTCCCTGCTTCTGAGGACAGTCATGTGTGGATTGATTCTTAGAATTATATCAACCACCTTTCCCCATGTAGGATGGGAAGACCAACAGTATGTTAGGCCCACAGTTCTAGAACTGTCAACTCACTGAGCCATCTTCGGAACCATCTCCCTGTATTTCCATGATGAAAATACATCCTTGATACTAAATCCAGTTTCATCTAAGATAACTGCAGCTGAAACCATTTTTACTGAAACAGCTCTACAGGGAGATTTCATAAGGCAATTCTTTCTTAAACAAAAGGACAACTTACTCCCTACTAGAACCCATGTCATGATATCCCATCTCAGAGTGCCATCTCTGTCCACTGCCACTCTCACCACTAATCTGACCTGATCCTTGTTACTCTTCTCCTTGCTCCTTCTCCAGCTTTTCAGGCTTCCTTGCCATCCCGCTGACATGCGAGGAAAGCTCTTCCTAAGATCCTTGCTATACTCTTCCCTCTAATAAGACTGATTTTTTTTTTAATAGACATACACACAACCAATTCCCCTGTATCCCTCTCAGATCTCATTTTCTCAATGATACCTTCCTGACTATCCTGTCAGTACACTTAACCTACCCTTAGCCTACTTTTCAATTTTATTTTCCCTATAGCACTTTTTAATAATGGATAAGTTAATCATTTATTGTGATTATTATATACCATGTAAATAAAAGGGGAAGCTACATGAGGGCAGAAGGATTTTTGCTGTAGTTGAATGATGTATCTCAAGGCCCCAAACGGTGCCTGACATGTTTAGGTACTTAATAAATGTTTGTTGAATTAATCATAAATACATATGTATAATCAAATGTCGGGAAAACCCTAGTTGTCCAATAAACTCTCCCTGAATTGCTATGCAACTGATTGGTTGTCCTGGCCTTCTGTATGGTCCAAGCATGTAGTAAGTTCTATCAGTTTTCTATGGTCATATTTTTTCTCCCTTTAATTTCTTCCCCCTGTGTTCTTTCTCTACATACAGCACTGCTGTATGTCCTTTGGTTACTTCTCCTGACTTTTCTCCTTGCATGCATATTCTCTTTCTTATTCATTCAGCAAAAAATTATTGTGTTCCTACAATGTGCCAAGACTTATGCTAGGTTTTAGATTTTCAAAGAGCAATATTGTTGACAAAGACTAAGCTAATAGTTGTTCTCTTGTTTCTTTCCAAATGGGGTGAATATGTGCTCCTGTGAGAAAAATTAATAAAGGTTTTTATACAACATGCTGCAGGTACAGGGTGAACTGTGTGTGAAGGTCACTGTTCAAGAAAACAAGTAGATTATACATGGTGAACAATGAACTTCAAAAGAAAGGTGAAGAGAACTGCACCATGAGTTGTTGTACCAACAGGAGTTCAGGGCACTGCCACTAAGAGAGAAGGACAAGGGTCTTTCAGAACATAAAAGAAGTTGTTCTAGTAGTAGAGTATAAATACTGTACATTTTTAGAACACAAACTATTTTAGTCAAGGATGCACTATCTTTTCAATGAATCTACTCTCCTCGAAAAGTCATAAATATTACATATATTTTATATAATCAAAATTAATGACTTCTCAAAAACATTTAATTAACTACTCCTTTAAAAAGTTATTCTTTTTTATTTTTTCCTTTAGTAAATATAGTTTCAGGCTGTATTTTTAATGCAGAAATTTCCAATTCTCAATAGCTGTCATAATGCCATTTGAAGAAGTTATTCATCCATGAAAGCTTCCTTTGTTAAAATACAGATCGCATTATTTATACAATCTGAATGTTTAATGAATGCATACAAATTCAAATGTCAATGTAGATAAACTAAAATTACATTTCTATTAAGGAAGAAGGCTTTTCAACAAAGAACAAGACTTTTTGTTTTAAGGTGAAAAAGTTAAAGAATGAATCTTGAATTGTTTTCTAAAAAGTAAATGACAGAATAGTGTATAAGGGCTTCCTAAAAGGTTATCTTAAAAATAAATATGAAACCGTGTCTTAACAATGAATGGTATAGCTATTTCATTTTATGGCTTAGAGAATAGAATTTTAAAAAACATTTTATTCTATATCACAAAGAAAATGGGTAAAAATCATTCTCAAATTGTTATAAGGATAATAAATGTAATCTAAGAGTTTTGTCCCTGCATCCAGACTGTAGTTGCATGAGCTACAGCAACACAATTCTCATCAATAAAGCACTTGAGCAGAATTGACACTCATTGAATATTTGACCATAACAAAAGTTTCCAGAATGTTTTTTTTTTCAAATACATATGGAGCATTTCTTCAATTAAATCTCATTCTTTAAAAGTGTTTACTCCTTTGCAGGTCACATGGGGAGCTGTACATGGAAACCATTCTATCCTCTCAGTTCTTCCCCATAACAGCTGCAAAAAGACATTTTGTGGAACTACTTTCAAAATATTTCCTGGATTAAATGAAACACAGAAGAAAATTTAGATTCGTGGTCTTCTTATATTATATTCTCAGAGAGGTTACTCAGTTAGCAGATAAAGCAAATTGATATAAAAGGGTAAGTAAAAGTGAATTTTGCCTTCCTGAAAACCTAACTAATGAAACATTTTCCCCATTCATGACTGGTCTAACTGTTCTTCAACCTAAGTTTCTATCACCAAGATATTTTCCATGAAATAGTCAACAAAGATTTTGTCATTATTCCTAAACTAAGTTTTTTGTGGTGTAAAGGAATGAGGAGAGGAAAAGTTTGATAGGAGAGGAGTTAGCAGCTTAGTTTGTTCAATTGTATGATGGCTAATAAACGACAAAAATCATTTCCCACACATTTCTGGACCCTAGAAATCTGAGATTGTATCACCAGCATGGTCCAGTTCTGGAGAGGGCATTATTCTGGGTTGTAGACAACTGACTCCAAATATCTGCATGTGGGCAAGAGGATAACAGACTCTCTGACATCACCATTAAAAGGGCATTAATCTCATTCATGAGGGCTCTGCCATGTTTCACAAAAGCCACACTCTTTAATATTACCACATTGGGGTGAGGGTTTCAAAATGAATTGGGGGGGGCACGAACATTTAGTAAATTGGAATCAGAAACACTCTACTACAATTTTCTCATGCATAAATAATCTGTTCAGTGCTGTCTGGAAACTGATGAATCATCACTGAATTTTGCATATAAATCTAAAGAAGCTACTTAGTTGTCCACATGAGAAACAACTCAAATTCAAATCAATTGATGCAATCTGGAATATCCGCACTAGTGAATTTCAATTTAAAGTCAATATAATGATTATTTTAGGTGCAAGAGAAAACAACTTAAATTAAAATGATCTAAGATGTGAAAGGTGTTTTACTGACCTATTAACCAAATATTGAAAAGTTAGTTTGCAGTCTAGGGACTTACATGATGTTACAAGAGACAGGCTACATCCAGAATAACATAACAACAGATTATCATGACTTTTCCCTCAACTACAAGACATGATACAGTTTACAAATTCAATCTTCTCAATGAGAAGATCTCCTTGAGAAAAATATATACTATTAAACTTTGTCCTAGTTTTCTCCAAAGGGACCTGAAGCAACTTACCGTACCAAAACAAACAAACAAACAAAGAAAAACTATACATTGAAAGAAAGTATGTAACATCACTGGATATTGGTTCAGTATTATTTAGTCTATAAGCATCAAAATGTCACTTTGGTCCATCACGACTTCTTCCTGTTACATAAAGAATAATACCATACCTTCTATTCTTCTATTCTTTGAAGAACAGAAGATAGAGCTACCAATAAAGACTTACGAAATGAAAGAATAGTGTTTCCTATTTTATCACAATTAAATTCTCCTATTTCAACTATGCAGGAGAATGATGGATCTTGAACTTTAAAAATGGATTGCTATAAGGTTATAAATTCAAATTGACATTTATATAATATTCAACAATAGCAAAATACATTTCTTCAAGCTCACATGGAACAATCACAAAGACAGAAGATGTATTATAAACCATGAAAAAAGTACCAGATTTAAAAGAATAGAAATGATGCAAAGTACATTCTGAGAGTAAAATGGAAGTGAATTACTTATCAATAACAGAAGATTGGAGAAAAATTCCAAATATGTTTAAGTAAAAAAGCACACTACAAAATAACACACTAGTCAAAGAAAGCTCTACATAAATTTTTAAAATGTTTTTGCACTAAATGAAAATACAACTTGTCAAAATCTGTTGATACAGTAAAAACAGAGTTTAGGAAGAGTTTTTTGCTTGATTTGGTTTTTTACTTTTGGATCTTTAGTAGAGCACTAAATAAATGAATTAAAAAGAAAAAAGTCTAAACTGAATGTTCTAATCTTCTACCTTAGAACTAGAGAGAAAAAAAAAAAAAAACAGAGAGAGAGAACAATTTAAGCCTGGAACAAGAAGAAGAAAAAATCCAACAAAAAAACAATAAAATTAAAGAACTGAAATTAACAATATATAAGGTTCAATCTTTTAAAAGATCAGCAAAGTGTATAAATATTTAGCAAGGCTAATCAAAGATATAAAAAAGGAAGCCACAAATTACTGTTATCAGACATGAAAGAAGGCTAATCCTTACAAAGGCCAAGAGCATAAAAAAAAAAAAAATGAGCACTGCATAAAACTTTATGTTCACATGTTAATTTAGACAAAATGAAAGATGCAAACTACCAAAACTCCCACAAAGAAAAGTATTCTGGCTGTATCTATTAAAGAAATTGCATAATAATAAAAACCTTTAAAAAAAAGAAAAGACAGTAGACCTGATTGTTTCACCTGTGAATTCTACCAAATATTTAAAAAAGAAATCAGACCGATTTCCTCAAATCTCTTCTGGAAAATAGAAGTAGAGGGAACTTATCCTAATTTACTCATTATGGTATTGTTGTTCTAATACCAAATCATAGAAGATATTATAAGAAAGGAAAATAAAGGACCAATAATTTTCATGAACAGAAATGCAAGTATCTTCAGCAAAATACTAACAAATTGACACATATTAAGGAAGAATTATGAACCATGACCAATTATTTATTTAAAAATAATTAAATAATTATTGATAATATTATAATTATTAATAATTAAATATTATTTATATGATAGATTAATTATTTTTAAATAATTAATGGTCATGGTTCATAATTGTTTAATTATTATTATTAATAATTATATAAAATAATATTTATAATATTTATGAATAAATGTTTATTATAAATAAATATTTATAATAAATTAATTATTAATAATTATAATAAAATAATATTTATGATATTTATAGATAAATATTTTATTATAAATAAATATTTATAATAAAATAATTAATAATAATAATTAAATAATTATGAACCATGACCATTAATTATTTAAAAACAATTAATCTATCATATAAATAAATTAAGAAAACAAAACATACTCATTTCATTTGAGACAGGAAAAACACATAAAAAATCCAACACCCATTTATGAAAAAGTTATCCAGTATACTAAAAATAGAGGGAACCTTTCTCAACTTAATAAAAAATATCTTGAAGAAAGTTATAGCAAGCCATGTGCTTTCTTCCTAGCAGAAACAAGGCGAATACGTCCTCTATCAACACTCCTATTCAGCACTTTCATAGCTACAGAAATAAAACAAGAAAAGAAAATTTATACTGATTGAGAAGAAAGTAAATTCTCTTTGCTCATATATAGCATGATTATCTAAACAGAAAATTCCAAAAAATCCCCAACTTCAGAAGCTAAAGCAAATATAGAAACATTTCAAGACAGATAAATGTAAAAATACCAATTGCTTCCATATGAACCACTGATGGAATTAGAATTTTCAAATGCTGTTTAAATAACACCAAAAAATGAAATACTTACATAAAGCTAACAAAATATGTACAAAATCTCTTTGCAGAAAACTATGAAACTTGATATAAGGGATCAAAGAAGACCTAAGTAAATGGAAAGATATTCTGTATTCTTAGAATATAAGATTCAATATTGTTAATATTTCAGTTCTTCTCAAAAATTATCTACAGATTGACCATAATTCCAATCAAAATTTCAGCAAATTACTTTGTAAATAATGGTAAACTGATTCCAAAAGTATGTGGAAGAAAAAAATACCTAGAATAGCCAACACAACCCTGAAGAAGATTACCAAAGTTGGAAAACTCACATAATAATAATTCAAACACTTAGTTTAATAATTTAAATAATTTAAACACTTAGTATAAAACACAGTAATCAGAAGAGTATGGTGTTTAGAGGTGGACATATAGCTTCACAGAAGAAAATGAAGCCCAGAAATATGTCCAAACATCAGCATAGCCAATTTGTCTTTGGAAGATGAGCAAAGGAAAGTTAAAGGAGAAGGGATGGTCCTTGTAATAAATGATGCTAAAGTTATTATATATCATTCAAGAACAAAAAAAGAAGAAACTAAACACGGATTTAGACTTTACACAAAATTTTCTCCAAATGTGTAAGAGACGTAAATGTAAAATGTAAACCTGTAAAACTTCTAGGAGAAAATCTATGTGATCTTTGGTTCAGTAATGAGTGTTTCAATAAAACATAAAAAAAGATTTCTTTTTTATCAATTCAACATTGATAAGTTGAATTGTATTAAAATGAAAACCTTTTGTTATGTGAAAGACATGAAGAGATTGAGAAGACAAGTTGCACACTCAGAGAAAATATTGGCAAAACTCATACTTGATCTGTGCAAAATACATGTAAGAACTTGTGTCCAAAATGCACAGAAACTTAAAATTCAATAATAAGAAAACAATGCAATTTAAATATGGTTGAAATATATAAAAGAAAATCAGCAAAAATGATATATAGATGGCAAATATGTTCATAATGGTATTTTTAACCTCATTTGTATTAGGGAACTGCAAATATTTAAAATCACAATAAGATACTACCCCCATATCACTTTAAATGGTTTAAGTACAAAAACTGAGACTGTCAAAATCTGGAAAGGATATGGAACAACAGGAAATATGACACTAATTCATCACTGGTGGAAATGAAAAATAGTACAGTTGCTTTGAAGGATCGTTTGCAGTTTCTTACAAAATTTAATTTAGCCTTATCTTGCAATCCAGTAATTGCAATTACACTCCTAGTCATTGGCTTAACTAATTTGAAAACTCATGTTCACACAAAAACCTTTATGGAAACGTTTATAATAGCTCTATTCATAATTTTCAGACACTAGATACAGTGAAATTATCTTTCAATAGGTGAATGGATACACTAGCTATAGTATATCCACACAATGGAGTATTAATCAAAAAAAAAAAAGAAATGAATTATCAAGCTACTTGAAAACTTGGTGAATCATAAATGCACATTGATAAGTTGAAGAAGTCAGTCTAAGGAGGCCACATATTTTATTATTCTGATTAAATAATATTCTGAAAAAAAAAGTAAAATTGTAGGAACTGTTAAATGAACTATAAGTTTTCCAGAGGTTTACAGGGAAGAGTGTTGAAACAGCCAAAGATAAGAAAAATATTAGTGTAATGTAAGTTTTCTACATGATACTGTAATTATGGGTGCATGTTATGCACTTATCAAAACACATAAGTACATGTGTTTCCTAATCATTTAGGAAGTTGACAAATCCAAGGATGGAAAGCAGAATTTAACAAAACACCATAACTGAATTAACAAATTTATTGTACATAAGTACTGCATTATATTTGATAAAGTTTCTCCATAGTGATGGGGTTAATAATTCTAGTACTTCTATAATGCTAAACATGTGTACTTGAATTGAGTAATTAAAAAATTGGATGGCAGGTAATACAAGACTGTTTTCTCACTGTTACACTGAAAGTTTATAAATAAACCAGGGAAAGAAGCTGAAGTGATCTATGTGTTAATGGATTAGTGCTAGAGATATTAGTATGAATTCATGTTTAGTATAATACAAAAATTACATAAATGCTTGCATAAACAAATATTCATAGATATAAGTATATACACCTTAAGTATGCATATATCTATGTCCATACTCTGTCAGCTAAAAGGTAAAAAAAAATTCACCCCAAAACAATGAGCTCAGCTAGCACTTAGATCCTAGTTTCCAAATGCATTCTTCACGAAAAGGAACCAAATCTCATTGGAAGTCAGATGAATCTAGAACTAGGAGTAAGACAGATAAGGTGACTCTATCCTTGCAACAACTTGTAGTGCCATAAAAGGGAGCTTGAGATTGTTGTTTTTTTTTTTTTTTAATTTTGTTTAGTTGTTGATGGATCTTTATTTTATTCGTTTATTATTTGTATGTGGTGCTGAGTATCGAACCTAGTGCCTCACGCATGCTAGGCAAGCGCTCTGCCACTGAGCCACAGCCCCAGCCCCTGTTTTGATTATTTGCTTGTTGCTTTTAAATGAGGGGGTATGGAAAAGAGATACAGAAGTCAACTGAAAGAGCTAACAATGGCCAAATTTGAGCAAACAAACTAAATACAAGAGAATTAACTACAAAATATAAAGTTATATGTATGAATCTATACAAATATAAACAATTGATTGAATCAATAAATAAGTGAAGAAGAGACAAATATCACAGTCAGAATTCCAAACAATTTGCATAGATATTCTACCCTAAAGTAGGTTCAACATAACTTGTCACTCCTAAAGTATGTGCTGAGTGACTTCTTTCCAAAAAGTATGCAATATAGCAAGGAGAAAGAAAGAGAAAATTTGGAGGGAGAAACTTGAATAAAAGCTAACTCAAGCAAGGTACTCAGGGTTAATATCAACATTGCATAGTACATTCCCTGGATATAGTGTGTTGATAATGGTACTTTAACTCTGTAGTATTCTTTCCAAGAAGAAATAACTTCAATATAATTGAATAAGATAGGATAGTTAATGGGTCCAGTTAAAGTTTATTTCATGTAAAGGCCATTCCATGAGGTTAACCTGTAGAAACATTCCAAACATTCCAGCCAAATCTTTGTACTAACACAGCAGTAAAAATGGAAGTTGGAGTGGACCTGAATGAGGCTTACAGAAAAGTTCGAACTCTAAAAAGGCTAAAAGGGCATAGCCAATATCACAGGCCAAACTAATAGCAATGGTACTTTTCCAAGATCTGATTAACATAGGTATTGATCAATGCCCCTATCCAGTAGTTATATAATCCCCTAGACTAGTACAGTTTAGTGGCAACCCCTATCAGGTCCCCACTCATCCTGCAAGACCCATCTCTCTTTTCTCACTTAAATAAAGCCTGCTCCTTTTGTTTCTGCCTTCTGTTATTGTCTATGGATTTCATTCTTCAAATTTGTGGGACAAGAACCTGGAAAGAAATTGGCAGTGAGCTGCTGGAGACTGCTATGACACTGAAGGGCACAGTCTGCCATGAAAAGCTGCAACATGCCATTGAATAGTAGTGGGAAATAATTTGACTTCGCTGGCTGCAACCTGCAGAACCAATGCCTGAAGATGTCCCCTGTTGTGATTAGCTGCTAACACTAAAACAGACTTTCCCATCTGCAGAGGCTACATCAAACACATAGACCTCACCTGCCAGCAGAAGTGGAGAATCTAGTCTATCTCAAATTGTTGACTTTACCTAGCTTTTTACTGCTATAACCAAAAGACCCAAGAAGAACAATTTTAGATAAGGAAAAGTTTATTTGGGAGCTCATAGTTTCAGAGGTCTCAGTCCATAGACAACTAACTCATTTGTTGTGAGTGCAAAGTGCGCACAATATCATAGCAGAAGAGTTGATGGAAGAAAAAGGCTCAGAACATATCTATCAGGAAGCAAGAGAGACAAGGTTAGCCCACAAAATACATATTCCAAAGGCATGCCCCACAGTGACCTATCTCTCAAGTCACACCCTGCCTGCCTATAGTTACCACTTGGTTAATCTTTATCAGAGTATAAATGCACTGATTGTGTTAAGGCTTTCATAAACCAATCATTTCACCTCTAAACTTTCTTGCATTGTCTCACACATGAGCTTTGGGGGAAACCTAATATTTAAACCATCACATTTGGTTTCTTTTTTTTTTTTCCTCAAAAGTTGCATTTTAATATATGTTATCAAACATAACAGAAAAAAAGCAAATTTTCAGAAGCTGCACACACTGTTCACTGAAAACATTTGTTGAGGCAAATAGAAAAAAAAATTGTCACAATCATAATTTTTCTAACTTTGCACAAAATTATAAGCATATTACATTCTTCATATTAAACACCTTTATATGCACTTTCAATGAACAGTATATATATATATATATTTTTTTTTTTATCAACCATCTTTACTATACCCATTCCCCTTTCCTGCCCCCCGCCTCCCCCATGTCGCGTCCAGTGTTTCTCTATTTCTCTTATGTTTCCCATTCCCACCTCCCTCATCAGCTTTTGGTTTCATTATTATGAAAAAATATATAAAACATAAAAAATATAAAAATTGAAAAACATTCTACAGAATACCAAATCACTACTCATCTAAACTGTCAAGGTCATTAATCAAAAGGGGAGCTTGAAAAAGCACTATAGTTAGCAAGTTAAGGAGATATAACAACTAGATGTAATGTGGTATCTTGAAAAGGATACTGAAAGAGTAGACAGACATGAGGTAAAAAACGTTAAGGAATTGAATAAAGTAAAACTTTATTCTTTAATATTTTATACTTTATTATACTTTAATATTGTATTAATGAACAAAGATAAATTTCTGAAAATTAGGAAAATAAGTATATAAGATAATGCAAGTCTTTATAATTTTTCTGTAAAGGCAAATAAGTTCTTTTAAAAGGTCATCAAATGAGGGCTGGGACTGTAGCTCTGGTAGAGCGCTTGCCTAGCATGCGTGAGGCACTGGGTTCAATCCTCAGCACCACATGTAAATAATAAATGAATAAAATAAAGATCCATCAACAACTAAAAAATATTTTTAAAAGGTCATAAAATGAAATATTTAATAATAAGCAATAAATTTTTCCATTAGAAATTGCACTTTAAACAATATAAAAGAAATTTTCAGTACCTTTTGTCAGTCAAAAAGGGAATTCTCACTCTGTAGCTATATCTTCTTAACAACAAAATAAATTTTAATAACATATACAAAAACTAAAAACAATAACAGTATTTGTATTCAGGTGTTAGTGCAAAAAATAAACCGCATTTGAGCTTTAACTTCTTAGTTTCTCTATATTGAAATTTTAATACCTTTCCTCCTATTGTATTATTCACAATTACACTCATTAAGTGCCCTTAAAAATATAGAACATCTTAATTTGTATGAGTTGTTATCATTAACTTTAGCCAGTAGTGAAAAATATCTGTCTTCATTTTCTACAAATTACTTTGTTCCATTTTACTTCCAATATGTTTTCATGGGCAAAGACTGAGAAAATACTGTCACAATATCAAATTTAAATATCCCAAACTTATAAATAATATACAAAGAGAAGAAAATGAGAAAGGAGCTTAAGAAGGACCACATCTTACTATATAGAAAAACATGACCAAATATTATATTAGCTCCCAAGATTCACTAAAATTTGTGGAAGTCACAGTTGATAAAATGAATGTAAGAAATCTGGCAGAAGTGTCAATATTTTCAGGAAATTTTAATGAAATTATGTATTATATATGTAGTATGTACCTCATATCTAATTTTTGTGCATAAAAAAATCTTCAAGCCATACCCTAAAGAGAAATATTTTGAAGGTTATCTCATCACATACTACCAAATTAAAATTGTTCATACCTTAGCACCAACAACTAAGAGTTAAATTGAATTAAAATTAATTAGCCAAGATATATTTCATTTTTGTATATTAAAATATTTAATTTAAGTTCAAATTTTATTTAACCTACAGAAAACCTCTTAGCCATTTTGATATTCATGAGTCATCAATTAATTTTATCTAGACAGTTTACAAAAGGCCAAGGGTGAACTGAAACCAGTTAAATCAATAAAATAAAACTCAAATATTTTTTCTCTTCTTTCTCTAAGACAGTTATCCTTAGTTCTAATAGTAAAGAAATCTGTAAAGGTTACACTAAGTCCAGGTAACCTTTATGAAGAAAGATGAAAAGGCTCATTTCACCAACGTTACGTAAAACTTCAGAGTTTCAAATGAAAGAACCCAGAGATGGGTTTGATGAAAGTTTTTCTTCAAATGCAGGCCTGATCATTTGCCTCGTAAAGAAGACTTAGCAGCAAGATTTTCAAAAGAAAAGTATTGACTTGTTCAGAGAAAGCCTTAAATCTCCTACTAGGAAATCTGAAAAGACTAAATAAGGATTTTGCCTTCTCATAAGATGAGGGAATAAAAACCAACTTAGAAAACTGAATACTTTCATTATAGATTACCGAAAAAACTTCTAAGTAAATATCCTATTCATCTTCTTCAGATGAAGAATAACTAAATCTACAATATGTTATTGTATCTGAAGTCCACAAATAAAATCATACCCAAAATATTTGAAATGCAATTTTGTATTTACTTTACAGAAAACTAAACTTCATCCCCATACACATTTTCTGAGCATCTCTGCATTGTTTTCAAAAAAAAAAAAAAGATTGCTTAGTGAAAAAAGATACTGAATTTCTGTTTTATTTTCCCACTTTCTCTATTCCAACTTTATATTTGTTAGAAACATAGTGGTAATTCTTATTTGATCTCCTTGTAAGGAAAATTTGTGACAATTTATTTGAATGTATTTGAAGAAATCTTTGTTGGATTAAATTACAAGTTAAATCGCAGAATAAGACAATGACAAATCTCTTTCAGAATCTTGGATATAGCAAAACCATAAATAGTTGCAGTAATTCAGAAAGTAAAAAGGGAACCTATGGTCAAGGAGCTACCAGGCAAACACAAAAAATAAATTCTGAGAAAAATCAGGGATTACAGGCAACTCCAGAATTTCAAAAGTTCTAAAATGAAATCATTGTTTAAGAAAAGAAAACCTAGAAGAAATCATTTTGTTGTTGTTGACTCTGGTAAAGTGACAACTTAGAGCTAGAACTAAAGCCAAAAGAAGTCAAATACATGTAATAAATAAGAAGTTTCTGTCCACTTGCCTGATAATCCCAAAGAATGAAAAAATGTCACTAAGTTTGCAGGTGTATGGAATTTATTAAATTCATCTGTTGAGATACCTAAAGGTCAGTTCAAAGAATTAGACAATTGCCATTCAGAGAACCAGAATTGAGGTACATGGACACACCCATGGACTGCAAATGGTGAAGATGCCCTAAAAGTTCACCAAAGGTGCTATGGTTGAAGAGTGAATTGAGACTACAAAAGTGGACTATATCAAAGCCGAGCTTATTGGCCTGTAATAAGCTCACCATGCCAGAAAAACTACATAAAGTCTCTCTGGGTGAAGGGAAATAAGAGGACCGTATAAAGTATCTGATTGTCACTTTGGGTTGGTTAAAAAGGACTAAAATCCTCTTTAGGATTTGGCATTATCAAGTATGGTGTCTATAGATTAAGTTCCCAACAATGTCTGAATAAAAGTTGTTGATTCTTTTTCCTGTATCTTCTATGGATAGAAAAATGTCTATCATGGTAAGAACAGAATCCAAAATTTAAGCATAGATGGTAATTTATCTTCTTGTCTTAGTGAGCTTACACAAAAAGGCTGTTCCCCAGTTAATTTTTAACATAAGCAAGATAAGGTTGATGGTAATAAATGAAAATGTGATCAGTTCTCCAATTCTGCTTTCATTTAAAAATCCTTTGCAGCCCTAATCTTTGAGATATTGTTTAATTTTACCATTAAAGAAACTACATCTCATAGCACATCTTTTTCCCATTAAGAAAAAATATTTTTAAAAAACTTCTTTCCTAGGTCTCTGGAAATTGAGAGAATTCAGGTTTGTGCAACAATAAACTCATTCTTTTTCCTCCACTGCATACTAATAAAGCAATTATTCTCTTCTCATGCTTACTGTTCAGACCTTTGGAGTGTTCCTCTTTTCTTGGTGACAGACACTTGAAGTGAAAAAAGACATCATTAAAAAATGTTTATTTTATTGTCAAATGTGGTTTAAAGTGTTGTTTTTCTTTCTTTACTCAGCTACCAGCTCCAATCTGAACATTTCAGTACTGTTTTTCACAGCTACCTCTGACAGGTTGCTAGGTATGAACACTTTTCCACACCTAAGGATTGCAGAACTGCAATTGCTGATGAATTCAGAAAGTTTTTTAGGAGTTTTGGTAACACTTCTTTACTTTTACCTTTTCTTAATGTGCTGCTCTTTTAATATCGCAGGATTGTTTTTGCCCTGCATCTTTAAATTGTTTAAGTTCTTGGCTCAGGCAAGGGCTCTCCATTTTTAAAGTACTACAAATTGCTTAGGAGAGCTGTGAAAAAGTAGAAATCATCCTTCATTTCTATTTCCTCTGAAACTTGAATATTTGACTATATACATTTTATTGTTTTTCCCTGACATTGTTGCAAGCTTTAAGTAGTATACAACCAATTATTTCGATATTTTTCTACTTTGTCATGCTTCTTTCCTGAACAGAAATCTCAATATTTCAAGACAAATAAACCACATAACCCTGTAGAAATATATATTAACCTTTTGTTAGCAAAATGCCTCTTTGTTTTCCTATACCCAAATTTCACAATAGGTATATATCTCTCAAAGCAACATTTTGAGCCAGTGTTTACGTTGAGAAAAATGTAAATTTTTGCTTACCAAAACTCAATACCAAGTTTTCTTAAATGTAAGGGAAAATCTAAAGTTATGTTCCAAATAAAATGATTAGAACGTAAGAGTCAAATGAAGAGATTGAAAAAGTGCCAGTAAATTAGATATGTATGAAATGTCTTATGTGTAATGTACCTTTAATTACAGATTCTACTAGTTATTAGGTAGGTGGCCCATCATATTCTAAGCTTGCTATATTCTAATGTGATGATGTTTTACTTATAGACATCTCTCTATATTTTAGTTACATTTTAGGAAATATGTTGGGGTGTGAATTTTCACAATATGCATTATAATTTCTCCAATTTAGAATAATTAAGAAATAGCTCTTGAATAGTGTCTCCATGCAGATATCTAATTTTAAGGATAAGATTTCTGACATCAGTGGAGATAACCATAAGTGATTGAAAACCATTTTAGGTCCCCAAACTATCAATGTTGTGAATTAAATTGCTAGATAGGATCATTACCTTCACATTCTTCTATGAGTACCAATTCTAAGTTTGTAAATGATATTATTGCCACTATCATTTAGAGTTCAAGTAAAGTATTGCCCTAATTTCTTTTGGTTAGTAATTACCATTGTCTCATGAATATTTTGGTTTGATTACCAAAATGTTTATTGATTACCCTAATTCTAGAAGAATATCCTGAATGTCCTCAGAGAAATCTTCCTTCATAACTCTCAGTCTGGGGTTTGGGTATATAGATTGAGCTCATCTCTAATTACAATGATGTACATGCAATTTAGACATTTCTGATCAAACTCCTTCATTATTCTAACTAAGCCATGGTACACACACATATGAGCCAACATAATCAGTAATAGTTTTAGGTAATGCTTTTGTTTCACTTATTAGAAAAGAGATTGCTTTGTTTTTTTTGTTTTTGTTTGTTTTGTTAAGTAGGCTATAAATGCAAACAAATGTAAATCTTTTGGAAGCCAACTTCCCACCTTGTGGAAGAGTTTGCAGGAAAACATAGAAGAGGAATGGCAAGTATTAAAGAGTGAGTCCTAATGGCATCTCCTGTGTCCATGGATCCAGGCAAGTCTGAAACCCAGATATTCTTTTACATGTGAGTTCAAAATTTTCCTGTGTTGCTTAATAAACTTGCAAGAAGAGTCTTAACTGTTACAGAATATCTTTATGTATAAACCAAAATGTATTTCATTTCTTATTTCCCACTGAATATTCATAACAGAAAAAAAAATGTTTTGAACACCAAACACTAAAATATCATCATGAGGATGCCATTTATTAGTTTAGGGAACATATTCCCCAAAAAATCATACAGGGAGAAAAAAAAAAGCAACATTTCCACCCACTATCCTCCATTTGTGATCCTAAGAGGGAAAACTGATTCAGGGGCACAGAGCATAGTGATTAACAGTGCACACTCTGAAGGAAGACATCCTGAATTCAAATCCCAGTTCTACCATTACTAGCTAACTAACTAGTCCTAAACTTTATAGCATCAAAGGGTGGGGTTTTGTTACTGTTTTAGTATACTAAGAGATATTGAAATCCACTGAAAGATAATTATTCACATTAGAAATAATCGCTCTGGAGTGTGCCTAAAAGAAGTGAAAGTAGAGGAAAATGATTCCTTCTTATTTGAATAGTTTTATTCAAACAGAAGTAGATAGGTTTGAGATATATTTAGGAAGGAAAATAGAAGTGAATAGGTTCATGATATATTTAGGAGGTAGAAGTTACTAGTGATGATAATTGCTCTGTTGTAGGAACTTGCAGAAGAGAAAGAAGAGACTATTTCAAGGATACCTAATGGTATCTGGATTTTAACAAGTAGATGAATGGTGCCATTCACTGGGATAAGAACATTTTATTAAAAGGAAGAATAACTAAACTTTCTAGACAGAGACAGTAAACAATGGTGAAAAGGTTCATTCTACATTGACCAGGAAAAAATAAAGACACAAGAAATATATTTTTCAAAATATGAGAGAAAATTTTGTGTTTTGTACCATTAATTACATATTCTACTAGTTATTGGGTAGGTGGCCCATCATATTCTAAGCTTGTAATATTCTAATGTGATGATATTTTATTTTTACATTTTTACTTCAAAAAGTTAAGAAAGAGTAGTAAAATAAATAAACTAAAAGAAAGAAAACAACAGCAGATATCAATGAAATAGAGTACAGATTTACAACAGAAAAATAGATAAAAAATGTTATTTCTAAAAATTAAGAAAATGTATAAACCTGAGCAAAACTAATTAAAGGAAAATACAAATAACCCAACTCAGAATTAAAACATAATATCACTATAGATTCTTAGGCATGAAGAAGATAAAATATTTTTAACAAATGTATAAAATTTAATTTTTTGATTTTTATGAAATGGAAAAATTCAAAATATATTTGATAATAGAAAAATAAAAATATGAGGTCTGATACAAAAATAAATAAAAATTCTAAATCATCCTAGGTCTGTTCAAACCAATGAATACAAAAATAGAAACTTTTGCAAAAAAGGAAATTCTAGGACCAGTTGGCTTCATTTACAAATTTGTTCAGCTATAAGGAAGAGATAAAACTATTCTTATCTAACATTTTTCATAAAATAGAGAAAAAGAATATTTTCTAATGCATTTTATGAGATTAGCATAAAATTTATTTCAAATCTGACTAGCACATTATAAGAAAGGAACATTATTGGCCAACATCTTTCAGGAACATATATGCAAAAATGTTAAACATAATAACATTTAAAAGAGTTCAGAAAGAAATAGAATATGACTTGGTTGAGATTGTCTCATAAATACAAGTTTTCTTGAAATGTGATTTAATTGCTATATTATACCATATTAACAGAACAAAGGAGAAAATAATAAGGCCATGTCATCAGAAAAAACAAACAAGAAATAAATGAAACTTCCTTATCTAGTGGAGGGCATCTCTAAACACCTACATCGCACATGACATTTAATGATGGAATAACATTCTCCACTGTAAATTTGACTGTTATTTTACATTAATAGATTGGAAGCCATGTGAGTAGGTGAGAATGAATAAACAGAAAATATAAGCTGAGAAGTGAAAAGAATCTAGGATGGTCTCTGAGAAATGTCAACTCTAAGTGGTACAAAAAAAAAAGATTGAAAATAACAGCCCAAGAAGTAGAGCAATACACATAAGAGTGAGACCAGGATAAAGGACAGTCAGTATAGGTAATGGATGATTGGGTCCTGAAAATGGGAGCTGGTTCAAAAAGAAATAAAATGCTAACACCTCCAGGACACTTCCCCCTCCTCCTCACCTATTGCTAAGATCATCTGCTTCCAGGGAATTGTTCCTTTCAGGAGGGAGTTGTTAATGAATGCTCCTTGGGCAGCTCCCTTCCAGCCTTTTCCAGCAGATATGGAAAATAGGGAGAAGTACCCTCTGGATGGCTCTTTTCCTGCCCTTTTGGTCAAATAGGCAAGATAAGAGGAGGAGGGACATGAGAAGAAAACAGAGGAGTGTCTCTCTCTCCCTCTCTCTCTCTCTCCTGTCCTTTAAATAAAACTTTTGCACTAGTCTCAGCATTTCTCAGGTGCTCAATCTTCAGTACCAGGGGAACAGGGACTCTATCCTGATTTCCAAGTCTAGTTTCAAGGGCAAAGCGTCATATAATTCAAGGATGGAAATTGTTCCAAGAAGGAGAACATGATATTTATTATTTTTTTCTCTGCTGCCACAAACCAAGTCTAGGCCTATATAGGTCATGGATTGCTGCATCACAAACAACAACAACAACAACAATAAAAAAAACTAAATATCTCTGTTACACAATAGTATGTGTTTATTCTGACCATTCAACAGTGAGGTAGTGGGGAATCAGCTGATTCAGACTGGGCTTAGCTAAGCTGTTGTTAACTGAAGGTCAAGTCTGAGCCTGTTTCACACATCCCTCATTCTTTTTGAGAATGTTATTCTCTTATAAATGGCAGAGATGTAAGAAGCCAAAAACTATTTAATATCTCTTGAAGCCCCAGTCTTGGAACAGCGCTCAGGATCACTTCTGCCCACATTCTATTAACCAAAGCAAATCATGTAGATAGACTCAAAACCAAGAGGTGACCTACACTCCTACTGTAAAGAAAGGCAAGTTCAAATGGCAAAGGGTAGTTCTTAGAGATGAGTGGTGGTGATACACAGCAATGTGCATGTTAATGTCACTAAACTATGCACCTAAAATTATCAGAATGCCAAATTTTATTATATATATATATATGCATATATGTTATATGACACAAAAAGTTGATATTAACATTGAGAAATTTCAATCTTTGTAATTATTCAAATTTATGACAAAGCGATATTTTGGATACAAATCTCAGTGTATGAGCTGGTACTGTAGTTTTACAAAATTCCTTTAAATTACATAAAACCATAGAGTGAAGGATACAAGAACCATTCATGGTCCTTAAGCACAGTCTTGAGAGGTCAGGGCTAGATCCAAATACTGCTGCCTTGGGGCTGGTTGTATAGCTCAGTGGTATAGTTCACATTTAGCATGCTCAAGGCCCTGAGTTCAATCACCCTTCCCCCTCAAAAAAGAAAGCCAATCCAAGTGCCATGACTCAAGCACACAATAGGGAAAGAGGAGAATAAATGACAAGGCCCCAGGTTTTCCACATCATCCTGTACATTTTGCATTGTCGCACCCTTCTTCTTATTGTGGCACTTCTCTTCAACATGGCTACTCTGAATAGATGAGCCACATCTTTCTGGATCCCTGAGAATTTGACAAAAAGCTTTAGGCGTACTGCCATAGAAAAGCACACAGAGTTTTGTATCAAATTCCACATGAATGCATAGGAGAAGATAAAAACAATTAAAGAGACTGATGTGGGCACTGAGAATGCTTCACAAGGTAGAATTTGTGAAAGGAACTAGCCTGTGACTCGCTTGCCTCTGCCCAAGCTAAGTATAGCCACCAACCCAGCTCCATGGTGATTTTCACTTGCCCTAGGAATTTTCCTATGGTAAGTCAGTGAATTTTTCTTATTCTTAAATATTAAGATCTCAGATTATAATAATACTTAAGGAATTTCTTGAGCAAAATGCAGAATATAAAGGGACTTTATTTGTGAAATGTTTTTGCTTTCTAAACTAGAAAATTAAGTTGCAATCCCATCAACCTGGAAAATCCACTATAGAATTCAGTACAAAATGGTTAAGAAATGGCCAACTTAGTTAATCAAAGATTCTTGTTTATATATTAACATATTATATATAAACATAATAATTTGATATATATACATATATAAACCAAACTACATAAAAGGATATGTCCAAACCTAAAAGTGAATATGCCCAGAAATGAAGAATTATGAAAGCATTACATTTTTCCTGCATTTGTAAATTTCAATTTTTTATAATCAATGCATCACCATTTTGATAAAATTAATTAAAATCTCTATTTAGTGATCCAAATTTTCACTACACTGCCTGATTTTCAGGAAGTAATTGCGACAAATACTGTCCCAAAGCCTGTCTTTACAATCAGCTTATCTTACAAGTCAGAAAGGAAAGGATAAAGATAGTGTGAATGAAAAAGAAAAAGGAGAAACAGTACAAATAAGTGTAGAGAAGCACAAATATATTAAGAAATATCATGTATCTCTATTATTATTAAAGGTACTTTAATTTTAAGAAGTGATTTTTCTCCCACTGCATTGGATCACATACTCAAGTAATATATCATTTTGAAAGGTCATGAGCTTTGAAGGGTTCCACGTTTAAAATTTGAGCCAACAATAAATTCATTTTAATATAATTGAACACTAAAATTTAACCTTTAACTTTATTATGGAAGATAAATTGTACTAAAATAATCAAAATTAAGATATTATGGCAACTGGGCGTGGTGGAGCACACCTGTAATCCTAGCACTTTGAGAGCTGAGATAGGAGAATTGCAAGTTCAAAGCCACCCTCAGCAACAGGCAAGGAGCTAAGCAACTAAGTGAGACCCTGTTTCTAACTAAAACACAAAATAGGGCTAGGGATGTGGCTCAGTGGCCGAGTACCCCTGAGTTCAATTCCTGGTACCAAAAACCAAAAGAAAATGTAAGATATTATAACATTGATAAAAGCACTAAAGAAAAATATTGTTTTCCATAAAACTACCATTGCCTACCAGTTTTCCATTTCAATTGTTTTCCAGTATATTTAAATGCTATTCCTTTGATGAGTGTCTACGATCTAGTAAGCTGGCATAAAAACCATTATTTTGCAATAAAGATGTACAGAAATTTTGGTTAGATATACTTGATATTCTATCAGTTTTGTAGAGCTTTATGAATATTCACTGGATTTTGTGCTCACATACTTTTCGTTATCCGTATAACTTGCCTATTTAATTATTGCTTTTTACTTATTACTTTGACAATGAAAAGACAATAGGTCTGTTTATTTTTTATCTTTTTTTATCTTAATTAACTTATTTATTTTAATTAGGTACATATGACAGCAGAATGCATTTTGATTCATTGTACGCAAATGCAGCACAGAAAAAAAGACAGCCTCTTCAGCAAGTGGTGCTGGGAAAATTGGAAATTCATATGCAGCAAAATGAAACTAAGTCTCTATCTCTCACCATGCACAAAACTCGACTGAAAGTGAATCAAGGACCTTGGAATTAGACCAGAGACCCTATGCCTAATAGAAGAAAAAGTAGGCACAAATCTTCATCATGTCGGATTAGGCCACCACTTCCTTAACAAGATTCCTAAAGTGCAAGAAATAAAATCAATAGGCCCATTTAGAAAAATACCTTTCATGAAAATTTGAAATGGGTCATTGGATTCTCATTCATAGTGATGTTATTTAAACTTACATGACACATTCCAATTTGTTCCCGTGAATTAGAACGCTGATCTGCCACACTGTGAATAAAAGCAGCTATCAGTTACATTGTCTTTATTCTATCTGTGTTGGTGCAATCAGCAATGTTTCAAGTACCCATTTTATCATTTCCTCATTTTTCTTCCAAAAGTATTCTAAACCTCCTTTGTCTATTTCCAAACTTCATTCCAAGTTCTTTATAAACAGGTGAAAGATTTCCTTTCCAGGAACAACACATATTACTGCTGACTATGAATATTTTATTTCAGATATCAAATTTCTTTCCACAATGCAAAATGTGAAATGCCACATGCCCATCTTTTTTCTTCTTCCTGAATATCCCTGCCTCTTCAGCTGCTGTCAAAAATCACTTCTAACTGTTCCATCTGACATTCAAATATCCCATTCTGAGAGGGGTAGAGAAAGATGGTGGCAGAGCAAGAGCCTCCAACAATGGATCATCTTCCCATACAGATATCAATTTGAATAGCTATAAAGATATAAAACTAGCTTCAAAAGAACTAAGGAAACCAGATGAGGTATACAAT
>CM053403.1:29357068-29412643 GCA_028644305.1 Xerus rutilus | reverse complement strand
GACATTTATTTGCAGTTTTGAAACACTGTCCAAGTAACTAATAAAAAAAAATGATAGAAAAAATCAATAAAGATAACTACAACTGGCCTTCAAGATGGTCAAGTCTGCAGCATTAGTCATTACAAAAATTTGTCTAGACAGGAATTCTGAAGTAAACCCAGAAGATTAATTCCTGATAATTCTTTAAAAAGATAGAAAAGAAGTTCAAAAGTAAATCCTCAGAGTTTTCAGGATTCTGATGGTCACTTTCATCCACAAAATTGTCTTAGGTATTTCTTCAGCTAAATCTTCTTTTTTCCTGAAAGTGTTTTCCTTGTAGCCTTCAAGCACTTAGTTGGTAAACTGTCACTTGGCAATCAATTAAGAGTGCATGTATCTACTGCTAGCCTTTGATTAAGTAATATTTCTCTGCTGTGTCTTCCCTATCATCAAAAAGCTATTGATAATAAATTCTAACTAAGAAATGCCAAATCACACCAGAGTGTAAGACTATCTTGGAGAATCTAATTAGTTCTCACTGTCTTCCTCTCCTGACCCCGAAGCCCTCTGTGCCACATCATCATCAGACTCCTTGGATAACTTCACAAACAGATATATCAGGAGTACCATTCCTAAGATTAGGAATCTAAAAATAAATTCCACTTGTTATTACCCCAACTCCCTGCGATAATGTCATTTAATTCATTGCCCTTGGGCTTCATTTTTAGAATTGCAAAGTGGCAATGTTATGGTCACAGATGAATGTTTTACAGAAAGGCCAAGTACATTACTCTGGTATGGACGTTCTTTGTGCTGTCATTGACATCATCAAAGACTCCGCTACTTTGATAAACTAGCTTTAAAACAAGAGAACTTGTGCATTCTCAGTGCAACCCTACTACAGCAAATGTGTGCTGCTATTGCCGCATAACTAAACAGCATCCACAAATGTCCTCATATCCCTTCATATTCAATGGGACTTTTTAAAATCACAACTTTCTCCTTATATTTCTTTCTTTCCTCTGTTCCATTAATTTTGTAATATAGTTAAACT
Source organism: Xerus rutilus (assembly GCA_028644305.1). Classification (NCBI taxonomy): domain Eukaryota; kingdom Metazoa; phylum Chordata; class Mammalia; order Rodentia; family Sciuridae; genus Xerus; species Xerus rutilus. The sequence continues at coordinate 29,411,610 of CM053403.1, read as the reverse complement.
CTCTTTTTTGAACTCCTTTTCTATCTTTTTAAAGAATTGTCAGGAATTAATCTAACTTTTGAACATCTTCAAAAATATGGAACCAGATGCTGAACCCAGGATGCAAAGAAAGGACCAACAACTCCAATTTTAAATCAAATTAAGCAAGCTTATATTGTCTACACAGATTAGCTATACAGTGGCTGTCCCCTTCAAAAAATGAGGGCAGCTGCCTTGTCCAGGAGCAGGGAGGTTTTTATAACATAAAGAATTATAAAGGTAGGTATCTTAAGAATTTACAACTGACAAGTTTCCTGCAAGGGCAATACAGAAGCAGATAGCAAATCAATGATTTACATGGCTTAACATCTTTAGATAGGGAGTAAACTCAGATTCCACCATCAGAATTTAGGAGGTGCCACTGAGCTTTTAAGGAGGGCAGTTACCTAACCAAAGCCAAACATGGTCCAAGTAAGTAAAACAAAAATAAATCTTTTGTGACCTTGTGTCAAGATGGCTTTTAATCTTAAGATAGAATTAGGCTGAGTTCATCACAGATATATAGAAAAATCATTAAAATATTTTCAAGAAGTCAAAGTATTTTTCCTCTCCATGCTTAAATAATAAAATAAATTACAATATAGAATATATTAATAATACTCATCTAAAAATATAAATACATTACTGACACCTCATATTTATAATGTCACACAAAAAATGTAAGAATTATACCCAGTAAGGAAGTTTCCAGAACCTATGTAGAAAAGCTACCAAAGTATAAAATTAATTTTCAGTTTTGTACTTTAAACTGTTTTTGGAAGCCGAAAGTAGAAAAACATGAGTCCAAAACAAACAAACCAATGAAAAAGTCACAGAATTTATTTGACAGGCAATAACCAAAGGCAAAGAAAAGGATATGTCAAGAAACGCATAAGGCCAACAGTTAAGTCAAAATACTTTATGAATCAGTATCCTGTTCTGAACTAATGGAGTATCAAGGAGTTAGGCAGACAACGAAATACAAAAAGCAAGCAGGTTTCTTAGAAGTCTGGAAGCTTAAGAAGAATGGGACAAGAGCAAGCAGGTCAGCCTGCAGGGCGTCATGGAAACCAAGAAAAAGCTTAGCAATAAGAGAGTGAAACCAAGCAAAGAGCCAGAAGAATGAAAATGGAGCAAAAGCAGTAGAAGCAGGTTTTGATATGGAACAAGCTCTTCGTTTACTCATTAGGATCTTCAGAAGAAAAAAGCTCATGACTTCAGGTAATGATTGGGAAACCAGAAGATAATTAATTCTTTCCTTTATAAACTTTCTTTCCATATCTTCTTTCAAAGATCTAACATTTTGTAATCTAAAGATTCAAACTACAAATTATACAAAGGTGTTCAAACAACCTCGCTGAGGTTGAAATTTTGTGTCAGTAGAACTTCACCATAGATTGTCAAAGTAGTGTGAAAGCAGGTGGGAAAATTATGTCCTTTGTTGATCTCTCTCTTTTTCTCACACTTACCTGGGACAACTTTTCCCCAATCCCTAACCAACTGTGTGTCATTAACTAATATCCGGTTTCGGTTATGGTGGGATACATCAATTTATGAACATTACTGTCTAACAGTAATGAATAGGATAGGATTTTTTTTTTTTTTCAGAAATGTCACTCTGTCAGCTTCCAGAACCTGCTTTAATTCCCTTGGTTTCTGCTATGATAGTAGTGCTCTGTTTATTCTTCCTTAACAAGGAGGGAAAAGGGCAAGAACAAGAGACATTCCCCCAGAGTCCCCATAATTATGCCTGCAAACAAAGACAAGTTTGCTCAGTTTCCTTGCTCAGGTGCAATTCCATCAGGTCATCTTGGAGTTAAATTAACTGCGAGCATGTCATGCAAACCAGAGTCAGGTGCTTAGGGAGTGCAGACCTCATGAGAACTGCTTCCTCAAAGCACTGATTGTGACAGTCAATAGCACATTCCATCTTTTAAGAAAGAGAATGTATTTTTTAAAATTTCTTATTGCCTTTATAAGGTCCACTCCTAATATTGTCCATGCAAAAGATGTTCACAGTGCCAAAAAAGGAAATATTACAGATAGGCTAGATTATAAAAGCTATTGTGTTTAATTCCTTTTGTGTTTGGGGGCCAATGACACAGGATGGCAACAGTGCCAATCAACCAAGAATCTTCTTCAGCTTTGGCAGCCAATGCAGGGCAGCAGTGAGTCAAATCTCATTGCTGAAGGGTCCTTGGCACAAATATTGTCAATTGCACTGAGAGAGAAGTTATTAAAATTTCACTCCCTCTAGTAAATGTTCCTGGTGTGCATTTTCCTTCTTCAGTTCATGAGTGAGATAGATGTCAGATGGAATGCTCAAGCCTGGGCCATATGTCCCATAGCACCCATGGAAGACATAGGAGTTGACTTTCATCAGGAATAAATATGCAAATTAAATTAACAAAAAGTTAACAAATGAACATTGTCCTTGTATCCCAGGGAATAGTTTTTAAAGATTTTAATTAAAGGAAAAAAATGGTAAAGAAGCTTAATTCTTTGATTATAATTTTGTTAAACTCACTTAAAAGGCAAAATTCAAGCTTCAGATATGTGCATATTAGGAAAACACATTTTTTTCCCTAACAACTGGAACTAGCGCACATATTCTCTTTAGAAAATGACAGCATAGAGTTCTTAGAAGACTCCCTAGTTGAAAATAAATGTACCTCTTCCAGGCTCAGATATTGGCTGTAATTAGATATCATATAGAAAAACAGCAGCTCCTACCTTCCTCTATTTATTTGAATCATTTTCTCATTCAGTCTATAATTTAATTGTCAAAATAAACTTTAAATAATTCATAGAATACTAAGTTGATACAGAAACTCTTAAAATGAGTATAATTCTATTCTTTTAATGTTTTGAGTCATATTTACCTTTCTAAAATGATTTTCCTCTTAGAGTTTCTGCTTTTTTAATTTTTTTCCTAGCCTGACATCTCGTGAGATACAGAAGAAAAGCCTAAAGTAATGTTTGTATCCTAAACATAGTTTGTGTCTCTGCAGAACTCATGACCTGGTTTGGTTTTTGTTTTAAAGATAACTATATTTCAAACAATATTATTAGGTGCTATAGAAGTTGGGAAGTCCAGAATTCTGATATTCTTCCTTTTATGTACATATTAATTTATTATAGTTATTTCTTGCCTGTTTCCTATGTCAGGTTGCAATTCAGTGAAATACAGGAGAGGAGTAGATAACCTCTGTCCTGTTCAATGTTCCCATGCAATAAATAATATAATTTACTGAATAGATTACTTCAAAAAGTAACCCAGCATCTTTGTAGAAATAGTTCCTGTTTGTTAAGTTATTGTGCTAAGTACTTCATATACCTTATTTCTCACTTTCATCAATCCTGTGAAGAAGATACTGTTCCCACTGGAGGAAACTAAGTTCAGAGATGACTTCCATTGCTGTTTCAGTTCTGCCTTATTGCTTATCTGGTGTTTTGTCTTTGAGTATGATTATTTTAAGTCATTACTAAATTTTGCTTTCAAGTAATTAAATGTAGAAGTATCTTTATATTTACCCTACTTTTAGGCATAGAATATCTTAATAAAAATAACTATTTCTTGGGGCTGAGGTTGTGGCTCAGTGGCAGAGCGCTTGCCTCGCACATGTGAGGCACTGGGTTCGATCCTCAGCACCACATAAAAAAAAATAAGTAAACAAAATAAAGACACTGTCCATGTATAACTAAAAAATATTTTAAAAAAATAACTATTTCTTTCTTTTTTTCTTAGAGTTACTGCTTTTCTATTAGAAAAGTACATATACAAGTAGGTAAAAATCTAAGGATGCTTGTTTCATGTTTATACAAACATGTTATCAATGAATCCAAAATTAAGTTATACCACTCAAAAAATAGCATGTATTCTCACTATCCAAACATCTATCTGGAAATACTTAAGAACTAGGAAATAAACAAAAATGGTATATCTGACCTAATCTATTCCATAAATTCCACACCCATGAGTGCTCACTCATTATTGTTTATACATATATAACAAATTTAACAAATTTGAACATGTGATTTCTAGGATTACAAATGAACAGAAAATATCAAAATAATAACAAGGAAGAGTACATTGCAATTCAGACAAATAAAAATGTTTTTGAATAGGTCAAAAAACACATGAGAAGATGCTCAACATCATTAGATTCATACAGAATCACTATGTGACCTAGCAATTATACTCTTTGGTACATACACAAGAGAAAGAAAAAAATATGTTCACACAAATATTTAATGCACAGATGTTTATGGAAGACTTAATAATAGCTAAAAAATTGGAATAGCCCAAACTTCCATCAACTATTGAATGTACACATAACATTTGGTACATCCACACAATGGAATATTATTTGGCAATAAAAAAGAACAAAGCACTGATTCACAGTTTGAATGAGCCTTGAAGGTACTATATTAAGTGAAAAAAATCCAGTTGCTAAATACTTCTCATATTTATAGGCATGGTCTTCCAAAACTATAATTCTAGCTACTTGGGAGGTTTGAGGTCAGCTATGGCAACCTGTTTCAAAACAAAAAATATAATAAAAGTTTTAAAAGGTCTAGGGATGTAAATCAATTGTAGAGCACCTTTGGGTTCCATCAGCAATGTGGCAAAATGAAAAAAAAAACACATATTGTATGATTCATGTATGTAATGTGTTCATATTAGGCAAAACAACAAAAACAGGAGTTATTAGAGAAGAACTGGGGTTAGGTGGGAAAAGAAGAGTTAACAGGTAAAATGTTTTGAAGGTGGATGAAAATGTTCTAAAACTGATCAGGACCATGGCTGCACAGTCCTATGAATATATAAAAAATCATTAAATTATATACTTTAAATAAGTGAATTATATGATATGTAGGTTATAGCTTAATAAAAGCTGTTGCAAAATAAATAAAAGTAGGGCCCATCACAAGCAACAAAATTGACGATTGTAAGTTCTTTTTGCCCATTGTCTAATGTAGTTTCCAAAAGCAGAGCATTAGTTTTCACAATTGTATAATCCTTTTCAAATATTCTTTGTTGAGAAATATTTCTGACACCCCTTGTAGAGTAAATGATATATTTTAAAACAATACCTTTACCTCTTTAAACTCGTTGAAAGAAAGAATACTTAAATTTCAAATAGAGTATTATTATAAATAATTCCTAAACCAAACCAGGTCTCAAGAAATATAATAAAAGTATTACTAGTATTACTAATCATGGCATCCCTCTAGCAGGAAGAAAAAAATGAAAATAAAAAATGTTAGATGAGGACATCATGTGTATTTTTGTGAATTCTGGTGCAATTTATATTTTCTTTTCCAGGCTTTTCACTGAAAAAAACTCAAGTGCCTCTGGATATAATAAGGAGCCTGAACTAATGTTAAAGTTCTGTTTAAAACACTCAAGATGTTTGGAATCAATATATGCTGTCATCTCATTCCAGTCTGTCCTCATTCCTGTTCACCCTCACTTACTGTAAGTAAATGATACAACGTGAGGAAAACCAGCCACAGCAATTCCTATAGCACAAAATGCTTACCATGGCTCCCCATAAGCTCTGCCCCCTAAGTGTGTAACTTCAGCTTCTCTTAGTCTATCTTTCATCTGCCTGAAATGGAGCAATTGACACAGCTATTCTGTATTAAAATTCATAGTGGTGTAATGGCTCTTCTTTTACCAGTGGTTTGTTATTTAAGGTTTGGATGATTGGAGAAAATGTGCTTTTTTTATAGAGAATGTTCAGTAAGGATACATATTTCTAAGTAGATTGTAGATGTATCTGTGGGGAATAGCAGCTTGAAACCTAAAACACATACCTAGTCATACATAACATGCTCGCTCTCTCTCTCTCACACACACACACAATCACACATATACAATAGTTAAAAAGAAGTAAAGATCTCAAAGTATGAAACTAGTCCTCATAGCAAATCACGCTATTGCTCCTCATGCTAGAGCACTGAAGGATGTATGAAAGGTTAGAACTGTAAAGAGTTAATGCCAGTAGCAAGCATTTTAGAGCCTGGAAGGTTAATAGGCACTATTTTAAGCTCTGAAAATAAAATTCTAGAAGAGAATCAAGATTCCTGTTCGCAGGGAATTGTCATTGTAATGGCAGGAAAATGATGTTAAACAAATGAATACATAATACAAAATCTCATCAATGAAGAAGAAACCAAGCAAGGGAAATGGTTGGGGACCAAAGCAGTGAGTAGTGTGTGTGTTTATGTGTGTGTATAGTGTACACACATGTGCACACATTTATATCTGGGCTGTGCTAAAGTAAACATGGTAGACAAGAAAATTTCCTGTAAGAAAAGGCTAGCAAAGTAGAAATCTGGTTAAAATGAAAGCATGAACAATGCATTTTGAGCAATGCATTATATGAAGGAAAAATATTCTAGGCAGCAGGTCCAAAGACTCTAAATTAGAGAAAGGATTAGTTTCTTAAGATATAGAAGAAAGGGTGCATTTTTATCAGAATGGAAGAGGCAAGAGGGAGAACCCTTAAAGATGAATTAGTGAGGGTGCCAAAAGGCAAGTTATAAAGCCATGGTTAGGACATTGGATTGTGTTCTATGTATGATAGCAGAAACCTTCGAAGAACATTTAGGGTAGAACAAATTCAAAGTAAGTTCTGCTTTGAAAAGATTATCTCATGGATAGGAATGTATCTCAGTGGTAAAGTAATTGCCTAGCAAGTGTGAGGCCCCAAGTTCCATCTAGAGCACCACAAAAATATTATAAATGAATGAATAAGAGATTACCCTAGCTATTTGGTAGAGCAGAGACTCTAGTACAAGCATGGGTAAAGGATGGATCCATTACATGAAGATCTCAGCAAAATCTTAGGGTGATTTGGACTAAGACTGAAAGGGAAAATTGGCAAGAAAGCTCAGGTGTGATGTGTATGTTGAAGATTGATTCAATTTGATTTCATGATGAAATGAAAGTGGGTGAGTGAAATAAAAATATAAAGTGAAATAACACTTTTTCTTCCATGGACAATTAAGTGAAAGGAGGCATTATATACTAAATGGGACAAGAAAGAAAGAATAAATTCAAAGATCAGGGTTGGTCAATAGTCCTGACTAATAGATATTAAAGTAACAATGTTGAATAGTTCAATTAGGTATATGTCAGGTACAGAGTAAATACTGGAGTTGAAGGTATAGGTTTAGAAAGCTTCAAATTAGGATCGATATCTGTGTTAGCTTTCTGTTACTATAACAAAATATCAGAGATAATTAACTTATAAAAATAAGGGTTGTTTTGACTCACAGTTTAGAAGTTTGAGCCCATGATCAATTGGCCCCATTGCTTTGGGCTGTGACAAGACAGCATATCTTTGCAGGAACCTGTGGTAGAATAAAGTCACTCATCTCATGACTGAAGAGCAAAAAGAGAGAAAGAAACCAGAGTCCCACAATCCCCTTCAAGAGCATTTCCTCAATGACCTAAAGACCATTCACTAGACTCCAACTCTTAAAATTTCCATCACCTTCCACTAGTAGTGCCAAGCTAGGAAACAAATATCTACCTGTGCTTTCAGGGACACTTTTTTTTGTTTGTTGTTTTCATATATACATAACTGTAGGATGTACTTTGACAAATTATATGTACATAGGGTGCAACCCATTACAATTTTGATCCCATTCTTGTGGTAGAACATGATGTGGGGTTTCATGGGTCATGTATTCATATATGAGCATAGGAAAATTATGTCCTATTCATTCTACTGTCTTTCCTATTCTCCACCCACTTTCCATTTATTCCTCTTTGTCTAATCCAATGAACTTCTTTACATCCCCTACTTATCCTCCCTTGTTAAGTGTTAGCATCCACATATCAGAGAGAACATTTAGCCTTTGGATTTTATGGATTGGCTTATTTCACTTAGCATGATATTCTCTAGTTCCATCCATTTACCAGTAAATGCCATGATTTCATTCTTCTTTATAGCTGAGTAATATTCCACTGTGTATATATACTAAGATTCAAACTATACCAATATATTTGTTAGAGTAGAATCTAAGCTATCACTACAAAAGTATAGTGACTAAGATGGAATTTTATTTCACATTCATATAAAAGTACAGTGACAAGGGGCTACACATTAAATTGAAATTCACACATTTCTAACTCAGCTACTTGGTTTAACTAACCAACCCCTGGCCATGCTACTGATATTTTAGAGAAATAAAATTCTTTCCTCATTTGACCCATGGAGCAGCTCTTTGTCTTCAAACCAAGTTTTACTTTGTTGAAACCATCATCAAGTGTCCAGATTTATTATCATGGAGTGCAGGCACTGCAATAGATTTTGAATATACCAAAAAAAAAAAAAAAAAAAAAAAACAGAATTGGTACCTACTCTTAGAATGAAATCCACAATGTAGGCAGAATAAATGAGTAACATATAAAGTAATACAGATTCACAGGGGAAGTCTCAAGTCCAAAAAGGTTCAAGACTGCAGACACTTACCTGCTAGCTTATGAAATCTTCCATAACTTAAGATCTCATAGATACATGTATGTATATGTGTATGTATACATATATATGTATATATACATATACATATATGTGTATACACACATACACACATATAAAATTTAGAATTTTTTAACATGCTCCATCTTTTATTATATACTTTGGGAGGCTAAGACACAAGAATCGCAAGTTCAAAGCCAGCCTCAGCAATAGCGAGGCACTAAGCAACTCAGTGAGATCCTGTCTCTACATAAAACACAAAAGAGGCCTGGGGATGTGGCTCAGTGATCGAGTACCCCTGAGTTCAATCCCCAGTACGAAAAAAAGAAGGCAAGAGGTTACATTACAGGACCCACATACCAAGAAATATATGTAAACTAAATAAATTTTGCATCTTATCTACATGTTGAGATAAAATTTAGCATCCACACTGATTGATTGAAACCTCAACAGTACTGCTCACTAAATATTTTAAATTTCACCTCTGTCTACATGAAGTACTTCCAAAGTCTATATCAACCAATTATAATTATCACATGCAAAACCTTGTGAAAGAATTAAGAAATTCACAATAGCTTCTTGATAGCATATGGTTGTTCAATAAAAGGATGAAAAAAGGCCAAATATTGATTCTGAAGTTCACATCCTTGCTCTCTATAGTCTATTCACCCTGTGGCAACTAAAGTAAGCATTTTAAAACTAAATCCATAGAATATACTCCATTCAGAAATCTCCGGTGATGCCTTATCTCACCTAATGACCTACAAATTTCCACATGCTTTGTTATCCATCCTGTATTCCCCAGCTCTTTCCACGTACCACTTGTTCACAAGATTTTGGTCATACTAGAAATGGTTATTTCACTCAAGACAAACAAGTGCTGGCCTCCTCAGTTACTGTTCTCCCTGGAATATGCTTGAAGATATCTGGCTCATTTCCTCCTTCATGTCCCCAGAAACTTCTCACTTACATGAGTAGATATATTTAGAGCCCTATTCAGATTCTTTTACCAGCCTGGAGCACCCATCAACCACTGTTGCTAGTGTTGGCCATAGGATTCACACCTGACCCTCTGTTGTCCACATAATTGATCTCAGCCAGATGGAGATGTCTTCACCCAGACCATGTCATGCCACCTTAGCCAGGAACCAACTGACACAAGCCACAAAAGGCCAGGCCCTACCTCAAGGTGGGCCCAACACTCAGTGCAACTTGTGACCCAGAGATACCAGTGGTTTACCTGAAAGTCTCTAGCTCAGACCTCATTCTTGCTGATCTCTTTACCCAGGTCTGTCCTGCTTGGCTCACTTGTCTTGTCCTGAACACAACTGTCCTCCCTGAAGTAAGTTGTTTGGACAAGAATTCTAAGCTGTACTACTAGGAAGCTAACATAAGACTCCTGCCTTCCTTGACCACCACACATACCCAAGCCCTCCACATGTTTTTTATCTTAATTTACTTTTTACACTGTGCTTATCATCAACCATTTGGTCATTTAATTTTGTTTGCTTACTTTGTCTCCCAGCAGCATGTAAACTCTAAGAGATCAGGAAATTTTAAAACTCACTACTATATTCCCAGCCTGAAAAACTCCCTACCTTAATGTAGCTAATAAACATTCATTGCTGAATGCATGAAAAAAATGGAATCAGACTATATATCTTATCAGTATTTTAAAAGGCATGTCCTATTCTTAAAAACATTGGGAACAAGTAACATGATTAATTTAATCTACAGTAAAGAATGACTCTGTTAGAAACCTTTGTATATCCTAAGGTCTTTCAAGCTGTCTGAAAACTGGAATGTTCTAGTTAGTTTATTAACAGACCTTCACAAACCTTACAAGGTTTTTTAACTCAAAGTCTTAATCTTGTTGTATTTTGATGGTCATTCAAATTTCCTTCTGAATTTTTTAATTAGCCTTTTTTCCTGAAATAAAAATTTAATTTTTGAAAATCAGCAATATTCTGAACCCAGATCTAAGATATCCATACTGAAAACATCTAAATGAACATCCAGGTACTTTAATTCTACATATATATATATAGAATTATATATGATGATATATATTTATCATTATTAATAATATATATTATTAAATAAGGAAGAATACATTGCAATGATAGAATGTCAATGTGTGAATTGCTCATATTCTTTTAGAGATAATCCCTAGAATGATTCCAGAGAAATATCTAAAAATTGATTGTAAAATAAGGTAGTATTTATTAAAGTAACTACACAGACCCCATTTGGCTATAAAACCAGCAAAGGATCACAGCCTCCACTTGAGCTTCTTCATTAAGGAAACACTGCAGTTGGTTATGATACATAAAAAATCATCAAATATTTAACTATGGAGACTCTGGCTGACTTTCAGCTCCTTCAGTTGACAAGCTTTCTAACAGAACTCAGCCTTGATGAGCCTTTGAGGAAAATTGTCTTCTTTGTCAACCACAGTCCACAAAAATGGCTTGGGTAATTTGACTTTTACAGATTTAAAAAGTCAAAAAGGATTTGAATTTGCATGCCAGCTCCACAGAAGTCTTTTCATTAAGCAATAAATGAAGTTTGATTTAATTTTTTCATAAAAAGAACTTTGTGGTCATGAAAGCCTGCTGTCTGCTCCATTAAAAATAAAGAAATCTTCCAAAGAGAATCTTAAATACATTCAAATGCAGGCCTTGCAAAGATGTTTCATTCTAATTTGGGAGTACATAATGAATGTGCTTCTTTGCAGCTAGCATTTAATGCCAGTGCTTTTATGGTTTATGATGTAACGTTTGTTTCTTTTTATTCAACAGAAAAGGTCAATGTGACTAATAATTAGAACTATGACTCTGAGAGAAGAAGACTATGATTAGACTATTTTTCAACAAATAATGAAGTGTCAGAAAAAAAAAGAAAGTGAATCCTTAGTACCAGCAAAACTAGTATGCATATGGACAGGCAAAGTGATTCTTTTATGCAGATGCACACTTAGGTGACTTTCTTCCAATAATCTAACTCAAATAATAAATTACGTGAAAAGCACAATCTAGATATTCACAGTAAAGCAGCAGATCACAGCCAAGAGTGATTTCGCCTATAAGGGGAAATTTGACAATTTCTGGAAACAATTTTACTGTTACAACTGCAGGGTTGCAACTGACTTTGAGAGGGTCAAGTTCAGGAATGCTACCAAGCGTCTTACGATGGGTGGTGCAGCATACTGCAACAAAGATGACTGAGCTACAAGTGTAAAGTGTAGTAATTTTGAGAAACTGAACTTAAGTTATAAAACTTTGTCATTTTGAAATTAATGATCTTTAAAATAGACCACAGTAACTGGAGCTCTGTGGAAAATGGTTGTCTATTGACATCACATCATGAAAGACATTTTGTAGCCATTGTAGATTTTTAAAATTGCTAGTCGTTTTAGAACGAGACCCTTTGAAAGTACTGGGATTCAGGACACGTACATGTCAAGTAAAAACGTCCATTGGTTCTCTATTAATTCATTTGGGCTACCATAAACAAGTATCACAGACTAGTTGGCTTAAATAATAGGAATTTATTTTTTCACAATTGTAAGACCTCTTATTTTACTAAATAGAACAGTTATTTTGTAGATGAGTCATTTTCCCTTGTCTCACAATGTCGTCTCTCTGCGCCTCTTCCTGTGTCTGTATCCTAATCTTCCCTTCTTATAATGACACTCATAACATTGGATTAGGACCAATGTCCAATGAATTTATTTAAACTTGATTACCTCTTTAAAGACCTCATCTTTAAATGCTGTCATATTCTGGGGTATACATTCTGGGATATAGGACTTCAATGTATGAATGGTGGTGGAGGCAGGGGCCATAATTCAACCTGTAACAGGAACATTGTCCTGTCTTTGGTCCAGGAATCCTCCAGAGGGAAAATATGCCTGGTGGTCAGGATCAGCACTGCCCAGGCTTTCTGCTGTACTGGAATCCAGGAAAGAATGCATAAGTGAAAAGTGTGCTTTCCCTTAATTAACACTTAATTTTTATAAAATGACTAAATTTGCCCAAAATCTTTGCAGGGAATAGTTACAGGAACCCAAAAGAAAAACAGAACATAAAAACCACTACAATTTAATACCTTCAAATCATAGAAATGATTGGTATATTTTGGTAACATAAAATACACGTTTTTGAAGCAAACCAGAACTGGAAGAGTGGATTATAAGCAGGGATCATGTCTGCCTTGTTTGTAAGCTCTGTGAACAGTGGTCAACATAGAAAAGCCATCCCTCTGCAAATGTTTGCTCACTGGCTGTGTGACTGGTCAGTGAATGATGTTTTTCTCCCACTCTGCTACCTATGCAGTGGTAGTATGTGTCCCTCCTTATCTCTTACCACTTGCAGTCTCGCATGTCATGCTACAGCAGCAACAACTTGGGAGTAGTCTGAGATTCAGGTTCCACTAGCTTGCTTTTGCTCACAATGCCCTAGTATCTCCTTCCCTGCACACTTTCTCAGGTAGCTTCTTCTCCACTACATTTCAAGACTGCTCAAATATCACCTATATCAACTTTAAAACAGACTGACTTACCAAACATTATAGGTGGCCCGTAGAATTTAATATACGCATTTACATATGTGCATAATATGTATATATATGTGTGTATATATAAAACACATACATGCACACACTATTGTGCATTCATTTATCTAATAATAAATATTTATTATCTATTTTGTGCCGGACCATTTATATGAATCCTGTGAATATAACATAAGATATGTAGGATCCTTGCTTCAAAAAAAATACATTCTAGAATATTGGTATCAAAGAATGGACAGTTCTCTTTATTGAAAAGGTATACAGAGGCATAAAGTGAGTAACTAAAAATCAACCAACAAAAAAACTGAAAAAAAATTTAAGTAGCTTTCTTTAAGCAATTATATTGAGATCAATTTTTGGATTATAAAATCAAGGTAATAATTTAAAAATTCACATTCAGAGGGAATTTTGTTGGAAATTAATGATATATGAAAACAGGTTTTCTGTGTCTTGAAAATAACTCATACTTTATATATTTATCAGCCTTTTATGTTACAGATCATTGACCAATACTCAGGGTAGACAATTGAGATTCACATTATAAAATTAAAAATTAGGCAGGGAGACTAGATAGATATTGGATGAACAGGGATTATAAATTTGTGCAGAATCTCCTTGCCTCTCACAATCCCCTAGCTGAATGTGTGCCTGTAGGCAAGATATCGAAATCATTTAAATCACAGATTCTCTGGTGATTCCATCTCCTATATACTGAAGAAAATAAAGGAAAATCAATTTGACCAGATTTCAAACTTGCTTTCTATTCCAAAAAAAATTGCTTAGATATACAAATGAACCTTACATTTTAGAAGTCAGTAGTTACAATAAATGTACAGCAGGTCACTTTAGGTTAATGACTTTATAAGCTAATACAGGGAAAGATCTTTGGAAGATTTGCCAATTTAGAAGTAAATATTTGTGAAGTAAGTTATAAAAAATGATCTTTCCTGAGAAACATTGCAACTTATAAAAATGCTGCATGATCAATGAAAGACTTTAAGTTTCATAAATGTTTTATTTGTCAAGTATATTTACATAACTGGATTAAAACATGGAAGAAATTTTCAGGCATTTATATCTATCTCTGTTTTTCTTTGCTTAGCTGTATCTCAAAGTTGGTGCTATTTATACTGGCAAGAAATAATTAAATTTGTAATAGCTGATGAGTTTACTAAGCAGAACTTTGACCAAAGCATTAAATAAAATTGTTAAATAAAGTAAATCTATAAAAGTAATAGAGTAACCAAAGAGAAGATTAAAAAAGGTGGTAAAAACTAATGACACTTCAATCATTAGAGAATGAGTATAACAAGGGACTATGTGAAGAAAGCAATTGGGGAAAACAGTTATTCTTTAAAATTACCTTGCCCACAATAGAAAACTCTGTTCATTAGTTTTAAGTATTAGTTTTAAGAAGAAAGCAAAGGATTTGCACAATATCTTGCATTTTAGTTGTGGAATTCAAAGCAAGTGCCATAGTTTGGATCTTGACTGATCCAGGAAAGGGGAAATAATATGACAAAAAAAGTCCTTGGCCCACAAAGCAAAACCATCTGGTAAAGTTATGAATGACTGAGTTGAACAGCAGGAAATCCTACTGTTAATCATTTCTGTAGTCAATTGAGAATTCTGTAGAGAATACATTAAAGAATAGTATAAAATGTACAGTGACCCAAATGAATTGCTAAAGGAAAAAAAAAGATCAGTTAACAAATATTGTATTACTTCTAAAATTGAATAAATTTAAAAATTACTAATAAAATTAATTGTATATTGTTGTGATATAGCTATTTCCTCCAAATTATAAAAATTCCCTACTTGATTATGTTATTGTTGACTTTCCAAAATGATGGAAAAATTCCCTGTCTTACTTTTAATAACCTTTAAGAGATATTTGTTATTAATGCTTTAATTATGACATACAATTGGTCAATCCATAATAATAGGCAATAAATTTATTTGAAGTTGAGCACAATGAAGCTGTTTTCATAAAGTTTTGTTAATCTCCAAAATCCATTCTCTTGCTTTATTTTCTTCCTCTCTTTTGCTGTTTCTTTTTTTCCTTCTTTTTTCCCTGCCTGCCTGCCTACCTGCCTTCCTTCTTTCCTTCTAAAATAAAACTCAATTTTAGCTTACATCGGATTGAAACACACAACTACAGACTTGATTTCCCATTTGTGTGGGCATGTGCTATAGTTTGGGTTTTAAATACATCATGAAAGGCCTTTGTGTTGAAGGCTTGGTGCCTGATCCATAGTATTCTAGGGCGGTGATGAAACCTTTAGAAGGTGGGGCATAGTGAAAGGAAGTTAGGTAATTAGGGTTGTGGCCTTTAATGAGATGTTGAGACCTGGACCCTCCTCTCGCTATTTTTGCTTCTTGCTCAACATGACATGAGTAAATCTCCTCTATCATGTGTTCCTGCCATGATGTACTATGTCACCATAGACCCAAAAAAGCAAAGACAAATGATCATGGACTAAAATCTCTGAGATTGTGAGAGAAACTAAAACTTTCCTCCTTTTAAGCTTCTTATCAAAGGTATTTTGTCATAGTAATGGAAAGCTGACTAGCACAACATAGGATTAAGTTTGGTCAAATAGGATGATTTTACAAGTGATAAGTGCAACTTTTGATCCATAATCTTAAACATAAAGACAATTACTTTGCATGTCATCTTTCCTCTATTGAAGGATGACAATTCATGCAGAAGGGAACAATACTCTAGATGATGATGTAATATCAGACAGCATATTATACTACCAACAGACTTGGATCAATGAATGACGTCTTTTTTTAAGATTAAAAAAATAAAATAAAAAAGATCTCCTATAAGAAAAGACCAGCTTAGAAGAAGAGATAGAAGGAAACAGAGACTTCTTTACGGACACACTTTCTGCCTGTACACTGCATCTACACTCACTGAAAACTGTGTGGCCTTGCAGGATTAAAAGAGTCAATTACTTTTGGGCTCAAGAAAGCAAAATTTTGTCCTTCAGACAATTCTTCAGTTCTCCCACTAATATTTTTTCAGTCTAGGGCAAAAGTTCATATTATTGTTTTGCTTAATGCCTGTATTTTTAGATGATTTTAATCTAACCAGCATTAAATTGAAGGTGAGAGAGAGGGTTCAAGCACAGATTCAATAAATAAGAAGATGTTTCACAGGCTTAAGAAACATGAATAAAAATGATCATTGTGTGTGGTATCTTTCCCATAAATTTCACTGAAAACCAGTAGTATGTTTATTATGTTTTTGAGGGAGTTCTACTGCAAGGAAGCCACACATCTGATCAACAAGAGCCTGTGATTTTCCATAAAGCAGTGTTATGGAGGGCATGCTCTCAATGCACATTGGTTGTAGCAGAAGAGGACAATGGAGAGAAAAGCCTTCTTCCACCCTACAGGGAAGAGCTACATGACTTCAGTGAAAATGCATGAGTCCCTTCAGAGATCTGGGCAATAGTCCAGGTGAGGAGTTTACCCCACTGCAAGAACATAGATCTGAAAATCATTGCACATCAGATTTTTGTCATTTTTATGGAGCAGTGACTGCTCCCACTCTTCCTATTTTATCAACAGGAACTTCTCACAATGGTTATAATATTCCAGTTCCTCTGTTGTTAATCAAAGGTTACAGACATACAAGACTTATACATTAGTTAATGAATTATCAGGTTGCAAAGAATCAAGTTCAAACTAGACAAAGAGAAAAATATAACACTTATTTAGCCTCAATATTTATGTGGATGGAATAAATTAGAGGATCTTTGAATACCTCATTTTTTCATTGCAAGAAAATGTTTACATGGGGGAAGAAGATACTCATGGAAGGTGGCCCGAGAAGCAGAGTTAGACCCTTCACCAATAGTGGTTTCTTACTCTTTCCTTTTAATAATATGGACTCCAGTCTTTTGAGTAGGCACCTGTTTATTCATGTTATGGAATATGTTTCCCAGGTTTTTCCTTGCTGTTAAGCATGGCATTGTTTCTGAGTTCGTCCAATAGCATGTAAAAGAAAGTTATGTGAATAATTTGTAGGTATCTCCTTAAAAACAAAGACATTTGCCTTGACTTCCTCTTCTGAGTGGTCTCAGTTAGCTTATGAACAAAATAGCCAGCTCTGAAAAAGCAGACAAGAGCATTCCAAGAGAGGATGAAGCAATAGAATGAGTGAAACCTGGTCCCTGAATGACCTAGAAAAGCAAAACCACCCCAACCAGTCCAGGCTACTCACTTCTGGCTGTTTATTTATAAGAATATAACCTTGGGCTCTAAGTTTGCATTTTAGATTCTTATAACATCATATTCCACATTCTAACACAATATATAATTTAATCTAATAAATCCATATCTATAAGGACATTTAGGACTGCAAAATAAGACGAAATTTATAAAGGTATATATCTGAAAGGAAATAGCAAGCTTTTATAGAGATGGTGAAAGACTATTTCTTACAGAAGCAAGAGAAGTATCACATAGTTTCTGAGACTTGCTGTGATGAATGCCTTCTGCACAGATGTTAGACTCAGGCACTTTTTATTTAATTTCAAAAGGTGCACCATATGTACATCTGTCTCAATAAATGATCATATTTTATAATTATAAGGCTCTTTAAATCATGTGTCAGATGCATCCAGATGCCAAATAAGTCAAAATCTCCAGTGTTCAAACCACTACTCAAAAATAATTTATACACCTGGGAAATCAAAGTTAATGATTTGGAAAATATTTCTGAATGTGCCATTATATTCTCAAAATGGTTCAAAGTCTTAAGGACAAGATAAGGACAAGATATTGTTTCCATAGTCAAGGGTATTTCACCCTGATTGAAAGTACAAAGCTAATCTACTTTAAATAATTAAGGAAACACTTGTTATTAAAAATGAGAACTTCTAGTTACAATTCAATTTAGAAATTATTGGTGTTTATGCGTAATTTTCTGGTGAGTTACAAAAATAAGACATTGTTCCTCTCATAAAAGAACTTAGATTGTGGGTGGGACAGGGTAAGCCAAGGACACAGGCATAGTCTCACACACAGACACAGGCAAATAATATAAGGCAGATGTGAAGTAAGTAAAACCTGTATCAATTCCTTAGACAGACTGATAAATTATAGGCAGCAAACTTATGTTTAGATAATGGTTAAGACTAGAAAATATTTATTCACCCCTTCCAGTCCCATATGTTTTTGCAAATGTATTTATTGTGTATCATGTGCTGCGTTCTGGGTACTGGGGCCCTGTTCATGACTATAAGAATGTTCACTAAACAACAAATAGATTGCCTGTGCAATGCAGCTGGCCAGGTGCTAGAATGCCCAAGTAAATGCGAAAGTTTGGTCTTGCTCTAAGGAGTTCACAGGTAAGAGGAAAAAAGGTAAAGGGAACAAGAAAGAGCATTGCCCATGGAGGTGAAGCAAAATGATGAGCAAGTCAAAGAAAAAGACAGAGTTGGATGGGAAGCAATGAAACAGCATAACCACATTCTAATTCTGCCAAATTAGGTGAAATATAGAAATGAACCACACTCGGTGTCAAACACTGGGAATAATATACTTCAAATAAAAATGTAAATCACATTTTATAAACCCATAATCTAATGTTAAAAGGTAGAATTGAAACAAGTCATTTTAAAATACTAAGAAAAGTACCATATTAAAGGTATATGCAGGGTTATGGGGGAGTGGAGTGAGAGGGCCTCTGTAGGGGGTCAGAGGTGGTGTGAACAGACTTCCCCCTGACCACTGATCATTCTAGACGAATGGACCGAATGAGTGAATGATTCAGACTTATGGTCTTTGTGTCTTCTCTGGTTTGCACCAAGGTAAAAAATAAAAATTAAAGACACAGGGAGACAAAGACAGGAAGAGAAATAGAAAGGTGTGTAAGAAATGTGTCTACAGTGTCCTAAGAGCAAAAAAGAAGCTGGCAAATGGAAAAGGACACCCACACTTGAACTACAAAAATGAATTCAGTGTTTGTCAGCTCTGTGTGTTTTCTTAGCAGCCCAAAAGATGCAGATTTAAAATATTTTAATCCAAACACCATATACTTTTTGATTCTCTGATTCTGACAACAGCCAGGGCTGTATTTGCATTGACTTTGGTTTAGAAGTCAACACTTCTTTGCATCAATCTAAAAGAATATACTGTTACATAAACGAAACTACTGATTATAGGAGTACTCTCCATACCTTCAACCCCTCACTTCCATCTTTCCCCATTCTATGCTAATGGACTGTGCACTTGACAGAGAGCACCCCTTTGTTTGTAACTTTGGGTCTTGATTGGTCCAGGAGTGTATATAAGCTTCTGTACTTTTTGGAATAAATGGTGGTTCTGCGTCTCGCTCCCACAGAAATATTTACCTACCCCAGACTCTGGGTGGAGTGACTCTGTGGACCGTTACCCCAGAACCTTGTCCTGAGAGACCCCACTTCATCCCCCAAGGACCCCTTTTCTTCATCTCTCAGGACCCCAACTCGTTGAGTGGACCCACACAGCACGACCTAAAACAATAACTGACCACTTCACTGATGATCCCATAAAAGACCTGGGAATAAGAACTTTCAGCCCCTAGCCTTCAGCAAACAACCTAAAAATCAATGTCAATGTTTGTGTATGTGAAAATATCTCCCTGGATACTGCCATCGTGAATTGTTTGACTCTTCTCTCCCTATGTATCCTGGCCTGCATAGATGTTTCTCTTCTATCTCAAGTACTTTTTGTTCTGTAATCTCCATTCCTGCCTTCCTCTTTTCAGGAATGAGGAATCATAGGAAAAAACAATTCAGCAAGAGTAATTCTTCTTGAGCCTGTTATTAGGATCTTACTCTCAACCTCTACAGACTAACCAAAGTATTTCTCCCCTCAGGAAATGCTTTAATCCTTCATAAGAGAATTCTATTGATTGAAAGAATTTTCTCTAATTACATTATGAATGATCTCATTTCATTTGTTTCAGAGCTTGTGCACTGTAGTCAAGATGTGGCAAACATTCTTTCACATCTACAATTTGAAAGCCCTGAAAGTTCTGTGAAAGAACTGAAACAGATGTCGTAGAGGAGTCTTTGCTTCTCTCTGTCCTTTGATCTTTTTCTACCTCTGCACATTATGAACCCTGACGAAGGGACCAGTTGAAAGTTTTATAAAAACAGTTCTCAGAAAGTACTCCTCTGATGGTATCACCAATAGACTGCACCAACAGTCCCAGGAAAGAGACATGAAAATTAAGGAAAACTTTAACTTTTGCAAGTGTTAAAGAAAAAAGCTATCAACCTGAGCCAAACCACAAGGGCATCTTCCTCTCTTCACTCCTCTCCCTATAAAATTTCAATCTTGTTTCAAATCAGGGAGTCATCCAACCTCCAGATTCTCCTGGTGTGTATTAGCTGAATAAAATATGTGTCCTCTGAGTCACATAAGCTGTGTTCTTTTGGTAGCATATGCACATATCGATAAGCTTCACCCCCAAAAACACAACATTTAATGTGTGATCAGTGGCCTATAGAGATAGATGAAAAAATCTCATTACTTATGATTAGGAAAATACAAATAGAAACCTCAATAAGATAATACTTCACTCCTGTTAGAATGTCTATTATCAAATAATCAATCAAAAGAGAAACTAATTGAAAGTAAAAACCAGGAATAAATCAAAATGACAGGGAATAAAAATCATCTCTCAATAAAAACATTAAATGTAAATGGCCTAAACTCATCAACCAAAAGACATAGACTGGCAAACCAGATTTAAAAAACAAGACTCAACAATATGTTATCTCCAAGACACTCACTTTATAGGCAAAGACATCCATAGTATGAAGGTAAAAGGGTGGGAAAAAACATATCATTCACATGGATATCATAAACAAGCAGGAGTTTCTATCCTCATCTGAGATAAAGTGGACTTCAAGCCAAAATTAATTAGAAGGGACAAAGAAGGACATTTCATACTACTTAAGAGAATTATACATCAACAAGACATAATAATTATAAATATTTATGCCTCCCAAAATGGAGAATCTATGTACATCAAACAAACCCTTCTCAATTTCAAGAATAGGTCACAACACAATAATATTGGGTAACTTTAACTGCTTCTCTCACTACTGGATAGATACTCCAAACAAAAACTAAAGAAGCTATAGAATTAAAAAAATACAATTGATAATTTAGACTTAACAAACATATATAGAATCTTTCATCCATCAATGACTGAATACACTTTCTTCTCAGCAGCACACAGATCCTTCTCCAAAATAGACCATGTTATATAAGCTATCACATATGTTGGCATATGATTGTAATAGTACCTCAATATATTTTTAGCATCTGTACAGTTGTTTTGATAGCTCCTTTTCCATTGATGTTAATTTTTGTGTTCTTGCTTTTTTCTTGATTAGACTTGTTAAATTTTTATCGACTTTCAGCTGTATCATTTCTTTTCTACTTCATGTATCTCTGTTCCCACTCTTATTTTTTCCTTCCTACTACCTAATTTGAAACTAATATGTTAATCTAGCTTCTTTCTTATACAAGTAATTTATGTGTTCATCTAAGTACTGTTTCATCCTAGATATTCTGATATTTTAATATTTTCTTATCATGTAATTCAAAACACTTTTTATTTACTTTTCTTATGGTTTCTTCTTTGACCTGTGAGATATTTGTAAGTGTACCATTTAATTTTGAAGTAATTGAGATGTGGAGGTGAGGTTCTATATATCTTAAGGTAATTTATTTCTAATGTAATGAATCATGCAGGAAACACAGTTCGCATGATTTTAAAGTTTTAAAATTTCTCTAAGCTTATTTTATGACAGAATATAGTCTATCCTTATTAATTTTCTACAAGCATTTTTGTGTATAGTTCTCTATAAATAACAAGTAGGCCAAGGTGGCTGATAATGTCGTTAGAACTTCAATATCATTATTCCTTCCAGTGAAGTGAGGGGCTTAAAATTTCAAAATATGATTGTACATTTGTCTTTCTAGTTTTGTTCATTTTTACTTTACGTATTTTAAAATTTTGCTATTAGGTACATACACATTTAGGATTGTTATACTTTCTTGAAAAGGTTACCTCATTATGGCTATAAAATGTTCCCCTTTAATTCTGAAAATACTTTTTCTTGAAATTAATTTTATATTAATAACTCTACTTCAGATTTATCATGCTTACTTTCCCCATCTTTTGCTTTTAACTTATTGGTGCATTGCTATTTAAAGTGTGACATATATAGAGAGCATATAGCTATTGCTTGCTTTTTACACATGTTGAACATTTAAACTTTTTAATTATAATATATAGTTAATTTATGTGTAAATTAACTATTGATATTATTGGGAAAAAAGAACACCTGACATGAAGGTCAGTGGAAAATTGGGTAAATGATAGGTTTGATGATGGAATATTTCTGGAAAACAGATTGCATAGTCCTGCTGTCAGGCTCAGAAAGAAGATTTTTTTTAATGCCTTTGTTGTAATTGTTCATTCTCTCATTTATTACGTGGTACACAGTAATAAATTTACTTTATTGCTTGTTAACACTTTTTATTTTGCAAATAAAAATTCTGTCATCAGGGAAAAAAAAGATAAACAAGTGTTGGCGAGAATGTGGAGAACAGGCAACCCTCATACACTCTTTTCTTTTTTTTTTTTTTTTTTTTTGGTACCAAGGATTGAACTCAGGGGTACTCAACCACTGGGCCACATCCCTGGCCCTTATTTTGTGTTTTATGTAGAGGCAGGGTCTCACTGAGTTGCTTAGTGCCTTGCTGTTGCTGAAGCTGGCTTTGAACTCACGATTCTCCTGTCTCAGCCTCCCAAAGTGCTGGGATTATAAGCGTGAGCCACCGTTCCTGGCTCTTCATACACTCTTGATGGGAATATAAATTAGCATGGTAATTATTGAAAATGTATGAAGGTACCTAAAAATGTTAAAAATAGAATTACCAAGTAATTCAGCAATACCACTGGGTACATGTTCCATGGAAATAAGTATGTTGAAGAAACATCTCCATTACCATGTTTATTGTACCATTATGCACAGTAGCCAAGAAATTGATGCAGCCTAACTACCTGTCAACTAATGAGTGGATAAACAAAAAAAAAAAGAGCAGTACATATGTATAATATTATGATATTTAGTCACAAAAAGAATGAAATCTTGTTATTTGTGACAACATGGATGGAATTGATGTTCATTAAAGGGTAAAAGGTAGGCACAGAAAGACAAATACTGCATGATCTCACTCATATTTGGAAACTAAAACAATTCATTTTATAGAAGTTGAGAATAGAATGATGATTAGCAGAGGCTGGAACAAACAGGGAGACAGAGGGATGGGAAAAGATTGATCAATGGATATTAAGTTACAGTTAGGAATAAGATGTTCTGATGTGCTATTGTATAGTACAGTGGCTATAGATAACAATACTATACTCTGTATTAATTTAAAAAAAGCAAGAAGAAAGGATTTTGAATGTTTTCATCATAAAGAAATAATAAATACTTAATGAGTGTTTACCCCAATTTGAACATTGAGCAATATATACATGTATCAAAACTTATGACAAGCAGGGCACAGTGGATTACACACCTGTAGTCCCAGTGGCTCAGGAGGCTGAGGCAGGAGGACCATGAGTTCAAAGCTAGCCTCAGTAAAAGTGAGATGCTAAGCAACTCAATGAAGCCTTGTCTCCAAATAAAATACAAAATAGGGCTTGGGAGGTGGCTCAGTGGTAGAGAGAGTTCCCCTGAGTTCAATCCCTAGTATTAAAAAAATAAATAAATAAAACCTCATGGCATTCCATAAATATGCACTTTTATGTAAATTTTAAAAATAGAAAGAAATGAATAAAATTTTAAAACAATCTTGTGTACATTAAAGCAGCATTGATTGGTCTTCTGAACAAGTCATTTATTTAAAATATTAGAAGTTGAGGACTATTGTAGTAATTAAGGCAGCCTTGCTAGTGCTTGAACTGCAATGACCTCCATGGCCTACCTTCCTGGCACTAGTACATCCTGCTGATCCTCCTCCTTCCCCACGTTACAGGGTCATGGCTAATTTAACATGCATCATATTGTCATGTATATTCTCAAATCCCTAGCAGTGGAGTCTCCTCTCCAGAGTCACAAAACGTTATCTTTAGAATTTATTTTCAATATTTTCCCATTCTGTTGAGATTTTTTTTTTACCTACTTTTCATGTGAAACTTTTCCCTTTAACACCAAAGGATTGCCACTAATTTATCTTGGATGTTGCTTCTCACTCATCATCAGTCAATTCTACACTATAATCACATTATATATTTCATTTAATATTTCCAACTCCCACCATACACATTCTGGAGGATTGGGCATTTTGAGGATTAGAGTCAATTTATCCATAAAAAACAAAGGGCAAGCAAATGGTTATGCAGGAAGGACATCTCAGGAGAAAGAAATAGCCCTAGAAAAAGTACTGAGACTCAAAAGCTAACTATGTACTGAAAAAGTAGTCCACTTTAGCTATTTCACTGAATATTAATAAAGGAGGGATAAAACACTAAAAATAAGTTGCAATCAAAATTTGGAAGATTCCATAAGTAAGACTGAGAAGTTTTCATATAATCTAATTGCTAATTATAAACTACTGAATATTTTTGAGAAGTGGGTTAATAGAATCAGACTCCATATTTTAAAAGATTAATCTAGAATAATCATGCATGGAAAAAGGTGGAGAGAAAGGCTCAAGGAGGAGCGTATCAATTAGAAGTTGTCGAAATGAAGGGGAGAAATCAAAGAAAACCAAAAATGGAAGACTTGCAAAAGTTTACAAGTTAGATGTTGAGTGAAAAGGAGAAACAGAATGAAAGATAATTCTGGTTGTTGATCCTGAATGATCAAGAGGACATCAGTGATAGAGGTAGTGATGGGTGGGATGGGAAGAAAAACCTATCTGTGGTAAAATCACAAACACCTAAGCTACAATTTAGTTCTATCATGCAGAAAAACTGATTTCTGCATTTTCCTTTCCAACTTTGCCTTTCTTTAAAGTCCCATACACTCCTAACAAGTGAGGAAAAAGGAAAGCAATTAAATGTACAATCCAGTTTAAAGATTTGTTTGAATCCAATGTCTCTTGAAAAAAGTCTACTCGGATGTGGACATCTTGCTCCTGGACGAAGAATATGGCTTGTTGTCCTTACGTAAAAGGAGAAGACACATAAAATCCTCTGATGCTCATGTTGTCTGCCTCTTTCTCCTCCAATGATTCAATAATGCCTTTTGTCCTCCTGTGTCCTGACTGCTCTGCTCTCCTCTGATGCTGAATGCTTATGGCTAATAAATCTCAGAGGCTATGATCTTGGCACAGACACTGCTGCTTGTGGCATTCATAGCTCACAATCTTCACCTCAGATCTTGCTATACAAACCTCTAAGGTCTACTTATGACTCTTATTTGGCCCTAGTTAGGATGGTCCTCTCTGCAGTCCTCAGTGTTGCTGCCCCTCTTCTGTCAAGATCCATTTTGTGACCAAGAAAAGTCTTAGAAAAGCCAGTTCTTGGGACTTGTTTGGTTTTGGTTTGTGTTTTCACCTTAATAGGCTACACTGGCTGTGTCACTTTGAAGTGACTGCATCCATTGTTGACAATTTTCCCTGTAAGCTCCTCCTCCTGAAGATACAAATGGGAAACAGGAATCTAACTCTGATTTTGCTGGCAGCCTTCCTATCCCACATACCTCTTGTCTGGGCCAAGATAAGGGAAAATATGGACACACAACAAGTTATTTATTCCCCAGATAAGGGAAAATATGGACACACAACAAGTTATTTATTCTCCTTTCTGTGTACCTCTTCTTTCTTTCCAGAATGCCCTGCTACAAGACTTCATGAGGAACAGGGTTATATTCCATCAGTCATAGGAGAGCTCTGACATCACTGCTCCAAGATAGGTTGTTCATTTGCAAATATAGAAATAATGAAATTCTTCCCTCTAGAATAACTAATGATTATGATTTACTAGGAAATTTGATTTATATTTTATTATTTATTATGAAAGCAAATTGCTATCACTAACCTCAACCCCACAAAACCTTTCTTCTGGTTTACTTCTTTATTCCTTTCTTATTTTTATTGTTCGAGTGCTTTCTCTGTGCTTTCCTCCTGTAACAAATCCTAATTTTCCCCAGGCACACTATTGCCTCTCAGGCAAACCAAGGCAATGGTTTTGTATGCTGAATGGCAAAATAAAAAAGCACATCAATAATTCTGTAAACATTACCCCATTGTATATGTGTAGTTTAAGCTATCTGTAGAACATTTAGGAGAGTAAATCTCATTTGGTAATCCACAGAGATTTGTTTCTCCATTTTAATTTAAAGTCTAAGTAATGTTCTAGTTTTCATTCAGCCTCTCATCATGATAAATCATCACCAATGGAGTTTGACTGTAAACCAGGAGAAGTACCTTTACCTTTAAACTCAAATAGTTTGAAAACAAGTTGATTTCTTGAAAAATAAAATAAGAATTTAATACATCCAAATATAAATCTTCAGTATTGCAAGTCCCAAGATACATCCTTATTTAACAATGCTAATTATCTAATAGTGCCAGCATTATAAAAATCAGTGGAGAACAGGACAAACAGGTCATCAAACTTGGAAAATCCAAGAGAGAGACCACAGGAGATAAATTAGATATTTCACAGATACCAAGGTCAAGACAAGGATAGACCTAGGATCAGATACAACATCAGTCAGAAAGCCAAAGGGTAGCAGGTGAAATAGACTAAGTTAGGAAATGTTTAGTTTATCAAAAAGGACAAAAATAACAAAAGACTACCAGGCATCAGGGTAAATGCACTTTAGGAAGCCATAAGGATGAAATGAGGGTTTAGGATGAAATTTGTAGTTTTTTTTTTTTTTTTATCAAAGGAACTAATGCTAGATTGGCCAGTAAGCAGCTGAGTGGTAAAGATTACTTTTTTGTGTGTCTAAGGTTGTTGCTAATATTTGCCTCTCACACTAAATTCAAACTATGAAATATTACTGGTGAGTCAGGATGCACTAAACATAAGAAAAATTGAGACTAAATATCAGAGACTAGAGTGACTGCAAATGTTTGAGGGTAAAATGGAAATGTGAACAGAGTTGGGCAAAACATATGATGATTACAGATATTGTTGGAAACACTTTTAGAAACTATGAGCTTCCATGGCCAGATGATTCAAGATATAATTGTGGGTTATTTAAATAAGATGCAAAATTAACAATGTTCAGGCTGCAGTGATGTACATCAGAAATCCAGAGGAGCTGGCAGGAAATCCAAGTGGCCTCAGGATAAGGAGATGATTTTTATTGAACATATTATTTCATTTAGAGAAATAAATATCATTTATATAAAATCAATATTCAAGTTCTATATGTTTCACTTATCTACTCATTGCCTTGTCATTTATCATTTATCTCCTCATGGGAGGGTTTAAATTATATAGTAATTTTCTAATTTGTACATATCAATATGATAGTTTGTTAAACTCTTCCAGTACTAGTCAAGGTGGATTCAAATGTCATCAATAAGCTATTGAAATCCCTCAAGTTAGCAGAAACTGAGTTCTTATTAGACACCTTTTAAGTGTTCAAAAACATTTTAACATTTGTGTAAATGCCACTTTTTACTGAGGTACTGTCAAGGATATGAAGTCAGATCCCTTCCTTTACCCACCTGTTATTTTTTCTTTTCTTTAGCTATTTTTCCTTATAAAATAAATTGTCCAATCCCCTCATTCAACCAAAGCTATCAGTTCCTTTTTGTCATATAATTGCTACAAGCATTCAGCTCAAAGCTGCAAAAGATATAAAGATATTTGGCATATAGCTCTTTTCCTCAGAACTCCGGAACAAATATTGTAGTTATGATTAGAGATGGGAGAAGAGTATAGGGTAGTATTGGTGAATTCATTTCTTCTGGAAAAGGAAATGTTTGTCAAAACTAACAGCTTGTTTAACAGAAAAACCAATAACACATCCTCAATAGTAGCAATTAATACTTCAAAACAATTTATATTGAAAAGAAAAAGAAGAATAAATACACAGGACTACAGATCCTCTATTGGAGTAGCAGTACCTTAAATGGAGAGGTAAATGGAAATGTGAGCACTTGGGAAAGGCCTAAGGCAATCTTGGATAATTGCCTGAAACATGTAATGAAACCTGTGAGGTCATTCAACTTACCAAAACATCATCAACATGAATTAAGGAGGTGAGGAAATAGGAGGACTTCATTAACTGTATTTATCTTTCATAAAAACATTCATGAAACAAAATTGTCAACAATTATTTAATTGTTAATTATTATAAACAATTATTTAATTGTTTATGCAATGCCTGCATTCTCCATTTGATTGTGATCGCCATGAAGTTAGAGAACTCATTTTATTCAACATTACTCACCCAATGAAAATAAATTGAGAAACAGGAACTATCTAGGAGATATTTATGGGATGAATTGAATTGGGGCTAAATTTTGAGACTTGAATATGAGATTTAGTAGATTCACATGAGTTCTTCAAGTCCACAGTGCCTGGGGAGTGTCTCACAGGCAATGATATATCTCACTGAGCTCAAGGTCATGCACTCTAGAAAGATGAATGAGACCATACTGGTTTCAATCTTCTAGAAAAACTTGATTCTTCCAAGATTACCCATGCCAATGAATACACAGGCATTTCCTTAAGGGACCTTTGAGATAAAGAACACTTTTGATAGCAGAGGATCACCTTTAACATTCTGCCTCAAGACACAGAAGCAAAGCCATTTAACCAGCTGGTTATGGAGGATGCTCATCCCAGACTATTTTCTATGCTGTGTTAGATTTAGCTCTTCCATAGATCAGTGTATTGAGGTCACTGAACCCTGCCCTTCTACCTGTTTGAAGCATTTTCTAGTTCATTCTTGTTGGGGAATAATTGTATTCCTTCAATTTTAAATTAGTTTTCCCATTGTGTTTCAGTGCTGAGTTTTTATGTAACATTCTAGAAAGAGCTTCAGACACCCAGCAGGGGGTTGTAATACACATAAAATCATTGCTAAACTGACATCAGCTTTGGACCCCTGCCATTTGTGTATAACTTCTCATTTTGCCCTTTGAATGAACTGTATATAAATAGACTCAAAATGAACTCATTATGGAGTTAGAAGTTGAACATATGTTGGAAATGTCACAGCATTCTTTGCAGTCAATGTAAAATTGTCTATAGATTACCATTTTTATTTTCAATAATAAAAGCTTTTCCTTTGAAGCTAACTTCTAAGGTTTTAAAGCACAGCTTAACAAAGTTTTGTTTGATATAGAAACAGATTTTTTTAAAAAAAAGTCTTATTTCCTGCCAATGTGGCACTACTGGGAATTTTATGATAGTTAAATGACAAAAATACATGTCATAACCCTCTTGGCACAAATTATTTTTGTAAGTGTTCAGCACCAATCTTTAGCTTTATTTGTCCATATTCCAGAGTGTCAACAATAATATTATTCAAACATTCTCTAAATATTTATTCAAAGATCATCTTTGATATAAATGTATTCCACAAACAATAGTGAATGGAATTGAACTTTTAGGAAAAAGAAGAAACAAGTGTCTGAAATAAAAATTCAGATTGCTGATTAATCTAAGACCTACATACTAATTTTCAAAGAATCTTTAGAATTTGAAGAAATCAAATTTAGTCAGAATTGCCTATATTTTGCTTTGGTAACAAAGAGTACCAAAAACTTAGTGGCATAATACAACTAAAGTTAATTTCTCACATTATCCAGGCAACTTTGATATCATGACATTTCCTTCTTAACACCAGATTTCTGTCTTCACTGGAACAGAAGTGAGGATGGATGCTCACACACCAGCTCCTGGGTAGGTAAGCTGCAAATTCCTATCACTCCAAGTAGGGCCACTGGGCAGGACTGGTTCCATAGCTCCATGCCAAGTAAAGGGGTCAAGAAATGTAGTTTCCCATAGTGCAAAAGGTGAGGAGAACTGGTGACATTGGTGAACGTTAATGATGCCTAACTCCCCAAAATCAATTCATTTCAGATGGGTTTGACTTGCAGCTACCTCACTCTACACTAGGTTGAATAATGTACCCAAGTCAATGTGTACCAGGAAACTCATAAGAGGATCATAATGGGAAATAATATATTTGTAGATGTAGTTAGTTAAGATGAGGTAATGCTGAATTAGCATTGGCACTAAATTCTAAGAGTGGTGTCCTTCTAAGAAGGTCATGTGAAAGGGCTGGAGATATGGCTCAGTAGAAGAGTATTCATGAAAAAAATAATTCACTCCATAAGAAGGTCATATGAAGACACAGAGAGGCACACAGGGAGAATATTGTGTGACAGTTAACATGAAGATTGGAGTGATGCATCTACTTTGTGGTATTTGTTATGGCAGCCGTGGGAAACTGATAATATTCTCTCCCCCACAGAAATGCAGAAACACTGGCACACTGACTCTTAATAGCTTGAATTCATTGTAATAACTTTAGATTTTGCCTTGAAGAAACAGTCATAAAATATATTGCCCTGCACTACTTAGATTCAATAGGACATCATTTAAAGATTGACCAAAGGATAAGTCTGCTGTCTTTATGTTAATATTCTGTTTAAGTAATTGTTCTGGAACTCTGGAAATTCATGAAGAATTTAAAGTCTCTAGGGAAGTTAAAAACAATTAGAATGGAACTAATGGTTATAGATTTTATTGTATTTTTACTGCTTCAATAGTGATGAAGAGGTTAGACACTGAGTTGGGGTTAGAAATGAGGGTTAAATTCTAGAAAGAGCGTTGGAATCTCCATGCCAAGGTCACCATTTAGCAATTTCACAAACAGCTAAATGGTGTGCCAAAAGTAGGTTGTAATAAAAACCAGGTCAATGGAAAGATAGAAACAAAGTACTTCAATTATTTTTTTTCTTTTTAAGATATATGACACATCCTCTAACAAAATATCTTTCTTCTTATGAAGAATGACTTTATTCTCTACTCAAGCTATATTCTTCCAGCAACAGATCAAATCATGCCACTTCCAGAATGTTTTCAGACTGTTTTGATTTCCTAGAACACTCTCTCCTGTAATGTCTGCAATGAAGCAGAAAAGAACTAAAAAACACTGAAATTTATGTTATGTCAATTTATTGACATTAATATTTAGTTTCACTTTGCAAATGCAACCACTTTTGAAGCACGCTTATTGTTCTTTACAGCATCTTATTTCAAGCTCCTTCTATTGATGTTTAGTGTCTGAGCTTTCTAGTTAGATGGAGAAAAAAATCACTAAAGTGGCCTTCTGCAACACTGAAATATATTGTTATTGTCTCTGATGTGTCACCATTCACATGAGGCAATATGAGGGCCAAATTCACTTTAACAATATCCTGCAATGGGGAAGAGTTAATGGACAACCACTGCATTGGGGATTTTATAATCAAATATAAAAGTTTAATGTATGTATATGGAGGCATGATATAATAATTAATACCAGAATATCTTGAAAGCTAGCATTTTCATGCTTATAGCTCCACCAAGTCAATATGGTTTTCCAAATAGTGTAACTGGTTTTAATATTACCAGTTATTATTATTCTATTTACTAGACTGAAATAGAATAATACTATTCTTTGCTGTGACTGCAGTTAAGTGGAATAAGAACATTAAAATTAGTGGCCAGGCAAAAGAGACAATACCCCAATCTCTCTGAGAAATACAGTACTGACTTGATTTGTAATATGGAGACCAGAATTGCTTCCAACTTTCTTAATAATAATCCACGTGACTAGCTGACTTGCATTTCCTCCAGATTTTACAAAACTCAGCCATTCTTCCATTTCTTCTGATCTTCCATTCGAGTGCAGGTTGGGTAGTTTTCACTATTATTAAAGAGTTTAAATCTTTAATAGCCATGTGTTAATGTTGTCTAGAAATTTTTTTTTTCTTAAAAAGATTCCATTTCTGCATTCTGCCTAAAATATACTCATACTTGGCTTATACTGTGAGCATTTATCTCTGACTTTCACGTAATGGGTTTGTACATTGTCTGCTTGATCATATCTCTGTGTCTCATGTGACTACTAATAAGAAAGGTCATTAAAGTTCAAGAATGATTAACAAGATGTATTCTGTGCCTGGAGCATTGTAGCACTATTTTTAAAAATCTCATGCCCTGATGACAGTGATTGAGATGATAATGGTAAAAGCTATGTCTTATCTAGCTCATACTTAGATTTTATAGGAAAATGTGACAGGAATAAATGAAAATATTTTTGAGTGACTTCTATGCCACCTTTACTGAAGGTATGACCGTGAAAAACATAAACAGAGTACCTGCTCTCCCACAGTTTAGAATCTCAGGAAAGTTGAAAAACCCAAAGCAAAGCATATATTCTTATCTTTCATTCTTTGTAGATAGCTTACTAAGCTATCCAATTTGTGCTACTAGCAGGTTAATCAAAGATAACACTTAATGAAATGTTTATTTCTTCTTATTCCTCATCAGATTATCTCACTTAGAATTAACTTCCATACTGTTTTATCACATCAATTAGGTGTTCATGGGGATTCAGTAACTAACATCTGAAAGTCAGAGAAAATTAATATACACTATACAATTTAATTTCCAACCTATCTATATCATTTAATTTTTATTGCCTCTAAGGTACTCAAAATAATAGACCACCTACAATTTAAATTATATTTCAAGCACTAGATATAATTAAGAGAAGAGTAAGAACAAGAGTTGATTTTCCCAGAACTCTGAGCAAGGCTAACAATGCTAGCAATAACTGATGTAGAATACAATGTGATATTATTAGCATTTGCTGTTTCATGCTCTGTGGGAACCTTATGTACCCAATCTATTATGTGCTGTTACGGATGCAAAACCCTTACATACAGGCTTTTTAATGCACTAAAATTCAAATCTACACCACCAAACATTATATTCTATAGTGTTTGCCTATTTTTAATCTACAATATGACAATTAAAGACTCTAAAATAGTAATGGAAAATCTATAATGAAAAGAACTATTTCCCTCCAATATTTGACTAATATTATGACAATCTGCTTTCCTGTTACCATACATTTTAAGTGAAGTGATAAGTCTTTTGCCAAAATTTGAAAATTGTCTTTTGAATTCTTACCAAAAATAATCCTTCAGGCTAAACTTCAAAGACAAAACCTTTAGTAGACTTATTGCAATAGATTCTAATATTCATATTAGTGAGGTCTTCTTTTTTGATGGGTGATAGAGTTCTGGTGTATCTTTATTAGAAATTTGCAATAAAAAGTAAAGCACCTGAAACGGCTTGGAAGATATCAAGGGAATCAGACTTGTAAAATGTATTCTCAAAGAAAAGAAATCTTGTTTTAATGTTGGATGAAGAGCAAAAAATATTTTTCCCAATGAAATCCAGCAATGAATCATTTTTTTTCCATTCCTTCAGTAAGAAACCAAAAGGTAGAAAAGCAAAGATTGCTAGACATACTTCAAATTATTCATCTATTTTTATTATGTATTCATTAAATCCAAGTCTTATTTTTCTATAATATTGCTTTTTAAATATTACATATATAGATTTTAATTACTGAAGATGTTGTCTTAAATATTCTTTCTTAGGAGAATCAGTATGTTTCTATTTCAGTTGATATAAAACATACAGAGAAACTGTATCATCAAGAAAACACAGAGGAATATAAAGCCTGCCGAAAGCTAGGACTGTTACAGTCACCTGGGACAAATTCTATCCTTTCCTGTGAGGACACAGAAAATGAGAAATGTATACAGTTCTTCCCCATCAACCAAATAAACAGAGTTAGAGCCTCTGGACAAGAATTCAAAAATCATAAGCATATATATAGCAAGCAACATTATGCTCTTAGAATATCAACAATTAAAGCTCATAAGGCTCCAAACATAAAGAAATGATAAAGAGAAATTCAAAGTACTCTAATTTCATCAGTGCATGCTGCATGCATATGTTGAAATATCATACAGTACACTGTAACATATTGACATGAACAATCTATGCCTGATAACCAAAAAATAATAAAAGTAAATCCTAGATGTTCAAACTTGTTATCTTTTTCTTAAAGAGTCAGTCTGTTCACCTGATAGGTTATGAGAAGTTTACAGAAAACACTATCTTCATTAAGCCTTTGTATATATCACAAAATAGCATATACACTAAAGATCTGCTATGAAATAAGTGTCCATATTGAGTTCCATGTTGGCTTGTACTGTGAACATTCATTCTGACTTTCACATAACTGGGTTTATTTATTGTCCGCTTGATCATATCTCTGTGTCTCATATGACTACTAATAAGAAAGTTCATTAAGTTCAAGAATGATTAATGATTCTGTGCCTGGAGTATTGTATACAACTGAAGTATTTCCAGGTGAACTTAGAGCACTTCTCCCAAGGTTGTCTGACACTCATCATGGAAACTTAACTTTATCTTTCCTTGCTGAATCTTACTGTTGTGGCTGCAAAGATGATGGGAGTTCAATCTATAGTAAGTGAACAGAAATTTAAAAATAAATGTAGAGCCAGGTGCTATGACACTCACCTGTAATTCCCAGCTGCTCAGGAAGCTAAGGCAGGAGGATAAGAAATTCAAAGCCAGCCTTAGCAACTTAGTGAGACCCAGTCTCAAAATAAAAATTTTTTTAAAAAAGGACTTGGGATGTTGCCCAGTGGTTATGCACCTCTATGTCCAATTCCTAGTACCAAAATGTAAAAAATAATAAATAAATAAGTATATATTTATATATACATATAAATGCCCTTCAATATTGACAAAGATCAAGAATACTGATGTTTTTGAAACAGATTCTTGTCTTATCTACATACACCATTTAATAAAATTAAAACAACAAAATAAATAAACTTTAAAAATAGCCCAATATTTGGTATTCTTTTGATTATAAGCTGACAATCTATGTAAATGCATAAGGTATAAATTTACATGATACAAAATGATGTCATGATTTATGAATAGAATGTGAAATAACTAAATCAGGCTACTAAATATATCCATCACCTGCTTAGCATTCTTTGTGATAATAACGTTTGGAATTTACTCAGTGATTTTGAAGTGTACATATTCTGCTGTAACTACTATAACCATTCTGTGTAATATATCTGTAAAAAGTAAATATTCCTCCTGAGATTTTGTACCCTTTGACCAGCATCTCCTCATTTCACCCATTTCCCAGCCTTTGTATCTGCTGTTGCACTCTCTGCTTCCATGAGTTCAGTTCTTTGAGAAGTGACAATATACAGCATCTATCTTTCTATGCCTGGCTTATTTCATTTGGCATGATATTCTCCAACTCAAATCCTAGAACCAGACATAAACAAGTATACATATGCCACATTAATATCCCATTATTTTGGCCAGACCTCCCCATCCAAAAGAAGAATCTCTTACACCCAACCACAAAATCTGATATTCCACAATGTGAAAGGGTAAGAGGAAACCAAAGTTCAGGGACAAAGTGCTCCATTTCCCTGTAGAACAAATGTGATGGAATTTCATCCTACAATTAAGAGGAGATTATCAGCCATAATCCCAGTGGCTTGAGACACTGAGGCAGGAATATTGCAAGTGCAAAGCCAGCCTCAGCAATTTAGCAGGGCCCTAATCAATTTAGCAAGACCTTGTCTCAAAATCAAAAATAAAAGAGGCTGAAGATGTATCTCAGTGGTTAAGAGCCCAAGCCCTGGATTCAATCAGAAGAAGAAGAAGGAGGAGGAGGAGGAGGAGGAGGAGGAGGAGGAGGAGGAGAAGAAAGAAGAAGAGGAGAAGAAGGAGGAAGAGGAGGAGGAGGAGGAGGGGAGGAGGAGGATTGGGGGGGAGGGGGAGGGGAAGGGAGGGAAAGAGAGAGAGAATTGTATTGCCTTGTTGTTATCTTCAAACCTTGTGGAACGAGTCCTAACAGGGTGAACTCATCTCATCTGCTCTTTTATAGTAAACCCAGGGGAAGATAAGCTTCTAAAGCACAAGTTCTAAACCAATACACATATTCTTTTTTTTTTCTGCATCCAAGTCCAGTTTTCTATCTCACTACCTGAATCTCATATAAAACATGCTCGATCTTAACAATCTATTTTAAACAGGCTACTATGACTCCCTTAACAAAATACCTCTGCGTCCTCTATGTTCTCTTAACTAAATTATGTGGATCCATGATCTTCAGTTTGACCTGACCATAGCCATCTTGAGTCGTACTGTAATTACACCTGAGTAATCTTGCATAATTTCCCAGAATACTATAAATAATCAATAACATTAGATTGGTATGTGGAGCTTTATAACCAGACCCTGATCCATCAGTGACAGGAATGTGTCTGACACTTTTGATATTATCTTGGGTGAATTCCCCTTTTTCCTGATCAATTTTTAAGCCCTCTCTGAATCACATTGCAGGGATTCACTGGTTTTGCTGCCACCCAAGACCACACTTCTGTCAGTAGGTCCACAATAAATTATACTCCATGCAGTCTTGGATCTGTGCGCCTGTTGCTTGGTCGCATGGCACCTTGCAGCTAATTCTTACACCCTGGGCTTGGGTTTCTCCAGAAAGAAGGTCATTTTCTTTTTAGTTCCTTGCTATATGCTCAGTACCTACAGTAGTATGTAGCACTTGGTAGTGTAAAAGAGGGAAAAATGCTTCCTTCTGGCCTTCTAATCCTTTGGCTGGTCTGTGAATTAAACTGACATAAAATAGATGAACTGGAAAAAAACCATTTCAATTGCATATTTATGCATAGGAATCCCACAAAACTACGAGAGTTAAAAAATATCCAGAATATTGAGGCTTATATATCATCCTGAGCTATAGAAAGGAAGAGGGTAGGGGTTTGGTTTTGGAGGGTGGTGGAGGGAAATTATGGAAGAGTGGGAGAACCGAATGTATAGTGAATAAAAATGGCCTTTTCATGCAGACAAACGTCTCTGGGGTAATAAAACTTGTCCATTCTTCCTGGTACAGCTAACTTTAGTACTGAGAATTTACAGATATAAAATTTCTCCTTTAAAAAAGATTTTTACATTTTATTTTAGGTCAAATAAAGAGTTCCTCTTTTATTGAATGATTCTCAATTTCCTTTGGGTCAAAATTATCAGTAGGCCAAAATGGCATGTCTGGGGACGGCATAAGTCAAAAGATTGGCATATTTTAGGGTAGCATGTCCCAATCTCAATCAGTAGCATTTTGTAAATAATTAGAGAAACAAATGAAGAGTTCCACAAACTATAATTATGAATTTCTTCCCAAAGCATCATCTTCAGCTTTTTGCATCACCCACAGGAATTGTTTCCTGCCATACAAATTTAACAAAGAAAAGGGAAGTGATCATTTCAAGGATGGTAAATAGTTTTCTATCCAGAATTACACAATAATGTCAGACCCTGAAATAAACAAATGCAAGTGAAAGAATTGAAGACTCAAAAGACTGTACCTTCCCCCCTAGGTTTGGTTAGTGCACAGTTTTAAGAAAAAAGGAGTACTCTGATTTGGTAATCCTTTCTCTAAAGTCTACACATTTTGCTAAGAAATATAAAGCATGACTAATTGGTAAGAAGTAGCTTTCAGGATGTTATTCAAAAGTTCTCTTGTGAGAAAAGTGAAAGAAATATTAGATTGTTATTTTCAAAAGAAAAATAGACAACCAACATAAACAGGAAAAGGCAAGTCCTACAG
The DNA here is from genome assembly GCA_028644305.1 of Xerus rutilus. Classification (NCBI taxonomy): domain Eukaryota; kingdom Metazoa; phylum Chordata; class Mammalia; order Rodentia; family Sciuridae; genus Xerus; species Xerus rutilus. Next base: position 29,373,758 of record CM053403.1, on the reverse strand, counting down.
GCAAATACTAATGAGTCTGTTCCATGTGGCTTTGGCAGATATTCAAATGTTTTGCTTTTTGGACCTTCCAAAATTGATGACAGCATTGTACTAGTCCTTAGCATAATTTAAATCATCTTGGATGTTTTATACTTGTGGTTCCTTTAGTCCAACATCTCAATGTACTTATTCATACAGTTATAGCACTTCAAAATAACTAACACCTTAATGGTAACTACAAGTTACAAAAAAAGTATAAAAGATTTAATTTACATTATTGCATTGCTAATATTAAAATTTAAAGTAAAATACTGTCTTTTTAGCAATCTGGTACAATTAATCACCCAGATAAACTCATTCTACAGATTCTAAATAGCTAAAGTAGTGCTTCAACATGCATCTCCACAAATATGGGAATACATATGACCAGATTATATAAGAAAATATAGATAATCAAAGAGAAAAAATAAATTATGATGTTGTACGCATTACATTAAAGGTATGTGAACCTGGAAAAATCACCTAAATTCTGGGCTCCAGATTTCTTAATTATGAAACAAGAGATAACAACTCAATCTAAGTTTTACAAGAGTACTGTGAGGTTTCTATGTAAATACTGATAAGAATGATGTTCATAAAATATTAGAGCCCTATTTTTATGGCTTCTACCTAGTTTCCAAATCTATTTTCAATACCTTTATTCAAATAGGCTTCTCTATCCTTCTTGTCAGCTTAGGTATAATTGATTCATGGTTTCAGCCCTTGCTATTATACAAATTTTTATCTTTGTTTATCATCATCCTGTTGAGACTCTCTAGCAATCAATATCTAATAATTTCCTTCCTGATGAAATAAGCTGGAAACATGTAAATTTTTGCTATTACTTTTATTCCTCATAACCCTACCCAGGTAATAGCCAATATACTCTGAAAAATATCTTTCCCAAATTGCATTCTCAATGAACCTCTTCTTTTTAAGTGACTGACATTAGAAAAAACATCAAAGGTATTTCGAGCCTCGGAGATTTTCTTTCACATTTCCTTCGGTTACACTTTGTTTTATATGATTATCTACCTCTAATTCATTAGGGAAATAAGAAAGCTAAAAACTATTTAAATGGTAGAAATCAGAGAAAGACCAGTGAAATGTATGTAAATTGGTTTATAGTATGGAAGTAATTCTTGCACTAATGGAACTCAATTTGAATTAGCAAATATAAACTAAGTGCAGAAAGCAGACTTAACATCTTTGTTCCATATGCTTTTTAGTACATCCAAGAAAATCAAAATTGGTTGCTGCAAGTGAAAATGGATTTTTTTATCAGTCCAATACTAAGAAGCTCCCATGAGAACCTGAATGTCAACAGTAAGAAAAATTAAACTACTAAAACCAATTCCAAAGCATATTTATGGATGTGATTATGAGGCACAGCCATGAGCTTGTGACACTTTTAAATATAAAATTGTGTGAGTCTTGATATGTGTGATTATGAATGAAAATCTACATCTTAAGCTGTCCAGACCAATTTACTTCTGAGATGGAAAACAAATCTAATAATCATGAAGTTGTTTTCTGATTTAATGCCTGACAGATTGACTGAATATTCACTATGGAAGATAACAATAATATTATCTAATTCATAGTACTAGTCAATTAATAGAAAATAATAAAATGAAATTTCTTATCATATGTGTTGGAAGTATGATGATACTCAAGACTGCGGAGGGATTTGAATACCTATTGTGGGGGGAGAACCAGAGATTGAACTCAGAGGCTGTCAACTACTGATCCACCTCCCAGGGCCTTTTTAAAAATTTTTAAAATTTTGAGATAGAGTCTTCCTTTGTTGCTTAGACCCTCGCTAAGTTATTTAGGCTGACTTTGAACTTGTGATCCTCGTGCCTCAGCCTCCCAGGTTGCTGGGATTACAAGCATGCTTCACCACACTGGGATGAATACCTTATTTTTCCCAGAACAGTTTTATTTAAACTTTGCTCAGTTGAACTAATGAAAAAAATGTTTCTAAAGATCATTTTCTTCAATGAAATGAAGAAATTGATAAAGATCAATTTTCTTTAATTTCCATCAAGATGTTTCTCAGTATTGAATGACAAAATCTATACTACAGAATAAAAAGCATTAAAATTGTTTAACATGTGTAATTTATAGATAATGAAAAATTGACCCACATAGATTTAACCACCTTTGAAACTTTATATAGAAAGCTGGATCTGAGAATCATGTTAACTTTCTTGAGTTTAATGCTGTTTTCATTACAATGTGCTACTTCAAATGTTTTGTGTTGTAATAATTAAAATAATAATACTTTATTATATAATTTATGAAAAAGTCTCCAAAAGACCAAAACAGTAATTCTAATTCTTTGCCTGAAACACAATCTATTATTTCTAGACTAATTTATTCTTCCAATATATCTTTCATCTTAATATTTTTGCCTGAGTGTTAATATCTGTTAGAAGCCATTGAAATATGTTAATTCCCAGAATGCTCTACCCTTCCAATAATTAATTGTCCCTATCGGTAATATAAATCTTCAGTGATTTTAGGACTAAGGATTTGATCAAGTGAATTTCTTTAACATAATTTTGCTCTTTTTAATAGAAATAGAATGCAAGCTAAGAATGACTTCCCTTGTTATCCATTGAGTCTCTTTTTTCTGATATGCATAACAGATCATGATGTGATAAGCATGTCCTCACAGTCATTTGCGGGGTTACGCCAAATTCCCAAAGCAATAGTTACAGACTTGCCTTCTCTCTCATCAATTTAAGGAAGCATAGAAGGATGCAAAGAAGAGAGAATAATATTAAATAAGTAATCTTAAGTCCATTTTAATTTCTTAAACAGAAAAAAGAATGCTCACAAATATCTTTACTTTAAATATTTTCAATTACAAAAAATTCTTGTCATACCACACACTGATTTTGATACCCCAGGAAATTCTGGCAGATAGATAGATAGATAGATAGATAGATAGATAGATAGATAGATGATCTAAAATTATTGTGATTTGAGTAGGGAAAATTGGAGGCATGACAATAAAATTATATTAGTGTTGAGTATTTAATCATTAACTTAGAAGAGGTAACTGATGATAGCAAAGAAAGGACTCTTAACTACAGTTACAGTGGAAAAACTGATACCAGGCTTTCCTTCGCTCTGGAGATGAGTATTTCAAGGACCAGCTATATGAAGCAACTATTTTTAGGCATTGGTCATCAGTCAATACAAAGTTGTGACTTTTGAAAGTGGGGAAACACAAGAGGTGAATGGTACCTTTCACCTGTTCTCCCCCCAACCCCCGCCACCCCCAGGATACTTTCTGGACCATGGTGCAGAGAGGTAGAGCTCAAGCAGAACATGGAAGTTCACCAAAGGGGAGAAAGCAAAGACTGGAGTTTGGGCTTCTGTAGTAGCTGCATATTGTGGAGCAGGGTCAGAGAAGATAGGGAAGTAGCACAGGGGAAAATAAAAGCATCTATGTAGAGGATCCTTGCAGCCCTTGAAATAGGACTGAGCTGAGGAAGTATAGGGTCAGAATTCACAAGGTCTAGCCACAAGCACTGTTTTGGAGTTGATGACTGAAGAGAGATATCACAGGGCATATGTTAGATATTGCAGTTCCAGTCAAACAGGACTGAAGAAATCCCACAAAGTACTTTGAGGATTCACTTGATTTCTGAAAGGCCATATTTTAGAAGAAAGGCTTAAGCCTTTGTGCAGTGACTAAACACTAAAAGTACAAAACCAAAACAGAGCAGCTCTACTAAGGAATAAAACTAAATTTATCAAGATCAAACTGTTTTCTATCATTAGTCAACAGGGAGATGCAAATTGAAAAACCATAAGATACCTCTTTGCTCACTGGAATAGCCAAATTAAAATGACTGTCAAAACTAAATCCCAGCAAGGATGTGGAGCAACTGTAACTTTCATACATTGTGAATAGGGGGATAAAATGAATAACTATTTTAGAAAATCATTTGATATTTTCTAAAAATGAATATATACATTCTCTATGACTCAGCCACCCTACACCCAGGTCTATGCCAAGAATAATTGAAATCATATGTTGCCAAAAGCCTTCTACATTAATGTTTATTGCAACTTTATTCATGATGGCCAAAAATGGGAAGAAACTAAAGGGATGATAATAAACAAGCATTATTAAATTCAAAGCCGGGCGCGGTGGCTCAAGCCTGTAATCTCAGCACTTAGGGAGGCTGAGCAGGAGAATTGCGAGTTCAAAGCCAGCCTCAGCAATGGCGAGGCACTAAGCAACTCAGTGAGACCCTGTCTCTACATAAAACACAAAATAGGGCTGGGGATGTGGCTCAGTGGTCGAGTACCCCTGAGTTCAATCCCTGGTACCAAAAAAAAAAATTCAAAATATATTCATTTGTTGAAATATTCATCAAGTATAAAAAGGATAAACTGTTGGTACAGGCAATATAATTTTATGTAAAATTACTTTGAGGGGAAAAATACAGATATAAGAAAGAACATATGATATAATTCCACATTAATAAATTTCTGGAGTAGAAAAAACTAACCTATGGTATAGAAATCATAACCTTCATTACTCATGGTTGTAGGAATTGCCTAGAAGACTAACACAAGGATAATGGAAATGTTTGTCTTATTTTTTGGTTCTAAGGATTAAATCCAGGGGCATCTAACCAACAAGCTAGCTCCCCAGTCTTTTTATTATATTTTATTTAGAGACAGGGCCTCTCTGAGTTGCTCAGGGCCTTGCTAAATTGCTGAAGCTGACTTTGAACTCACAATCCTCCTGCCTCAGCCTCCAAAGCTACTGAGATTACAGGTGTGTGCCATTGCACCCGGCTAATGTTCTTTATCTTAATGTGATATTTTGACCATTTGTTAAAATTCACCAAATTATACATTTAAGATCTTTTAATCTCAATATAGGTACATTTTGCCCTAATTTTTAAAGAGAGTATATAAAAGGATTATGGAGAAAATTCATATTAGTCACAAAAGCCCTAAAGGAACCTAATTAGTTTTTTTAAATGTGTTCTGCTTTATTATTGGAATAAAATCAGTAAGATATTAAAGAAAAGTAATGGGATACAGGATAATTGAGATGGAAAAAAAAGAAAGAGACTTCCTTAGGGGAAATATTGAGCTCTCAGGTGACAGGCTAAAATATCTATAAAAAGAAAAGTTGGAACTTGGAGGCCAGAAGAAGGAGAGAAAACCAGCTGGTACGTCTTTAAAGAAGAAAGAGAAAAAGAAGGCAAATGAAATATCAGACGTACGCCCCACTAGACAAACAAGCAGGAGCAGGAAGTGGCTCTGGAGGCTGAAGCAGAGGAGAGATGAACTTGAGGGGCCTGTGGCAAGCTTGCAGCTCCGCTCAAGTCTTGGTATACAGGATTCAAGAACATCAACAGCAACTTTAGCTCAAAAATCTGCTGAGGATGATTCTCCAGTTGGAAAATAAAGTAGAGGAACGAGGGGAATTTTCTCTGGGCGATAAGTTTTATATATAGAAGCAATTGAAGAGCAAGAGGCAGTAGCACCAGCCATTGTGCACAACATATGCTGATTTGCATTGAATGTGAAATTAGGTCACCAGAAAAAGCCCACATATGTTGAAATTCTGGGTCATCACTAATACAGCCTTCAAAGAGGCCATATGAACAAAAATATCTAAATATACTAGCTAAGAAAGAAAAGCACTTTAATCTCAGTGCCTGTGACTTCCATTATTACAAATGCATACATGTATTTACATCTCCATCCTGAGAGCAGGAGCATTTTTCCCTTAGATGTGGTAAGTGCTCACTGACATTGGTCTCTCCAGACACCAGGTGAAGCTAAAATAATAATAAAAAAAAACATACCTTCTCCTTGCCTTCCTGTGGACACAGAAAATCCTCCTGTGATCTTTGGCCAATGGTAATGCATCAGCTCTTTATTGTTTTTCACTCACAGCTCACTGGCCAGAACTAGTTCCATGCTCCATACTAAAATTAAATTTAAGGTAGTTCTAATAGTTCATCAATGGATCCAAATTATCAGGTCACAAAATTAGTTCTAGCCAATGGGTCATTTTAGCAATGCTAAGGAACACAGAATGTTTAATGGCTTCATCATCAAACACTGAGCTGTTTTAATTTCTTTGTGTCTCAGTTTCTCTTCTTAAAAACCATGAAAATAACTCTTATTGCTTAAAATTGTCATAAGGATTAGAAAAGATAATACCTGTAAGATTTTACCACAGATCCAGGCACACAGAAAGTTTTCAACATAAAATGTTGGTTCTAAAACTTCTGCCCAGAGTGGAGATGGATTATGAGTATTGTGTCTGCCTGCTCTTATGCGCAGTCTCTCAGCTCTGCCTTCTCTGCTCAAAGAGAAAAATATTAAGCCACCAAAGACAAAAATCATTTTCAGAAAGAATTAGAAATTTCTGATTCACCTTTACCACTTGGAAGAAAGTTCAGCTAGGAAATGTAATGATTTAAAAGAACAGTGTTTTAAATCAAATCCAAATCTATTGTAATATAAAAACAATAATAGGTTTCAACATCAGTATGGCCATTATGTAGCGTGCTCTTTACATAAATTATCTCATTTAAGAATCAAAGGAGACAAGTACTATCAGTAACCACACTTTATAGATGAGAAAAATTTTGTCTGAAAGCGCTCACAAAACAAACTACCAGAACAGTGCCTGGCTCTATATTACAATTATGGGAGTTCAGTCAGGGTTGACAGGATTGGTGACCAAGAGATTAAAGGATCTTCCACTGTGCTGGAGAAAACATACCTGAAATGGAGTGATGATGGTATGGGGAAATTACTATCTACCTAACGTTTCTAGATATTTAGGAATCTTTTAGATACTTCTCCAATTGGAAGAGTAGAGTTCATATTTTTCATAAGTTAGCAACTATGGAGAATACAAACAAAAGTCAGAAACAATTTGTCAATGTATGTAAGAAATCCCTTTGGAACACCCTTCAAAACCTAGAAGCTGCTCAGAGAGATGATGGAATATGTACTTTTTCAACAAACGAAAATGTAAGCCAAAGAAATTTACACATAAATATATTGTGGCCTGAGGACTTTTGGGTCATAGATGTTTTATGACAACTTAATCAATTCTACTAATAAGGAACCCATCCATCCACTGCATATATGTTTATTGCCCAAGGATGCCAGCCATTCACAACAAAGAATTAAGAAGCATGATCCCAAATAAAAGCAGAGTATCACTCAGCCTAGTGTATATCATCCAAAAAGCCAGCAGCATTGCTTAATGGGATTATGTTTAATCTGAAAGGACACCACTAGAGATAATGTAAAACACAGAATGGCCTGAAGTGGCAGTGAAATTATTCAACTCCTGGACTGAAGGAGCTCTTAATCAGGGCCCCTGGAATGCTGCAGCAATTTAATAAGTTTAAATTGGTTTCACTTGGGTAGATCCAGATTTGTGTTACAGATGTTATCCCACCCAAATCTCCTATACAAGTTCATTAAAAAAGGGATCATGCCTAAGCAGTCTGTGGAAATTTAAAAAGAAATAAACTCTAAAGCTAGAATATGAAAAAGAAAAAAGTGTCAGATGGAAAAGCTTACTAAAAAATAAGCCTGGGAGTGTGCTGATTCTAGACAAAACGAAAATGTCTATAATACTAAAGTTCATTGATCTATACTTTCATTTCATTCTATTAATCATTGTACAACATTGTAACATAACTATGTTAAATATGAACATTTGAGACAAAAACATAAATATGTTCAAAAATAGTAAATCCAAATGAATCTTTTAGAGGTACACATGCAATAAGAAATAGAGTGTAAATGTAAATGTAAAAAGCTGGTGTCCACATAGAAGAGGGAATAGGATATTTATAGGGGTCCAAAGGTCTGCACAAGCAATCTCTGTCCTTATGCTTTAGAAAAAAAAAATTCACATCTACATTCCTAAGCTAAAATAGGTTTTTAAACACCTATCACCATGCATAAAATTACCCATCTCACTTCTAAACAGAGAGTACTGAACAGGGCAAAAATTAGTTGATTAATTATTCATCAGTATTGCCAATGTTCTTCCAAAGAATGAAATATACATAGCAATTGCTCACATTTGCTCTCTTTCACAAGGGCATTGACTAAGTGCCTATTAAATGAATGTAACTAATCATGGTTTATCAGTACAAACTGTGCATGAAAGTATCAAAATTCAAGTCACCACACCATTCAACCCATAAAATCCAGCAGGTGGTCTGAAGAACATTTCAGAACAACTAATCTATTAAGCAACCTCTATCACTGCCTAAATAACTTTAAGCAGAACCATAATTATATGCAGGTGTGGATGATTGTATCCCAAATACAGTAAAATGTCCACATCCCAAAGTACTAACTATATATAATTTTGAAGTTGATGCTAGAAGGAAAGGAAACTATCCTTTAGTCTGGGAAAAAAATAATTACCCCAGATTTAAAAAATAAAAACAAAAACCTGATGGCTGGCTTGTTGACCTAGGTCAGTCTAACACCAAAGTCCACACCTTCTCCATGTCCTTGTAATGTCTTTTCATGCATAGAACTTTTTGAAATGTGTCTCTTCTAGAATCTTGTCTTAACTCTCCTTTCTGGGTGACATGTTCAAAATCTTCTAGCCATTCTAACCCAATAACTACAATGTCATGTGAGTTACCACTTAAAAGTATAATAACAGGGTTTCCAAATTTCTGAGATTACAGTATCTATCCATTTCCACTCTCAGAAGTCACCAAAAAATCAATGACCCAAGACAGAAATGCAAAACTATCTTTGAAAAACACTGAAGTTGGCATTTTTAACCCCCAAATACAAAGAAGATAGAAATAATATGAGGAAGAGTTGCAATTATTCAGCTTAAAGGAAAAAGAACAATCCTACATTTGATGAGTGGTTATTTCAGTGGGTTTGGCTCCACAAATTTCAGTTTCCTTATGAATAAAATGGAAATAAATAATAGCAGAAAGCATATCATTTTTGTAAGAATTAAAAAAGAAAAAAAATTAGGTATAAGTTGTAGAAATACCTACCATAAATCCCCCAGGAGAAATTCACTAGATATGTCAGGGTGGGAGTAATGTAGACCTGACACCCCAGGATGGCTGATACAGATGTGGAGCCACTGACATCTAAATGAGAGTTGATTCTCCATGATTGAAATGTGGGAGAGGGGAAGGGTACAGTAGATGGGACATGTACTCACTCAAGAAATTAAAATTACTTATAAAAGCCTTTGAAGAAATTACAATAGTAATGAAAATCAAGAACTTAGGGCTGGGCACTGAACTAACCAACTCATATTCATATCTCCTTATTTCTGACAAGATCTAAATTCAGTAGATAACTATAATTCTCATTTTAGAGATGAGAAAACTGATAATTACACAGTAGGTTAGCTGGCTTTTTGTCACTGTGACAAAACACCTGAGAAAATCAACTTAAAGGAGCAAAGATATGTTTTGGCTATTGATTTCAGAGATTTTAGTCTGTGGTCACTTTGCTCTTTCACTTTGGTCCTTAGGCAAGGTAGAACCTTATGGTACAGAGTGTGGTGTGGTGAAACAGATGTTCACCTCATGGCAACCAGGAGAGAAAGAGAAAGAGAGAGAGAGAGAGAGAGACAGAGACAGAGACAGAGAGACAGAGAGAGAGACAGAGAGAGAGAGAGAAAAGAGGACAGAGACAAGATATAACCTTCAAGGACACACCCCCAGTAACTCACTTCCTCCAAGAAGACCTTATTCCCTGCCCCCTCCCAACAGTATCACCAGCTAGGGACCAAGACTTCAACACATGAACTTTTGTAGGACATTCCAGATTGAACTGTAATACATGATAAATTTTATTGCCATTTATATTATCATCTTTCTGTGCTATCATTAGAATGTGATTCCATGCCACTCAGGTTTTCTTGAACTAGTTTAGACTATAGGAAAAATGTGTTTTTTAGAGTGCATTGGCCAGGAAGATGTAGGGATATAGGTAGTCAAGCACAGGTGGATATAGCTCAATAATACTTAAAAAATGAAGGGAATATCTTCAGATTAGCCTTTGAGCCTTTCCAAACTTCTCCTGTGTATAGTCATGACCTCTCTTCCAGGAATATGACTTTAGTAGATGGCTGTACATGTATTTAAAGGAGGTGGACAGAGACTGTCAAGAGATAACTATGTACATCCAACGTGAACTAGATAGTGGCTGGGCAGGAGTAATATACCAAAAATAAAATGAGGAAAAGCCATGGTTTGTTTGGAAAAGATAGTTCCCTCTGTCAGGTCAAAGCCAAGTGAATCTATTTTAGCTAAACAAGATAAAAATAAACCTACTCATATGGGTAGAGTTTGAATCAGCTGTGGATTCCAAAGGTACTCAAAGATAAACATGAGTGTTTCTCAAGAACTTAGCATGTCAAAAGATTGCTAGTTAACAAGGCTATATCAATGCCACAGACTTGTAACCCTTTCCTCCAGACAGGAATTATATGAAATGCATAGATCATATGACAAATTAGAAGAGTTGTAATTTTATCATGTAGAAATAATTTGGTCTCTTCTACTCTGAAAAGCCAATCAAAAGTCCTTAAGGTTTTCCTCTGCTCTTTTCTGCTTCCTCTTCTTAATTCAATAAATACAGTAATTCTTTTCTTCATTAATCCTACTTTCAAGAAAGGATCAGTTATTCACTACCTGTTCTGAAAATACCCAATGACTAAGCACAAAAAGTTTCTAAAAGAATTAAAAAGGTAGTTTGTGGACCTGGCCAAAGTAGTCACAAATCACCACATCACTTGAAATGTAAAGGAACCACTGATTCAAACATTTGGTGTAAGTGGGTGCCGTGTCAAAGCAGGTTAACTTGTCCACAAAAAGAGTTTATTTTTCTCATCACAGGAAGGAGGAGACTCTAAGCATAGGTTATGTTATCCAGCCTTCTTTGCATTGAGACATAGCCACATGGCCTGACATTATCCACAAAATATGAACAGTAGTGATGCATGTAATTTGGGAGCCAATATATATTTTAATTTATTTATTCTAATTAGGTATACATGACAGCAGAATGCATTTTGACTGATTGTACACAAATGGAGCACAACTTTTCAATTCTCTGATTGTATACGATGTAGAGTCGCACCGTATATGCAGTCATACATGTACCTAGGACAATGACGTCCATCTCATTCCACAATCTTTCCTTCCCCCATATCCCCTCCCCTTCTTTTTCCCTCCCCTTTGACCAAATTTTCTCCATCTTTCCCATGCCCCCTCCCTAATTATGGATCAGCATCCACTTCTCAGAGAGAACATTCAGCCTTTGGTTGGCGGATTGGCTTACTACACTTAGCATGATATTCTCCAACTCCATCCACTTACCTGCAAATACCATATTTTATTCTCTTTTCATGCTGAGTAATATTCCATTGTGTATATAATATATACCACAGTTTCTTCGTCCATTCATCTATTGAAGGGCACCTAGGATGAATCCAGTTTAGCTATACTGAATTGAGCTGCTATAAACATTGTTGCTGCCTCACTGTAGCATGCTGTTTTTAAGTCCTTTGGGTATATAGACCGAGGAGTGGGATAGCTGGGTCAAATGGTGGTTCCATTCCAAGTTTTCTAAGAAATGGGAGCCAAGATTGTTAAGAAGAAAATAATGTTGTTCCAAAGTTTGCCCAACAACCAGAGACATTTACATTTACATAAATGAGAAATAACTTTTGATTGTGTTAATCAAAAAAATATTTTTAAAAGTTCTTGCTATTTCAGAAGTGTCATTTTTTTCCTATAGTCTTAATGTTATTTACTTTTGGTTTTAGTTCATTGAAAATAAAAAGTTTCAGTGCTATAAGGAAAAACTAGAAATATATCTGAGTAGAAAACTTCTACAGTAGGGCTGTACACATGTAACTATTCTTTGAGTTAAATAAATTAACATTTATTATTTGCCATTCTTAATCATTATCCTAAGAACTTTCCAGAAATTTTCTCTTCATAACTTCACACCTATCCTTTAAGGTTAGAACTATTATTATGTCTGTTTTAAAAAAGGACAAACTATGACAAAGGACACTGAACAATTTGCTCATAATCACCACTATTTCTTTGTCATCAGGATGTAATACCTCTGTATGCAAACAAAGCTCTGAGACTGTTTAAATATATTTCTGTTTTAGTATTAAGCAAGAGCAATACATTTCAGATTACTCAGTAAGGCAGCATTTACAATATAAGACTCTGCCAACTATTGACTTTACACAAGTATCTGAATCTCTCAGGTAAAAGTGTTTCTAAATGGGAAATATGAGTAATTTTCTTTTTCTCAATGGGAGACTGAAAAATGGAAATATAGGACCCAAAGAAATATTATCTCAGGACTTTTATAAACCTTGATATCTGAGAAGTAGCTTCTGACAGTATTAATATCATCTCTTCTCCCTTAGACTAGAAGTTGCAGATTAAAGAAATTCAAATTTGAATAAGGTCCTTACATACCAAAATAACTGGAAAGGTCTTTCAGCCTCCATAGATCAGCAGTTTAAAAAGTATCTTTGTACCTCAATGTAGATGTTGGTCCTAAAGTCTGATCTCTAGCAGAAGGGGGATTCAGAATATACTCTAGAATCTAAATACAACTTCTTATATGAGCAGAAATAACCAAGAAAATATAACATGGGGCCTACTTATGTGTTTCTTTTTAGTTTTGCTCCCATTTTATTTCCTACTTTAGTATTTTTATATTATGATATTATTTCAATTGTACCTTTTGTCTTTCTTCTATTTAGTTTTTTAATCGGTGAATTATGAATATACATAAAGGTGAAATTCACAAATGAATGTGGTATATTCATATATGTACATAGGATAAGTTTGGTCATATTCATTCTATAAATGTCTCCTTTAAGTTCCCAAAGACCCTGAACTTTCTTAGCCTATGTTTTATACCCCTGCAATCTTATGCATTATATGACTTACAAATATGAATCAGCTCTAAAGTATTAGATCTTAAACCTTACCAATCATAAAATCATCTATGATGTATATTAAAGTGTATAGTAGTAGATTCAACCCAAAATACTAAGATTTTTATGTCTGTGGTGAAGAATCCTAACTTAATTTCAATGCAGGTGATTTGGATCCAACTTTGAGGAACAGAGCATTTTATGCAATTTTACCCTAATTTAGTTTCACTCAAGACTACAACCTAAAAGGTGCTATAAAAACCCACACCTACAAATACTCTGTAAATACTTGCAGATAAATATTTTTCCCTTTCCTTCAGCATTTTGCTATTTTCACGTTTAAGTTAAGAAAATAGATCACTTCTTTAATGATCCTTTTGTGTACTTTAGGTCAGGTTGGATAAAAGGAATGTAATTACTGAGATATTGGCTGTAGGAATGATAAAATATTGATGTAAGCTTATCACTGTTACTAGGGACACAGCCCTGTATTTTTTCATTTCTATTCAAAACCATGTGAATATCCAACAGGAATATGCAGGCTTAATTCTGTATGGAAAAAGTCAACTCATAAATAAGTAGATACTTTTTATATTAAACAAAAGTTTAGATGTAAAATATATGTTAGGAATCATTCAGTATAATTCTGGTGTTACCACATTTAATTTGTATGAAAAAAAAATGTATGACTTATAGTCAATTACAAAGTTATGGGTTTAAATTCATTAATTTTATATAGAAAGGCTTAAGCAATCTGATTTTTATTGAGCTAGTTAAGTGAGAGTGAGAGAAAGGTGTATAAACTCCAATAAACAATCTTCTTTCTAACCAAACAGATTTTTTTTCACCTATTCAAAGGCCTCTCAAAACTTAATTTATTTCCAGAAAGTTCAGCCTAGTCAAGATGATTCATTTTACCTCTGATTCAATAATTTAGTATCTATGCTCAGTCTTTGGGAAATGACAAGAGTAAGCAAACCTGAAGGCTACAGATAGCAGGTTTGGTGTATTCAGGGCTAGAATGGAGCACATGAGCACCTAGGAATCCTTCAGATGGATTATTTGTAAAATATTTATTCAACTGGTGTTTAGAGAAAATGCTGATTGCTGTAGTGGGGAAGGAAAGAATGAAGACATTACTGGATAGGCACAATCTTTAGTGTTTTGAGAAGTCTACTAAGCCTAAGCTCCAAACTTGAATTTCCTACTTAAAAAAAAAAAAAGTCTGTAATTTACTGGACTAATTCTCCTTCATCAGAACGCCCACCATTTCTGCTAACTCTAATTTCCTTTCACCTCAGATGTTTCTAATAATGCCATGATATTCCAATGATACATTAATGACCTTTATAGACTGACAGCTGAGGCAACTTCCCCACTGGCCCAAACATTAAATAACATTGAATGTGTTGTCCAGAATATTACTGAAATGTATGTGTCTAAATTTGGTACGGAGCAAGGGGAAAGGTAATAGATCAGATAAACAGAGAAGTATACAATGCTAAGTGCTACAGTTAAGTAGAAAAGGCAAGGTAGGGAAGGCAAGTGAAAGGGAGGCTGTGACAGTGTGTTTTTCCCAACAGCTGTGATTTATGTCTCGAGATGTGTACTTTCGCTTCAGTTATGGCTTGTGTACATTCTCCCTCATGATACTGTTATTTGTGTTTATTTCTTCTTTCAGATTACAAGCCGTTTAAAAAACAGCTGAAAAACAAGAAACAGGAGAGTTTTTAACACTGTATATCCTCAGTTTTTAACACTGCATATGTTGTACAGAGCAGTCTTGAATGAGTGGAATTGAGAGGAATTACCTGAGCTCACAATCTTTCAATTACGGACAGTCCACAGACTGCTCCAGACCAAAGGCTGATCATGAGAGTGAGTGGCTGATTTTCAAGTTGACTGTCATTGGGGAATCTGAAGAACTCTGAGAACAAGGTATTAAAGGGCTTGATTAATATTCAGGATTTTTGTTTTCTAATATACTGAAGTTAGAATAAGATGGAAATTACAAGATGGGTATTTATATTATTGGAATAAGGTAAGGTTAAAATAAAGATTCTGAGAGACAATAGTCATGGGGAAAATGGAAGTGTCATGATAACCTAGCATGGACCAAAAAACAAAAGGGATAGTCAGTGGTGGTATCATCTCAATGGTTTTCACATGACAGAGATCAAGGAAATTGCCAATTTCATGTTTGTGTTTTGTAGGATTGAAAATAGTTTTGATGATGGGACACAACATTCTGACACTCAAACAGATAAAGACAGAACTCTGTGTTACTTAAAGCACCAAAGCAGAGAAGGCTGGCTGCCAGTCAGGGCCACACAGGACCCATAACAGCAAGATAAGCTGGAGCCATTAAGGGGCAGCTTATGTTTGGCAAGCAGACGCTGTAAGCTAGGTTCCAGGGCTTCCAGTTTGGCAGATTGGCTAATTTGCATAATATTATTTTCCAGATTCCAGGCCATATAGGCTGTCCCTATGGAAAAGAAGCAACTTTCTTTCCAGGATTAAAATTCATACTTGGTCACTCATGTCCCCCCCCCCCACCTCTCTCTCTCTCTCTCTCTCTCTCACACACGCACACACACACACACACACACACACAGACATATACACACTCAGAAACATAAACCAGACTGCCATTAACATTATTACTGAAGAAATTATCCATTGTAATACTTTTTATGATCTACTGCCAAGAAGAGATAAAACAAGTGGTCATATATAGTCAGCATGGTTTTCAGTAATTAATGTATAATAGTTCCAAAGGAATTTATGAGCTCTTAGAAATGGCTGAAGTAAACTGGGCACGGTGACAAGACACCTGTAATCCTAGCAGCTCAGCTGGCTGAGGCAGGAAGATTGCAAGTTCATGGCCAGCCTTAGCAACTTAGTGAGTCCCTAAGCAATTTAGTGAAACCTTGTCTCAAAATAAAAAATGAAAAGGACTGGGGATGTAGCCTCAAGGGTAAAGTGCCCCGGGTTAAATCTCCAGGGGGCAGTGGTAGAAATGATTGAAGTATATTCTAAGCACATGAAGTTGATAATTATAAGAAAGCCACATAAATATTCTTGACACCAATAGTGATTTAACCACTGGTACAACTTATTCTAGCATATCTTATGTACCCATGTTAATGTATTTATTTGATTTTTAAAAATGAAACTTGCATCAAATAACATTGTGCTGGACAAGTTCAGTAGCAAGGAAATCTTAACAAGAGAGAGAGATTGAACTCAACTTCCTTGAAACAAAAGGCAGGATGGTTTTCAGTACTAGTAGGATTGGTGAGAGAGTCCTGGAGGCTGGGATAGGGAACTTGGTCAATGCCATTTGGCATCTGTGCTGGCTGACTGCCACTCACTGAAGTTAGGTTCTTGCCCTCCCACAGAGAGGGGGAGACAGGGCCCTATCTTTCTTGAATGATGACATTTCAAGGAATGGCTCCCAGGACCTTAACAAAGACCATAGTACTGGGTTGTAAAACTGGCAAGATGATTTACATCTAAGAGGCAAAGAGATAATTTATAATTGCAGGTATTCTAAAGCAAATGCTCTAAGAAAAGAAATATCAGGGGCATATAGTCAGGGAGAAACCTGTCTAGTCAAACTGGAAAACATGAAGGCCATTTTGGGCCCTTGGAAGAGAAGTTTTTAGCCTTTTAACTACA
>CM053403.1:29324834-29356568 GCA_028644305.1 Xerus rutilus | reverse complement strand
AAAAAAAAAAAAATGAAGGTAATGACAGAAATATATACAATTTTTATAAAGAATTGTGTACTGATTGAATACATTTAAAAGAAAATATATTTTGAAACCTGTTCTCAATGAACAGAGATAACATATTTTTTTACTATGCTGTTAGTTTTTAGGTTTAAGCTTCCGAATGCATAATACATTTGTAATGGATGATTTTTAAAAAAGAAAAATAAAGCTACAAAATGAAAGCTGCAAAAAAATAAAATAAAATAAATAAATAAATAAATAAATAATGAAAGAAAACTTTTTCAAAAAGACATTTTGTAACATTATATCTTTACCTCTGTTTGGCTTATGCATTCCAAGCCAAGGATAGCAGAATTTTTATTTATATGTTTCCACAAAATAAGCCCATTGCCACATCTTTAATAATAATCAATAGATCTATTATTGAATAAATCAAACAAGTAGCTGTAACAATTAATATTTTCATGACTTTAGAAAAAACATGTATGCATACCGAAGGTTATTATGGCAAGAGTCAATAAACTGAGACATATATTACTCCCAGATGTCCCGTAAAGTTTCTCAGTCTGAATTTAGGCTCATCACTGTGATAATGTATAAATCTGATTCAATCATTCAATGTCTCAGTGTAAGAAATCCATGAGAAAAATGAATCAAATAACATTGGTTTTTTTTTAACTGAAAAGATACAATGATTTCATATGTTCAGACATTACATTACTAACAGTCACATAGAAAAGGACACCAGAAACTGAGGACAGTTATAGGCCATAATGTTTTTCAAAAAGTTTAAAATAATATCTGTAGATAAATATCCTTGAAATAATAGATGTATTTACAACAAATTTCTTGGTCATTAAATGTTCTAATGTGATATAAAAAGGTTAAATAAGCACTTTTAGATTCTATCATGATTTTCCATTTTAAAAAAAGACAGTGATGGCCCTAGGACATACACTCTCTCTCTCTCTCTCTCTCTCTCTCTCTCTCTCTCTCTCTCTCTCACTCTTTCCCCATCCCTCTCTCCCTCCCTCCCCCCATTCTTGTACACACACACTTGTGCATGCTATGCATATGAAACATATATAATACATATGAAATTATAATATATATATGTATAGCAGATACACACACACATAATGAATATATCCTAACACTTTTGGAATAATTTTTAATGTGTACAAAGTTTCCATGATGATACCTCTTCTGCCTTGAATCCATGGAAATAGGAAATATGGCATAAGAGAAGTGGGATCCATAAGGGAGATGAAATAGAAAGCTGGTCCCTTCCTACTTTTATGTAGTGGGAATTTGGGAGGAAAAGAAACACCAAATTTGGATAAAAAGGCAAAATAGAGTTTTTACTTTTTCCACTTCTCAAAGTTAAACTTTACATGGGTGATATTTCTATTGAATTACAAATGTGGGTGTTGAAAAAACAGTAAGTTGACTTCTGATGTTTCTAGGGAGGCTGTGGCACCTAGGAGAAGCCCAGCACCAAAGTTCATCATGGTGTAAAGAACCTAGGCAATACCCTGACTCCTGTGGTCTGCAGAGGGTATGTTAATGATTCAGACATTCCCACACACCCTATTGAGGGAACATGAACCTCTGGGAGGAATCAGCTTGCAGTATGTGAAGAAAACTGGAATGGAAGCACAGGCTTTGGTTATAGAGGCCACCTATCACGCCCAAAAGATCAGAGAATATTGAACACCCTTTGCCCACAGAAACAAAGACTGAGAGAGCACCACTATATTTTGCTCACCATCCCAAATTGTATAGACTCCTTTTGTATCCAGTTGTCATCTTAGATAAAAGCAGATTATTAGAAGAGAAAATATGAAAGCTAAGTATTTACCTAAAGGGGACTCTATCATCCAAAAAAGAACATTATTTAAACCAGAGAAATGGGAACTCTGAGTTGGCATGTTTAAAGTTCCCCTTTCAAGTTAATACCTTGTCATGGGAAGGAGGTGATATTGTTTGAAGTTGTGCCTCTTGGGTCTCCAGGACGAGTTGGGGTCCTGAGAGATGAAAAAGGGTCTTCAGGGAAGACGAAGCAGGGTCTCACAGGATGAGGCTTTGGAGTCCCAGGAGATGAAAAGGGGTCTTCGAGGAAGACAAAGTGGGGTCTCACGGGAGGAAGTTAGGGGTGGCGGTCCGCGGAGTTACTCCACCCAGACTCCGGGAGTAGGTAAGGCTGCTCTGCTGGAGTGAGACACACAACCCGTTTAATCCAGGAAGTACAGAGGCTTATATAGGGTCCTCAGACCAATCACAGCCTCGCGGTTACAACCAATGAGGCACGCTCTGCTGGGCATGCGTTTCATGGCCATAGAATGGGAAAAGAGGGAAGGGAGGGGTTGAAGGTATGGGGAGTGCTCCTACAAGGTGACATAGGAAATTAGATCTATTATATATGCAGAATATATAACATGAGCTAATATCACCTCTTCCTCACTTAAAAAAAGGAAAAAGAAAAAGACATATAGAAAGAAACTCTATCAATGAGATAGATTCAAAATAGATTAGATATACAGGTATAGATGATCAAAAAAGACATGGAGCGGGCTGGGGTTGTGGCGCAGTGGTAGCGTGCTCGCCTAGCATGCGTGAGGCACTGGGTTCGATCCTCAGTACCACGTACAAATAAAATAAAGATATTCTGTCTGCCTACAACTAAAAAATAAATATTTAAAAAAAAAAAGACATGGAGCTAATGATGGGGCCAGATATAGATGTAGGCATAGGCACACAAAGAAATAATTATCAACGAGTCATGGTGGTACACACCTGTAATCCCATGACTTTAGAGGCTGAGGAAGGAGGATCACAAATTTGAAGCCAATCTCAGCAATTTAGTAAGACCATAGGCAACTTACCAAGACTCTAACTCAAAATAAAAAATAAAAAGTTCTGAGGATGTAACTAAGTAGTAAAGTGACCCTGGGATAACCCCCAGTACCAAAAAGACAAAAAGAATAATATTGATGTAGTTATGAAATATCCAACTACCACAAACAAAAAAACAATCTTACATGGATGAACCTGAAGGAAATTATGCTAAGTGAATAGAAAAGACACAGAAATACAAATACTGTATGATCTCACTATGTGTGTAATCTAACATAGTGCACTCATAGAAAGATAACTCTTGGATGTGGATGGTAATCCTCTGGTAAGAGGTGGAGGGAAGATGGGGAGATGTTTGTCAGAGTACAAAGTTTTGCTTAAGAAGAATAAGTTTTTGAGTAAATATAGTTAATGTATTTTTCAAAATTACCTAGAGAATAAATGTCAAATATTCTTACCATAAAAATGACATTTAAGAGGTGATAGATATGTTAGTTTGACTGAATTATTCCATGAAGTATACATATGTCAAATCATATTTCACTCCATAAACATATATAATTATTAGGTAATAAGTATGATTAGTTTTGTATAAACAACTATTACTTCTCAGATATTGTTCACAAGCTCAAAACTATCAATTCGATCCCATGTTTTGCCACTGAAAAATGATGTTTAAATGGAAAAAATTAACACTGGTGACCATCTGAAAATACTAGCTTCTTTTCATGTGTTACCTCACTGGATGCCCAACAATTACCAAGTGGATCTATCTTAATCTCATTTTATAGTTGAGAATACACACACAAAATATTTAAAGTTAAGCGAGGGGTTTAAGTTCATGGAACTTTCAGCAACAGGACAATATGCAAACCTAGTTTTTCAAGTTTGCTACATCAAGTTGATCTCCCTCAAAAAGAAAGTTTTAAGAAAAATTTAAACTCCTTTTTTAGGACTCTGATATATAGATTACCATAAAGTATCAACATCCTCAAGAACTAGTCAGTTTAATCTATTTTTAAGATGATGTTATTGCAAACTTGAGGAATTTAAGTTTCCTATTCTCCTTTATGTAGATTCAAAGCAATTTTACTTTCATTTCTGCATAGTGGGGAAAAAATAAACTTCTGAATAAATGAATGAGGTTTCAAGTTGCTTATAATGAGAATCTAACAACATTCAGAAGGTAGGCAAATGTATTAATATTATGTAAAACATAAATATCAAAGCTATTAGCTCTTAGGTGCTAGATCAACAGTCTCAACAGGAAAAAACTATTTACTTCAATACTTCAAAAGAAGCTAAAAACCATGAACAGCTAAATCTAATTTTTCTCTGTAAAAGGATTAATTTTGAATGATTTTGAGGTAAGATAATTTAGAAATTCTGGCAGATGCTCTTTTAAAAAAGACATGCTCGCATCCCCATTGATAAAATAAAGGAAAAAAGAGCAGAAATTCCCCCATACTGATCTATGCATAGATCCCCAGAACAATGTGTTTATGAGTCCTGCTGCTCCCTCTTGTTTCCTTCTTAAATTATTGAAGAAAGGATGAATGTTTAAAATTGATAAATAACACCGATTATAATTTTTCTTATGAAATTACAGAAAAAATATTGACACAATCTCTGCCTGACTCTCCACTTAGATCCAAGGATGAGGTGTGCAATGCCACAACACACAGAGAAAACAGAAGAGGTAAAAATTCAACTGGACTAAGAAGTAAATAGCAAGATCTTTTAAAAAAAACAATGATTTTTTTCCTCTAAGTAAATGGGAACAAGGCAAACAGATCAATTAATTTTGCCTATTAAAGCAAAACCCTTTTTATGTCCTAAACTCATCTGAAAGCTTCATTTTAAAATTCTTAACAGGATTAAGACTTATTTTCAGATTTCCTTATGGGTATTCTTTTCTTATCAAGTCCCTAACATAAATAAGATAGTATTTTTTTTTAACTTAAAAAAAAAACTACCGGAGTCATTCCCATGGAATTGAGAAGTCCATTAAAAATATTAGCTTCCTGGGGCTGGGGTTATGGCGCAGTGGTGGCGTGCTCACCTAGCACGTGGGAGGCGCTGGGTTCGATCCTCAGCACCACATAAAAATAAAATAAAAGATATTCTGTCCACCTATAACTAAAAAATAAATATTTAAAAAAAAATATTAGCTTCCTGGATGTCATAGTGGTTTACAGAAGTATTACTAGAAATGTAGTCGGCGGAACAGCAGTGCTAGTCTTTGAATTGTTACTGATTCGGAATGAAACAACATGGAAACTTAGAGTGCTTAAAAAATTTTATGATAACTTGGCAATGTATTTGTGTCTTTGAATCTAAAAATAAAACATACAGGATTCTATATATTTCTAGTACTTTTTATATTGTGCTTCATAAATTCTTTGTTTAGATTAGGGAGAGAAAAACAGGTACTTCCCCACAAGTAAGTTTTAAAAGCACTTGTTAAGGATGAGCTTTGGTAGCAAATAAATTGTTTTGAGTCGCAGCCCTAACTGTAGTCAGCTCTAACTTCAGCCAAATTCTAATTGAACAGAGTTGGCAAGTTTCTTCAACCAAGTTTCAATGTCCTCATCTAGAAAATGAATGCCTACATTACATAGTGTTAAAATCAAACAATTATCTCTTTGGTATTCTATAAATACTTTAAAATAAAATCTAAGAGAATCTGTGGCTATTCATAACAAAGAAAACATTGATGGTTTTCAATATCAAAAATATATGTGATAAAATATAAGCCAAGTATATCTAATGGAAATGACACTGTTATGAGTTCTTGGCACAGTCCATGAACAACTTACTTACAAAGAAAAGATGAATAAATAGAGACAATAACATTTAGAGAGAGTACTCTAACACAAAGAAAAAATTTTATATTTGAACTGAAAAAAAGACAAAGGGGGAAAAATCTCTCTGTGCCTGGCCAATAACACGTGTGTATACTTGGTCTTATATCAAAAATAACCTGAATGAATGTGGAAGGGTTGAAGTGTTAACTCCCGCCAAATTCCTTGTCCTTTGAAAGTTACCCTGCTGTGACTGGCAGCACAGAGGTCACATACCATTTCAGCAGCAATAGCAAAGCTCAGTGGGAAGTAAAGAATGAAATTGCTTGCTACTTATCTCTAGATCCTCTGTCTAGATTTCTGAGAAACCACAGGAGGGGAGCAAATACAGCTTAATAATGACTTTTCAGAATCCACACATGAAGGTTAAGACAGGAAAGAAAAGGAACACATTGATATTTGCCATTGTTGCAAAATAAAGTTGCATTCCAACAATTTACACAAGGTACATGGCTCAGACTAATGATGCCAGTGATGCTCCAGAGGCCACAGTGTAAAGCTAATGGGATGCCTAGTTAAATATCTAATACACATCTGATTCCTTTCTTCTGTTAAATCCAAGAACAAGGATTGCCCAGGGCAAAGAGGTATAAACACTGATAAATCACCATTTCACGTAAAATACTTTTTTCCAACTCCATATAGCTGACTTTTGTAAAAGCTAAACTCTTGCAAATGGAAACTTCAGTTATTCATAGAAAAGTGTTTGTGTGTGATCGTGAATACCAGGATACCCTCATGATAAGGACAGTTATCTACCATTCATTCTGTCACACATTGTACTCGATACTAAAAGATGAACATAGGAGAAATAAGAATTTTCTGACTGTGGGACTTAGAAGAATACAAGGGGAAAGCACATAAACACATTATGCTTTATGGTAAAAACTCGGTTTCCACTCTCATCTTCCAACCACTTTTCATTCTGACACATTTCAGGATAGCATGTATTAAAATTCTGAGCTCCATCAAATGTATCCATAATTTGAAGACCTCTATGACACTGAAATAATTGATGTACTATTTTTAAAAAAATATTGAAACTGGATGAAATTTTTATTTCTTCTAGGGAACTAGGTACATTTTTTCATAACTTAAAATTCGTCCTATATTTTAAAGGAATAAAATCATTTAAGGATATCACTAGACTTTGTGAACCTGACCTGAAATATATTATCTTTATTATTAGAAAAGTGAAGTAACAGCATGTGACTGCACTTAAGCAATCAATAATTAGTTCCATATGCCATTCTTACACTCAATAACACAGAGCATTATTCTAAAAATGGTCCCAAAGTTCAAAAATTACATGATGAATTTCTAGGACTATGTATTACTTTGTTTTAGCCCAAAAAAAAAGAAGTTGTGAAAATCTTCTTTCAAATGCCAAGGTATTGTCTAATTTTCTTTGTAAGAATTCTCCTAAAATACATGTGAATAATTGTATTAAATTATTCATCATGAAACTTAATTTGACAGTTAATTATAATAAAGGAGAGTTTTTTCTGAACATAATCCATCAATTTAATTCCTAAGGATAAACTAACACTGCAGAATTTGTCCTTGACTATAGCCTTACTTCCCTGTGCTAACCTCAAAATTAACATTTCATAGTTTAGGGAGCCAAAAAAAGATAATGATTGTAGTTTTTGACAAATTGAATTATGCTGATTTTTTGTTTTGGACGAGAGCATTAAATAGTGCAAATTGAACAGGCTTCGGACTATTCACTAGCTGTGTGATTAGAACAATTGGTTTAGTGCTCTGCGCTTATGGGCATAGTTTTTTTTCAACTGTACAATGTTGATGGAAATATGTAATTTTTTACATTGTTGGGATGACTAAAAATAATGAAAATCAGCACCTTTGGTTCCTGAAATACAATATGTACTCAGTAAGTGTTATTTCCTTTTGTTCCTCCCTTTAAAAAGGAGAATTTGTAATTCTCTCAGGTGTCTTAACAGAATTTTCAAAAATTATGTTTTACAACATTTATTAACTGGTAAATTATTTTCACATGCATTAGTTCTTTGAATATTTCCAATAACCTTGTGCCAGAGGCAAAGAAGATACTCTTTTTTAGAGGTTAAAGAAACATGTTCAGAAAATTATGTACATTATCTGAATTCACACACCTATTAAGTGACATAACTGGGCTACAAACTCAGATCTGTCTAGTCCCCAAACCCATTCCCTACCTCGGTAAATGTATCAGTACCCTCTGGCACAAAAATATCTACGATGTAGCAAAATTAGGAAATTTGGTATAACCAGGGAAATTTTCCTAAAGCAGAACATATTCCTGTTCTTCAAAATTGGAGGTTATGCCGCTTTTCATGAATAAAATGTTTTCTATTATGAACTCATGTAAGCAAAGTAGGTGTCACTTTTTATGTCTCTTTTTGGACAAAACTTAGAATTATCAAATCAACTTCTATTTTTTAAAAACATTTTTACTGCCCTGTGAAATGCAGAAGTCAGGAAATCAAGTATTGGGCATGTATGCTACTTTATTACCTACACTAGTAATTTAAAAATATGAGATTTGTGTTGAAATAGCATGAGGATTCTAATGAAGCTGGCCTCAGAGAACATAATATGATTACAAGCACTATTTTTATTATATGTAAACTAATGGCTCCAAAAAGGTTGTTTTAGACTTTTTAATAGATGGTAATAGTGATATAGTTTCAGTGGAACTGTGAAGTTTGTGATTCACTGGTAATGAGCTAAATGCTGATAGGATGGAAAAGTCTCCAGTGACCTCAGATGACTATTGCTAAGTGAGTTATCCCACCCTTCTCCTGCCAGTGGAAGTGTTATAGAGCTGGGGACTTCCAAGAACCCAGGCAATATGGAGATCCCCTTTCCTCTTTAGGCCCTGATTCTTGGGATCAAGTCAGAAAGATTTTAGACGTGTCATTCAGAGTAATAAGGTATGAGTTTTATTGAAGGGATAGGAAGAGGGAAAGTGGATACTACTTTTAGAGAGGAGAGGGACACCATGCCTCTGAACTTCAATTTTATTGGGGATCCCAGAAAAGTTTCCAGGAAGTCCTGCCCAGATCCATCTCTTGACTTTTGGCTCACAGGAAGATGATATGATACTTTCAAGTATCCACTTCCATGGCAACTCTAGAGAGTTTTGGCGCATGCTGACCAGTTCTAATTGGATTCTTCACCATACATTCTTACAGATATTATTGTTTGGAGGAATTACCCTTATCTCTCTGGGTTTCAGGATCAGGTCACAAAAGTCTCCTGGGTTCAGCCTATCAACCTTGTCTGGGTCTTGCATTTCTCCTACAGTTAACAGGTAGTTTGCTGAGGAATGTTACATAGCCTGCCCATTTAGGCCAAGCAGAGCTGCAGGTAAATAGCTTTATGGAAAAGAAAGCATGTGGGAGCCAGCACAGTGGGCCCATTTAATAGAACTATTCTCTTACCTTCATGTTCCCACCATCCTCCTCTGTCTGTTCCCTAACAGAAGTACATCTAACAATGGGAGTGATATTTCACGATGGCTTTCATGTGGCATTTGAGATATTTCATTTGGCAATTGAGAGCCACAGGGATTTCAGAGCAATCAGACCATATTAAGGTTAGCAGAGCACTAACATGGCATTGCTCTGGTTTTCTATAATATATTCTACTTGTAATTTATTTTTTTTCCTTCCTCATTCACTCCTGTTCACACACTTCAAGTGTCTATCTGGACAAAATGATGTTTAAAAGGTCTAAGTTTTCATAACTTGGTATTAATGCTTTCCTATATACCATGTTCTCTTTTCCCCAGAAGCAAGACTATGTTGCCCTGATACAATATTCCCTAAATATCCTGTGCATACCCACACTATAACACAATTTTTTCTTGCTATATAAACATCAATGTCTATATGGTACCTGATGTACCACTGGCACTCAGAAAATGAATGAATAAATAAATAATGTCTCTTGTAGAGTTATAACCACAGCAGTTTTTGTGATTTCTTCTACTGAAATGAGATTTAGTGATGCACTCCTTGAGAGTCCCTGCATAGGGTAATTCAAAACATTTCAACATCACTTTAGAGCCAGTGAAATGCCATCAGGTTTTGAAGACCCATATTCCAAATTTGGTCTACATTTATAAAATTTGAGAGACTTATTCTGATAAATGATGTCACTGTTTTTATAACTATTTATTCTTAACAATGAAAGGAAGAAAAACAAATATCCCATTTAACATGCCCTAGTCAATGAGTCTTGTTTCCTTGGTTTCCTTGATGGTATAAAGAACCATGTGTGACCATGCTTTTAATAAAATGGCACTAAACACATTCACAGTGCAAAATCAAATACATCTTACCAAGCTTGACATGTGTAAAGGCAAACAGAGATAATAGAGTGGTTGATAGCTCATATGGATGTAATAACTACTTTAAACAGAGTATTTTTATAGTTGCAATTATAAACAGCAAACTTAGAAAAGGCTTTCATGTTCTTTGAAATAAAGTAGAAACTAAAATGATACCTTAAATTTAGTATAGAAGTTAAGTCCAAGGAAGTCAAATAACACTGTCATGATTAGATTTGCCAGAGATCTTTGAGACAATGAGATAAGCTAAAAAATACCAAAAAGCAGAGTTACAAACTTTGATAATGCAATACTTTGAATATGTGAAACAACTGTCAATATCAATTTGAAGACATTGCAGCTTTCTTTGACCGAAAAAGAAATACTGGAAACATTTTAAATTAAGCAATGATTTGAATATGCTCTGTGAAATATGTTCATGAAAACTGTATCTCTGCTAAGTGAAATGTGCAAAAGCCTCAGTGCTTTGGACCTTTTAATATCATGATAATTTAAAGTCATTAAATGATCACAGACAGAAAATGGATTGGTAAATTATTATAAAATTCACTTAATGTCTGATGTATTTTCCTAAAATAAGAAAATTCAATATTCAGAAGACATCCTAAGGAGACAGAGAAGGAAATATATAAGTCTGGCTGAAAGGGCACAATGGGCTTGAAGCAATGCCAGATATAGTTAGAGTGGGATTCACAGAAAACATAGCAATTAAATTGAGTCTCAAAGAATTATTGATAATTTTTCATGTGGGCAGTGAGAATAAGAGTATTCTAGGCATAAATAAGTGTATGCTATCATATTTAGTATTCTTGTGGCCATATTTACTAGCTTAAGTAAAAATAAACAAGGAAATGCTAGTTAAAAGACCAATCAGACTAGAAACAAAAGCCATATCAGGCATAAACAGAAAGCTTTTATTATAAGCCACAGCTTACTCTGATGTTTTAAGAAAAAGTGGATATGAAGTTAACCCAGACATTAACAACTTCAAGATAAATCTATAATTCCTAAAGTTTATAGGACAAACGTGAACCTAGAGTCTTGAAGGAGGGTCCCCAGCATATGTGGTACTCAGACCTCTGGAGTCCACCAGGCAGCTGGGGCTAGCAGAAAATTATAACATGAATGAACAATTATGCATTACATGAACACTAGTGGAGTTACATTTCTTGTAGTTGGATTAGGAATTTACAAATAAAAGCAAGTGGAGAGGTCGAGTGTGGTGGCACAGGTCTGTAATCCCAGCAGCTCAGGAGGCTGAGGCAGGAAAGTTGTGAGTTCAAAGCCAGCCTCAGCAAAAGCAAGGTGCTAAGCAACTCAGTGAGACACTGTCTCTAAATAAAATACAAAAATAAGGCTGGGATGTGGCTATGATTTGAGTGCCCCTGAGTCCAATTCCTGATATTCCTCCTGCAAAAAACAGAAAGTAGAGAAGGCTAGAATGATCCACATGGGCATGGATTAGTTGGAGCTAATAATCTGTAAAAACCCATGTTTATCTTATTACAGGTATAGAGGGCTACATATAGAACAACTATAAATACATGTTTATACACAATGTATTTTAAACACATGCATGTCTATGTTTTGTCATCTAAGTGGGCCAAGAAGCAGGAATATCCTAGTAGCAACAAGTCCACCTAGAACCCATATCTTGTTTTCTAGTGCATTGTCCAATAAAAGGAACCAGGACTCCTTGGAAAAATGGCTGAACCTAGGATTGGGGCCACAAATATATTGGATGAGCCTGAATCATTATATAGTGGCAAAGAGTAAGAAAGTGCTCAATAATAAAAACATAATTGATGGATAGTATGTCAAGAGAATATAGGAGCAAACTGGAAAGTTTCCCAATAGCCAAAACTGGACCATTTTGAGCACAAAAATAATTAGATTAAAAGTCATATAAATACCAATGAGTTATACTGATATAAATAAGGAAGGAAGGAAGGAAGGAAGGAAAGAAGGAAGGAAGGAAGGAAGGAAGGAAGGAAGGAAGGAAGGAAGGAAAGAGATAAGACAGACTTTCTGTCAGAAGGATTTCAAATTATTTATGTAGTGATATACAATCAAGGAGGGAGAAAAAATGTTCAGTCCTTAAACATGGACTACACATAGTGACTTCCTTCCAAAGATGCAAAAATACAGGAGTCAGAGTAAATAGAGAAAAGGAGAGAAACTTTTCAGTAGATAAATCTAACAGACACTCTTACAGTCAGATAATCAAGGTTAATGATAACAATAACAAATCATGTGGACAGTACATGCTTTTGATATCATGCGATGTTAATGGCATTTTCCTTCTGTGGTCTTTCTCCTAAAACCCATAAATACAGTTTAATCAGCAGAAACAAATCAGAGAAATTTCAATGACCAACATACAAAATACTCAACTACTCACTTAGCACTTCTTGGAAACTGTCAAGTCCATCAGAGAGAGAGAGAGAGAGAGAGAGAGAAAGGAAGGAAGGAAGGAAGGAAGGAAGGAAGGAAGGAAGGAAGGAAGGAAGGAAGGAAGGAAGGAAGGAAGGAAGGAAGAATAAATTAACTGAAAGTATGTCACACATAAGAGGAGCCCAGGAAGACACACAAGAGCATAAAATGTGTTATCCTGGATGGAATCTGTTTTAGTCAGCTTTTACGCTTTTAGCCAAAAGACCTGACAAGAACAACGTTAGAGAAGGAAAAATTTATTTGACACTCGTAGTTTCAGAGGTCTCAGTCCACAGAGAGCCAGCTCCATTGCTCTTGGCCCTGGAATATCATGGCAAAAGAGTGGTGAAAGAGAGTAGCTGAGGAAAGGAACACGAGAAAGCATAGAGAGCTATTGCTCACCAGGGACAATGTATATATTCCAACGACATGCTCCCAATGGCTCACATCCTTCAGCCACACCCTAACTGCCTACAGTTACCACCAAGTTAATCTCCATCAATGGATTAATGCAATGATTATGTTAAAGCTCTCATAACCCAATCACTTCACCTTTAAACTTTCTTGCATTATCTTATAAATGAACTTTTGTGAGACACCTCATATCTAAACTATAGCAGAACCCTGTAATGGAAAAGGACATTGTAAAAACCAACAAAATACCTATTCACAGTTATACATGGGAATGTGTAAGAGCATTGTGATGAATGTAGATGAAAAACTAACCCCCAAATAAGTCCATATACATTTTTTTAATTTGTTGCTACAGAGAATGAATGAAAGACTTGGAGTACATTTTAGATTTGCTCTTTTGAATAATCATTCAATAGCATTGTGGAGGACATTTTCATAAAAGATTACTCTAGAATTGGGGCAAAAAACTAGGAGACAATTACCTTCATATAAAATTTAAATGATGAGCGTCTGATCTAGGAGACATGCAAGAATGGGAGAAAAACAAAAGCAATAGTGGTGACTCTTGGTTGATTGTGTGATAAGTAAAAAGAAAAAAATGGTCCAGACGGGGTTTCAAAATCCAAGGGAATTTAATGATTTCCTGAGAAACTTATTAAAATGCTAATCCATAGGCCCTGTCCTCAGGTATTTTAAGTAGTATAGGACAAGAGTTGTGTTTAGAATCCTCATTCTTAATAACAACCAGGAATTCTGAGGACCACATTTTGAGAACACAGGTCTAGGATTATTTCTAGTTTTCTGATTTGGGGAATTAGCATTTGATAGTTCATTAACCAAAAATAAAACCAGAGCGAGGGAAGCAAAATGGACAGGGGTAAAGTGACCAATTGATCCATTCTGCCTGGGATTATACTGGTATCAGCACTGAATGTCCTCTGTTCAAGAAATCTCTCACTCCTGAACAAAACTAGACAGTTAATCATTCCAGTTTACAAGAGTACATAGTTATGCAAGA
The DNA here is from genome assembly GCA_028644305.1 of Xerus rutilus. NCBI lineage: Eukaryota > Metazoa > Chordata > Mammalia > Rodentia > Sciuridae > Xerus > Xerus rutilus. Next base: position 29,342,620 of record CM053403.1, on the reverse strand, counting down.
GCTGCTTGCAGAATGTCTAAACCTACATGTCTAATAGGCAGTTATAAATTTAGAAACTAAGAGATATAAGCTAGAAAACCATTTAGAAGTCACTATTTTGCAGGTTGTAGTTGAAGTAATGGGATTTTTGACACTAGTGAGAATTAACTGCATAAAATGACAGTAAGGGTAAAGAGGAGAAGTAAAAGGAGCTAGAGAAGGGAGAGGAGAAGGGGAGAAGAACTGATGATGGGAATATTAAAGAACATCAATATTTAAGGAAATGTAAAAGTATTGGAGAATATGAAGCTGGTGGAGATGAAGACCACACTGAGAAGTGTGACTAAGCCCAATGCCTATGATCATGCCTAGAATAAAAGGAATGTTCCAGAATATGAAACACTGTAAAGAGGTCCCATTGGCTATAGTACATAAGAAATCATAAGTTCAGATCAGTTCCAAGATGGAGGCCTAGACAAACGCAGTGTTCCTAGTCTCTCCAGGACTGGGGTTTAAAGTAGTGGAAACACTCTTTCTCAGCAAGTTTTTAAAGGGCACTTGACAGCTTTCTCCATGCAGGAACTCCACTCTTGTGCCCACAGGGTCACCAGGCCCCAGCTTTTGCACAGGACCCCAGCTGCAAGCCAGCGCAGGAACCCAGGAATCTGACCGATTGCCCAGGCAAAACCTACTGCACAGGATCCCAGGCACCAGTGCCCACACACCCCCACAGGACCTTGGGTCTCCCACCCACACAGGACCCCTAGCCCTTGCTCCCACGTGGGACCCCTGGTTCCAGCACAGGACCCCTGGCTGCTGCTCTTGTGTGGATCTCCATCTACCAGGGCAAAACTTCCCTGTTGCCTACACCTGAGGACACAGGACAGAATCTGGAGACAAGCTTTTACTTCTGCACAGCACACCACCAAGCTACATCTCCAAACATGTCACCCAACACCACTGCCCAGCCTGGCACTTCACTCTATCTCTAAAGCAGAAGGCTTCTTTGTAAGACTCTGGCTTCACCATCTTTGACCTGAGTGGGCAGATACCAATAAGCAACAGACGACTCCACCTACTGGAGGAGAAGGGAAGCAATCCCATTTATTTACATTGAGACTTTTTAAAAATTTTTTCCTAATATTTCTTGGTTTTTTCTTTTTTTCTCTTTTCTTCCTTTCTCTTTCTTCATTTCTCTCTCTCACTCCTCTCCCATCCTCACGTCCCCAACATTTGTGAAACCAAGTATTTTTTGTGCTACTGTGAACAAGATATCTGATTAGTATACTACAGTCATATTATATAGTCTCATAACTTCCACCTTTGCATGTTTTATTTTTCTTACTATTTATGTCTCCTTGCTAGTTGTGCTCTATTTTCTGCCTACTTACTGGTCTTCCCCAAATCTTTTTCACTCTTTTTTACTAATAGCCAACTTCATTTGGATTCCTGTAGTATCCAACAACTATATCCTCACTTCCTACCTCCCTAACATCTCATCCTACACCCCACTCCTGGTTCTCTCTAGCACACCAGCAGATACTGTAGACCCTTGTTCAAACCTATGGTTTATATAGTAGATGCTAGTTGAACTCATAATTTCTGTATATTGTGACAAAGCCATAAATGTATTTAGGAGCTATTAGGAGCTTCTTGGTTTAAAACTATATGTGGTTTGTATTTAGATCTGTCAATATTTGTCTCCCCCTTAAAGGAGAGGTATTGGAACTCTGTAGGGAATCTATAAGCCTATGGGATAAAAACTGAAACACCTCGGATCTGCAGTACTAGAAGGGAAAATACACAAACAACATGAGAAAACAAGGGAAGAAAGTGCCTCAAACAAACCAAGATACCACATTATTAGAATCCATGGTCAGCACCGCAGAAGAAATGTCAGAGAAGTAGTTCAGGATGTACATAATTAAAATGTTCTGTGACTTAAAGAATGACATAAGAGAGCAAGCCCAGGCAGCAAAAGATCATTTTGATAAAGAGCTACATAGGCAAATACAGGAAGCAAAAGATTACTTCAATAAGGAGATAGAGATACTGGAAAAGAACCAAACAGAAATCCTTGAAATTAAAGAAACAATAAACCAGATTAAAAACTCAATAGAAAGCATCACCAACAAATTAGATCACTTGGAACACAGAAAAATGAATACAAAATACTTAATCTTGAAAATAGAGTTTACCATATAGTGAAGATGGTAAGAAACCATGAACAGAACATCCAAGAATTGTGGGATAACAAGAAAAGACCAAATTTAAGAATTATTGGGATAGAGGAAGGCATAGAATTTCAAACCAAAGGAATGAACAATCTGTTCAATGAAATAATATCAGAAAATTTTCCAAACATGAAGAACTATTTGGATAATCAAAGGACACTAAATGTACAATACAATAACAGATCTACACCAAGGTACATCATAATGAAAATGCATAGTATTCAGAATAAGGAGAGAATCTTAAAAGCCACAAGAGAAAGTATTCAGATTACATATAGGAGGAAACCAATTAGGATTTCTGCAGATTTCTCAACCCCTACCCTTAAGGCTAGAAGGGCTTGGAACAACATATACCAAGCTCTGAAAGACAATGGAAGCCAATCAAGAATCTTATATCCAACAAAATTAAGTTTTAGATTTGATGATGAAATAAAAACCTGCCAAGATAAGCAAAAATTAAATGGTCTCTCTGATTAATGGATACTGATGAATAAGGGAGGTGGGAATGGGAAACATAAGAGAAATAGAGAAACACTGGACGCGACATGGGGAAGGTGGGGGGCAGGAAAGGGGAATGGGTATAGTAAAGATGGTTGATAAAAAATATATATAAATATATATATATATATATACTGTTCATTGAAAGTGCATATAAGATGTTTAATATGAAGAATGTAATCTGCTTATAATTTTGTGCAAAGTTAGAAAAATTATGATTGTAACAATATTTTTTTCTATTTGCCTCAACAAATGTTTTCAGTGAATAGTGTCTACAGCTTCTGAAAATTTGTTTTTTTTCTGTTATGTTTGATAACATGTATTAAAATGCAACTTTTGAGGAAAAAAAAAAAGAATTTACAGCAAGAAAGCTTGCACTACAGAACATTCTTGGCAAAATAGTCCATGAGGAGGAAATAAAAAACAACAATGAAAACCTGCAAACAGAGGAACTACACTAAAGGAAAAGCCAATCAAAGGAGAAACCCAGTCAAGTTAAAAATTAAAAATAAACCAAAATGTCTGGGAATACAAATCATCTCTCAATAATAATACTGAATGTAAATGGCCTAAACTCAGCAATTAAAAGACATAGATTGGCAGATTGGATTTTAAAAAAGACCCAACAATATGCTGCTTCTAAGAGACTCATCTCATAGAAAGAGATACTCACAGATTGAAGATGAAAGGGTGGGAAAAAAATGTATCACTCACATGGACTGCATAAACAAGCAGGGGTTTCCATCCTCATATCAGATTAAGTGGACTTTAAACCAAAGTTAGTGAAAAGGGATAAAGAAGGTCATTTCATACTGCTTAAGGGATTCATACATCAACAAGACATAACAATCTTAAACATCTATGCCCCAAACAATGGGGCAGCCATGTATGTCAAACAAACCCATCTCAAATTCATGAATCAAATAGACCACAACACAATAGTACTGGGTGACTTTAACACACTTTTCTCACCACTGGATTGATCTTCCAAATAAAAACTAGACAAAGAATCTACAAAACTCAATAGAACAATCAATAAGCTAGACTTAACAAACATATATAGAATATTCAATTTTTCAATAAGCAAATACTCTTTTTTTCTCAGCAGCACATGGATCCCTCTCCAAAATAGATCATATGCTATGCCACAAAGCTAGTCTTAGCAGATACAAAAAAAAAATAGAGATACTACCCTTCATTCTAACTGAAAATAATATGAAATTAGAAATTAATGACGGTTTAAAAAAAAAAGAAGCTACCCCTAGAGACTCAATAATGTGCTATTGAATGATGCATGGGTTACAAAAGACATCATGGAGAAGATAAAAAAAATCTTAGAGGTAAATGAGAACCCACCCCGATACAGCATATCAGAATCTCTGGGACACTATGAAGGCAGTGTGGAGAAGAAAGTTCATTGCATTAAGCTCATTTATTCAAAGAAGAAAAAGTCAACAAATCAATGACTTGACATTACATCTCAAAGCCCTAGAAAAAGAGAAATAAACCAACACCAAAAGAAGTAGAATACAAGAAATAATTAGAATCAGGGTTGAAATCAATGAAATTGAAACAAAGGAAACAATTCAAAAAATTGATAAAACAAAAAGCTGGTTCTTTGAAAAAATAAATAAAATTGACAAATCCCTAGCCACTCAAATGAAAAGAAGGAGAGAAAAAACCCAAATTACTAAAATTCATGATGAAAAAGGAAATGTCACTACAGACTCTGCTGAAACACAGAGGATAATTATAAACTATTTTTAATTTATACTCCAGTAAAATAGAAAACTCTGAAGACACCAATAAATTTCTAGAGACATATAACCTACTCAAACTGAACCAAGAGGACATTCACAACTTAAACAGATCAATCACAAGCAAGGAACTAGAAAATACCATCAAAAACCTTCCAACCAAGAAAAGCCCTGGACCAGACAGATTCTCAGCCAAGCTCTACAAGACCTACAAAGAAGAATTAACTCCAATACTTCTCAAATTATTCCATGAAATAGAAAAGGAGAGAACCCTTCCAAACTCATTCTATGAGGCTAGTATCACCCTGATACCAAAACCAAACAGAACCACATCAAAAAAGAAAAATTTTAGACCAATATTCTTGATGAATATAGATGCAAAAATTCCCAATAAAATGTTGGCAAATCGCATCCAAAAGCATATTTAAAGAAATAGTGCACCATGATCAAGTGGGCTTCATTCCAGGGATGTAAGGTTGGTTCAACATACGGAAATCAATAAACATAATCCATCACATCAATAGACTTAAAGATAAGAATCACATGATTTTATCAATTGATGCAGAGAAAGTGTTTGACAAAATACAGCACCCTTTCATGTTCTAAACACTAGAAAAAGTAGGGGATAGTAGGAACATACCTCAACATTGTTAAAGCAATCTGTGCTAAACCTAAGGCCAACATCATCCTAAATGGAGAAAAAATTGGAAGCATTCCCTCTAAAAACGGGAACAAGACAGGAATGCCCTCTTTCACCACTTTTATTCAACATAGTTCTTGAAACTCTAGCCAGAGCAATTAGACAGATTATAGAAATTAAAGGGATATGAATAGAAAAAGAAAAACTCAAACTATCATTATTTGCAGAAGACATGATATTATACTTGGAGGATCCAAAAAATTTCACCAGAAAAATTCTATAATTAATAAATGAATTCAGTAAAGTAGCAGAATATAAGATCAACATCTATAAATCAAATGCATTTTTATACATCAGCTATGAATCCTCTGAAAGAGAAATCAGGAAAACTACTCCATTCACAATAGCCCCCAAAAATAAATAAATAAATGCTTGGGAATCAATCTAACAAGAGTGGTGAAAGACCTCTACAATGAAAACTACAGGGAACTAAAGAAAGAAATTGAAGAAGGTCTTAGAAGATGGAAAGATCTCCCATGCTCCCAGATAGGCAGAATCAATATTATTAAAATGGCCATACTACCCAAAGCACTATACAGATTCAATGCAATCCCAATTAAAATCTTAGTCACTTGTTATAGAAGTAGAAAAGGCAATCATGAAATTTATTTGGAAAAATAAAAGACCCAGAATAGACAGAGCAATACTCAGTAAGAAGAGTGAAGCAGGAGGCATCACAATACCACACCTTAAACAATACTACAAAGCTATAGTAACAAAAACAGCATGGTATTGGCATGAAAATAAACATGTATACCTATGGTAGAGAATAGAAGACACAGAAACTAACCTACATAAAATACAGTTATTTCATACTAGACAAAGGTGCCAAAAATATACACTGGAGAAAAGATAGTCTCTTCAACAAATGGTGCTGGGAAAACTGGAAATTCATTTGCAGCAAAATGAAACTAAACAAATGCCCAAACTCACCATGCCCAAAACTCAACTCAAAGTGGATCAAAGACCTAGGAATTAGACCACAGACTCTGCACCTAATTGAGGAGAAACTAGACCCAAATCTTCATCATGTCAGATTAGGCCCTGACTTCCTTAACAAGATTCCTAAAGCACAAGAAATAAAAGCAAGAATCAATAAATGGGATGGATTTAAACTAAACAGCTTCTTCTCAGCAAAAGAAACAATTGATGAGGTGAACAGACAGCCTACATTCTGGGAGCAAATTTTTGCCACATGCACATCAGATAGAGCACTGATCTCCAGGATATATAAAGAACTCAAAAAACTTACACCAAAAACACAACCAACCCAATCAAAAATGGTCTAAGGAGCTGAATAGAAACTTCTCAGATGAAGATATACAATTAATAAACAAATATATGAAGAAATATTCAACATCTCTAGCAATTAGAGAAATGCAAATCAAAACTACTCTAAGATTTCATCTCACCCCAGTCAGAATGGCAGTTTCAAGAATATAAGCAACAATAAATGCTGATGAGGATGTGGTGAAAAAAGCACACTCAAATACTGCTGGTGGGACTGCAAATTGGTAGAACCTGTCTGGAAAGCAGTATGGACATTCCTTAAAGAACTTGGAATGGAACCACCATTTGACCCAGCTATCCCTCTCCTTGGCCTATACCCTAAAGAATTAAAAAACAGCATACTACAATAATGCAGCCACTTCAATGTTTATAGCAGCACAATTCACAATCTCTAAACTGTGGAAGCAACCTAAACACCCTTCAACAGATGAATGGATAAAGAAACTGTGGTATATATACACAATGGAATATTACTCAGCAATAAAAGAAAATAAAATTATGGCATTTGCAGGTAAATGGATGGAATTGGAGAACATCATGCTAAGTGAAGTAAGCCAATCCCAAAAAACCAAAGGCCAAATGTTGTCTCTGATTAGTGGGTGCTGATACATAAGGAGGCTGAGGGTGGGGAGCATGGGAGAAATGGAGGAACTTTGGATGGGACTGGGGGGAGGTGGGGGAGAGAGAATGGGAATAGCAAAAATGGAATGAGATGGACATCACTAGGTACATGTATAAAGACACAAATGTTGTGACTCTATCTTGTTTGCAACCAGAGAGATGAAAAATTGAGCTCTATGTATGTACTATGACTTGAAATGCACTTAAAAATATAAGTTTAAAGAGTTGATAAAAAAAGAAAAAAATCATAAGTTAATTTAGTAGGAGTGTTTTTGTTCAAAATAGAGTTTTATTTAGAGTTTAGTTTATGTAGAGCAATAAATGGTTTAAAGAATTAGGAAGAAGAGAGATAATGAGGATAATGATATTATTCCAAAGCAAAGACAACAAAACAGTGAAAATAAATATAGATAGATAGATAGATAGAATGATAAACCCACAAAGAGTTTGATTTTTTTCCTTTTTCTTTCTTTCTTTTTCTTCATAGGAATAACATGTAAGATATTTTAGATGAAAATACAGGTTTTGAGATATTGAGAAATAAGAAGTTCTGGCACTCGGATCTGCATTTTGAATCGCACTTGTCAGCCATGGCGGTGATCATTGAGCACAGACTATAGTTTTCTTTTGTCTCTTCCTCCACCATCAATTTCACATCAGTTTTCCATTAACAGCCTGGTCCCTGCAGACATTTGACTGTGAGATATAACACATATAGCTCTGGGAGAAAGAAGAGAAACATATCTATAAAAGGTGCTTGGATTTAGTGAAAACTTTGGGCTTTATTTTTCTTTTTAAAGACAAGATTAGGCTTATTCATATGCTAACTAGAAGAATCAAGAAGACAATTTTTGAAGAAAATCAAAAAAGTGACTAGGGATGTTATATAGAACACTGGTGGGCCAACAGGCCTTGTGTGAATGGACAGAATCTTCTGGAGAACCTAGCTGCACATAAAATGAATCTATGATTTAGGGATATAACACTGAATATGAGCTAACTACAGCTTGAGATGGACAGTCACTAAAGCTTCAACACAGCCTATTCAGATCTTAAATTTGCAATCAAGAAGGAAAAGAAACCCCAATATTTTCAATTTTATGAAGAAACTAATACTCAATTTTCTAAGAGTCCCAAAGCATTGTTTCTTTTTGTGTTTACAATGAATTACACCCAACAGTCCTTGCTGCTATAGTATGCTGTAATACAAAGAACTGAAGAGAGGATGTTTGCATAAATCCAGAGCGTTTGTAAATCAAAACTCTGCAACAGCACAAAATGATCCATTTCCAAGTATTGATAAGGAGTATTTGTCTATATATATATATATCCTTCTCATGAAGTCAAAATTCATTTTTGTTCAAATTGATGTATTGGGCCCAAGGGTAACCACAAAAGAATATTACTTGAGCTGCAGTTTCATGTATATTAGTTAAGTTGTTGACAGTTCTGGAATTCTAAAGAGTAGACTAGAATTTATAAATGCTAAAAGCTAATGCTCGGACGGTTCTGGTGTAATACCCAGTCTCTTCCAAATAAAAACACATAACCGATTAGGATGAGACTTCTTAATCTAAAAATCAAGGCCATGCACAACAAAGCCTGATTCATATTAATGCTATAACTGAAAATTCAAAACAGTCTATTATGGTCTTATCTATTTGGCAGATCAAATTGCTGAAATATCTTTTTAGGTTTGAGATGATTGTTCTTTTTTATAGTAATGATGGCTAAATGTTTCATTTACCTTAACGTCTCTATTGGATCCACATATGGCAATATTGAATCATTATCAATTCAGTCATTGCAATAATTAGAGTTTAGGAGTCTAATGGCTTTTACAAAGAAAATAATGTTTGGAATCAGCATGACTAGGATATTGTGATTCTTCTGCCTTTAGGGAAATTGATTCTTGTATTATTTTGACAAGATATTTGAAAATTAAAATATTTTCTTATTACTTTGGCAATATTAATAATTGTATCCAAAATGTCAATGTTCCTTTAGACCTATAGACTCTTAATAGAAAGATCATACAATACATAAAGAAAAGCATATATTGTAAGATGTGACATGAAAGTGAAATGACAGACTTTTGAATCAATTGCCTACTCATTTTCAAGAAATACTTTTCAGTTATATTGAAACCATACAGGTCAGTCTAATGTAATCTGTTCTAGCAATCAGTACAAATGATCTTAAAATTTCTCCATTTCTCTTCTGCATATGCCTCTGAAGTTTCCCTAAAAAGATTTAGTGAAATTTTGGACACAGTATGCTTTTTTTGTTCTTTAGCTCTTTCAAACTGATTCACAAAAGAGAATACTAAACAGTCTTCCATGACCCAGTGGGCACAGCAGGTCAGAGGTACTAAGAAGAAAATTGAGATCAGATGAAGCCCCTTGCTCTTCTATTCACCTTTTAAAAATTTCTCTCAATTCATTTTAATTTAAGCAGAATTTTGTTCTCACATTCTTTTCTCAACACAATAATATTTCTTTCAAAAAGGTTTTGATTCTTTACTAAAAGATGAGAGAGCAAATGAGAAAGTTATTGAAACCGAGGAAGAGTTATGATCAAGTTAAAACTTCTGAGACTAGACATGTTTTATAATTCCCCAGCCAGATTCCTAACATTTAACCTCAAATATGTTATAACTATTCTAGACTTCTCAAGAATTGATGGCATCAGCATATTCATCCATTTCCATCTCAGGAGGGCTGACTCAAAAACAGTTCACCACTGTGTGTCTACTTCCTCCTTCCTGGCTCAAGCCTTTGTCTTTTTATTAGTTTTCTATTGCTGCTATAACACATAATAAAAAATTCAGTGACTGAAAATAGCACATTTATTACTTTACAATTCTAAAGGTTTGAAGCCTATTGCAGGTCTCATTAGGTTAAAACTCAAGCAATGACCTTTGATTTTATTGTTAAATATTAGTTCTATTTCATTGCCCTATTTTCTTCTTCAGACATTCTAACTATAAATACATTGATTTTTCTTTGCCTATTTTTTCTCTCTCTAATCGTATTTTTATATTAATTCTCCCATTTTTATTTATTTCTTCATTGAACCTTATCAAGTGCTCAGTGGAATCAACTTTTCCTTGAGCTTTTCTTAAATTATTCTAAGATGGTTTCTCTTTTATTTTTATTTCTAGCATGATTTTGCGGCCTTCTTCCATTTCTTTCCTGAGTCCAGTGAACTTTCACATCTTCTCTCAATGTTGTCCATCAAGACTTGTGTATCTAATGTAAAGTGCATGTTCATATCTGCAGCTGCTTCTTTAAAGCTGTTTAATTAAGATTGCACAGGGCAGGGAGACAACTGTGTTGCTCACGCCTTCTGCTTCATTGTTGGTTTTAAAGATAGAATATTCATCAGCTACAATGATTTCCATTTTGATCTTTTATTTAGTTTTATCGTGGTTCTGTACAGATGATCCATGCAGTTTTATGTTTTATTCAGTTACTGTCTTCTGATATTTTCATACAAAATAGTTTTTGTATGCCAGTGTTGGAAGTTCAGGTAGGACTTCTAGGATTTCTTGTTCAAAGATCACCATCCTCTGTGAATATATGTAGTTTCTGAAATTAATGGAATCATTTTGGGGAGAAAGAATGTTGAGGATGGTGAATGTAGATACTTCTGGTTTTGTAAGTCTCTTCGCTGCTGAATCATCTTTAAACACCTCTGCTTGATTCTCTCTCTCTGTCTCTCACACACGCACACACTCTCACTCTCTCGTACACACACTCCTTCTCTCTCTTTCTCTTTGTAACCAGTGAGACTTCAAAGAAGCTACACATTCCCAGTCTCCCTGCTGTAATCCAAGAGGTTTCTTTGTAAATCTTCCACAACTCCTTTTCCTTTGTTTATCCCAGTAGCAGCCCAAAGTCTGATCAAAAAGGTCTCTGACTTGTTCTCAATATTTCCTCACTCAGGGTATTGAATCTCTCTCCTTTCTCATTATGTGCAGTTTTATCCATGCTCATCTCTATTAGGTGTCTCTGTACTTTCTTATTTCCTGCCCATTGTCAATGTGTATGAAGCCATGTGCTCTGAGGATGAAACTGTTGACTTTGCATGCTCATTTCACTACTTACACATAATTGCAAATTTTCAGTAATCTTAGTTCTGTAATTATGCTGCAGGTATTGGTTATGGATAATTTTATTTGCTCTTCTTATTGACCTACATGCATGAGTTTTGAGGGCATATGTAGTGATTTGATTGAGGCAACTGCCATTATCTATAAACAGCTGGAATTCAAAATTGTCTCTCTTTTCTTTTAACCACTTGGTATGGCAGAAGTATTAACATTAAAGAAAACAACTGATCCAGAAGTATAGGGATCTAGCTCTCCTCAAGAAAATATCTTAGACTGTAACTTGCCGTCTGGTGTGAGTTGGCTCAAATCTCATCCATTTCGGATTTCTTGATCTATTTCATCTGTTTAACTCCGTGTGTTCCTTTAACATATTCTCTTAAATGTATCTTTTCATCACAATCATAGCTTGTTTGGTTTCATTAGTTCTTTGCAACTGTCATTCAGTTTATCTACCTTACTACTTGGGAAAGCTTGTAGATTTCTATAGCACTTCACACTCTTCCTTATTACTTGGAAGCTTTAAAAGGCAAGTGAATATTTTGCAAGTCAATGTGCTTTATAAAGAGGAAGGAGTAAAATTTTATTATTCATTTTAGAATAAATAAATATAGGTGCTAATTGGTTTGGTGAAGGTAATATAGCAAATACATGTGAATCTCTAGTCCTTGTTACTGTTTTCCTTACATGCCTGTGTGTGGGCACCTCCTTAATCACAAGTGCTTTTTAACTGGAGCTCAAATAGTGCTCTTCAAGCTCCAAGACCACCAAATCTCAAGTACCTTTGCTGAATTTTAATGTCTAAAAAGTGTTGATGTATTTCAGTCTTCCTATTTGGGACTCTCATTCCTCCATCCATTCTCTCCCATTTTGCACTCATTTCATTCCTGCACACATTGAGTCTATTTTAATATCTAAAGGGCTTTCCACAATTTTAGACAGGGATTTTTTGTTTTATTTCTTCCTATCTCACTGCTTTCTTATCTCTCCTCCTCCTCCTCTTCTTCTTCTTCTCCTCCTCCTTCTCCCTCTCCTCATTCTTCTTTTTTCTTTTTTAACTAACAAATTCAACCAGATATTTTTCATGACAAGAGCTCTGTAATCTTATCGTCACTGTTTCTACACACTTCCACATCCACCATATCCCATTTTTAATCATATCATAAATTCCTCCCAAGCCTTCAATATTCCAATGTTCATTTTTAATCAAGATGGTTGAAAGAAAAAGGGAAAATGAGTAACTAAGGGGGAATAGAAAATTTCTACTGTCTAGTTTCTTGTATACCCTGAGAATATATTCAATAACAAGAAAGGAAAATATGGTTTTAACCTTCAAGCATCTGGGATGAATCTTAACATGAGACTAATTTACTGCAAATTAGTTATTTAGACAAAATCAGGAGAAAGACAAGTCTTCCAAGGCCAGCAAATTAGAGAAGAAAAGCATTAGAGACATAATTCTACCCTAGGACTTCTGACTTTGCAAGAAACATGTAAAAACTAGAAAATGAAAATTTAGGGAAACACACAAGGGTGTTTAGTTGCCATAATTACATTATTCTATTAAAGCATGCAGTGTCCTCAAATATTTCAGGGACCGACCGTAATGAGGAGTTTTTCAGGAGGTACTAGGGTGTAGGGACAACTTATTTCCACTTGAGTCAGGCTCAGAGCAGTTGTGGTCCTGCATAAAATGAAGGTAAATTAACATTCTTCAAGCCTCTACAGGGGAGCTAAAGCATTTAATAGAATGTCTTTTTTTTCCCAACATGATACACATTTGGCAGAGCTATTGAGCTATAAAAATAGTAGTCATTGTAGGCTTTCTGCTTCTGAACACATTAGTCCAGTTCAGTTTCAATTATTCTGACTACTCATTAGAGAAAGGATTGATAACTGCAGTTTTGCTAACAGCATATAAAGCTTTCTGTGATCTAGATTTAATTTAGGCTAATTCTTAGCACAGCATGAGCTACTGTATAGTCCTTAGAATAAGACAACCTAAATTTCTTATTGCAGGCAGTTAGCTACATACAGGCTATGCCAAGACCCATTTGTCATTTGCCATTCTCTTTGTGTATGATCTTCGTTTACCAGTTTTTATTAAAAGAAATAATAATCTGCCTGTTTATTGAAGAAAGCATTCAAGCCAAAAGAAGGAAAATTTTGATCAACAATCTACATGTCTTGTAAAAACGGTGGCATAAGCAAAATTACAGTTTCATATGCTTTTTATTTACATAAAATTCATCTTTATGTATACAGTAATCATTTTAGTCATGAGTACACTCCAATGCTTTCACCTAAAATAGGATGTTTGATGACATGTTAGTAGATATTGTGCAAAGCATAACTTTAATGTTAGGTTAAAGTAAATTTAAATGTGTTTAAAAATTCCCCATAACTTTTAATATAATATACATTTATGAATCTCTAAGCGTAATGTTCAGAAAGCAGTGATTCTCGACTTAATATGGCACCAATATCCTCTTTTCAAAGTCACTTGTTAGCTCAAGGACCATCAAATATGCATTGCAAACTGTAGATTAACTTAAAACAACTCCATCTTAAAACATATGAGGGTGGGCAAGATCTCTTTTGCTCCCTCAACATACAAGAACCCTCAAGCTCAAGAATGACTATAATGCCTCAACACCTAAACTAAACTCAGACACTTATTCAAAACATATACAATGAAGCATTATCTTTTACATATGAAGCATCATGGGCCTTAGGAATAACACATGATTAAAGTAGCTAATGAAAAAGATCACACAGGCATGGTGGTGCATGCCTGTAATCCCAATGGCACAGGAGGCTGAGGCAGGAAGATCATGAGTTCAAAGCTAGCCTCAGCAACTTAGCAAGGCTCTAAGCAACTCAGTGAGACCCTGTCTCTAAATTAAATATAAAAAAGGGCTGAGGATGTGGCTCGGTGGTGGAGTGCTCCTGAGTTCAATTCCCCATACAAAAAAAAATGCTTACATAAATTATTTCTTGTTTGTGAGAGGTAGCCAATGCAAAAGAAGACAGATCAAGACAATAGTTGGAAAGGATAACACAGTAGTTACCTAATGTTCCGGTTGAGTCTCTTTTTTGTCCCCAAATGAACAAAACTTGTACTTCAAATGAATAACTTCACCACACTTGATGGAGATGGAGGAGAGGGCAGAGAATTAACTAACCAAAGCAACTTTTGGACAGTATTTGCCCTCTGTTCCCTAGGTCTGATATTTTCCTCACTCTAAATTTCATACTGAAGACTAGTTCCTTCTAACTGATTACTTCTAATCGCAGATTTTGTCATAGTATTTTTTTGTTTGGTTTGAGTTTTTAAAATATATTTTTGTTTTTAATTAACACAGAAATTACACATACTTATGGGGTATAGTGTGAATTTTCAGTACAGGTGTACATTGTTCAGTAATCAAGCCAGGATAATTGGCTTATCTATTACCTCAGATGTGTACCATTTCCTTCTGTTGGGAATCCTAAAATTGCTCACTACTAGTTATTTTGAAAAATTGCATTAGTTGCTATCAATCACAGATACACTATTGTGCCCCAGAATATCAGAAGTTATTCCTCCTAACTGTACTCTATCCATTAAACATTTGATTTCCATCCCTCCTTCCCACATGATTGCCAGGCTCTGGTAATTACTGTTCCATTCTCTACTTCTTTGAGATCAACATTTGAGTTTCCACATGTAAGTACAAACATTTGCTATTTTTTGTGACCTATTTTATTTAACATTACGTCCTCCAAATCCAGACAGGTTGATGCAAATTATAGAATTTCATTTCACAGCTTTTCACTCAAGTTATCTTAAAAACATAAAGAATAAAAATACTTCATTTTTATTGCATTTCAAAAGCTAGGAGCACCCACTTTTGCTCTTCATATCCCACATCAACTCTCAAGAGAGACAAAATTATTTTTCATAGATCCAGAAATTCAGAAAGCAAAGGAAGACATATTTCTAAAACTTTTAATGACAGAGTGTGGCTTACAATGGCAGGGAATGCTATGAATTTGAAAACAAGCAAAACTATGGTAACTATGTTATAATCATTGCCATATTAAAGCAAACACATATAACATTTGTTACATGGCATGAACTGTTGTTCTAAAATGTATATTTACTGAGAATTCAAGCCCATCTGTTAGATTCCAGGTTTTTTCTCTAACAGTTACAATCATTCCAAAACATTTTCTGAAACTTGAGTTTTAATTGCCAGGAGTTGATATACCAAATTAATTAAATATTTAACTCCTAAATTAGTCATCTTGCATCTTTGGTATATATATATATATATGTAGTCAATACATTACTACTCAGTTTTGAAAAATCTATTCCAAAATCCAAAGGCAATGCCCAAATGCCATATGGGGGTATTTAGAGCTTTTTCTTACAGAGCAGAGGAGCAGTTTTCTTCTGTCAAGATGAAGCTGAAGTGGAAAGACAGGAAGGAAGAAGTTTGATTTGGCTTTTGTTTATCTCAGGAGCTCTCTGACAATCTACCGAGCTGCTGTTTTATGCAGTGAGACTTTGCAGACCGTGTCAAGACAGCCTGCAGACAACTCATTTTTTATTTAGGAAATGTGCATTTAATGGCTTCAGTGTCTAAGGTTTCCTTTGAATCAAATTTTGTAGTGTTCTAGCTTTGGTTTCATTTCATTTGGAATTTGGCAGTAGAGGAATTGTGAATGGAGACTCTCTTGTTTATGTACTTTTCTCTGAACACAGGAGAGACAGGACATGAATTAATTATGACTCCATGTGAAACCAATAACTTGGTGACTGAAATCTTGATGTGCCTCAATATATTTTATTATGGTACTGTATACTGTGATGTTATTTTGCCTGCCTTTTTACTGTTTATAGAGCTTTACAAAGACTTTATGTTGGTGCAGTTTAATATTTTTTACAGGTGATAATGTAAGTTTATCTTATACTAATGCTTTTTTTAAATGAAAGCACAAAGATACATAGTTCACAGAGCAAGTGTGTTTTTAGTTTAAAATCAGTTTTTCCTTGTTTTTTTTCCTTACTATAAATTTCCTTTATTAAATGAATAGTAATCATAGAATATTCATATTAGTTATACACTCAATGTCTGCTAATTAAATACATTTTGATACTCACACTTGTGCCAATTCTATATGAATTGTATGTTAACAGAAATGCTCTGGAGATATTAGCAAGTTCTTCTCTTATTTCATCATCAACACCTTCTAATATTTTTTGAAGTCAGTGAATTCTGTACTATAAATTGATTTTCAGAAATATAACAATGGATAAAAAGCCATCCCAGGGACTTTTGCTATTATTGATCACAGCTTGTCATGATCATGCTATGTGGGTGGAATCTTGCCAGAGGCTATTCTATATAGTTGATGTAACTCCTTCACTGCAGGTTCTCAAGTTTTGAATGTCTAATATGGACACTTTGATTTCTTTTCAAAGATTGAAGTGATCCTCTGCTAAGTGCTATGCTGTTATAAGCAGAAAATGGAACTATTTTTAAAAAGGGACAATATTTGTGCTAAACTCTACCACTATTTGACAACATAACTATAATAACTGGCCATGGTATTTATTATGTCAATAATTTAGGACTTCTCTTGTTCTAGCAACCTGAATACACAGAAGATAATACAAATGTAGTAGAACAAGAATATGAAGATATGTTTCAAACTTTATTCACCTCTGATCTTGAATAATAAGCAAATCATATTATCTCCAATCCATATTGCAATGTTGACAATGTCAATATAAATTCTGCATATTTTCTATAATATAATAAAAATAAAATAAAACTTTAAAATAAAAATTTTTCAGGCATCTTAATTTTGGTCATCACAGATAAAAGTAGATTTAAAATTAGAATTAGCTTCTACCAAGTTTAGAAAGGTAACTGTTATTGGAAAATCAGACATGTGACAATACCATAACTCATACAGGCCTCATAAAGAGTGATTCTGAACTAGGATAGTTGATTTTTTAATTAATACTTATGTTTTTGTTCAGTTATTTTATTATAGACAAATGAAGCATAAATAATTCATTAAATATGCAGTGAAACCATTGCATTACATCCATACAGTGCAACATTGCTATCATATTCTTTAAGAATACAAAGAAATTCTATCATATAATGTCAACTTGCAATAGCAACATATCAAATGGTAAATCTATTATTCCTCTTAGAGTTTGCAAGGGATACATGCAACATTGTCCTTCACATTGGAATGTTTCGTCATGTCCTATATAACTGGACTTCTATAAGTTTTACCAAGATAGGGCGTTGAATTCCTATGGTATTTATTTCCCATGTTCTGCCACATACTCTTTCTTTTTTTTTTTTTTTTTTTTTTTTTTCTTTCTTCAGTGTTTTTTATTATTTTATTTTTTTCCCCAAAAGTTGCATTTTAATACATGTTGGCAAACATAACAGAAAAAAACAAATTATCAGAAGCTGTACACACTATTCACTGAAAACATTTGTTGAGGCAAATAGAAAAAAATTGTTACAATCATAATTTTTCTAACTTTGCACAAAATTATAAGCAGATTACATTCTTCATATTAA
>CM053403.1:29205481-29324334 GCA_028644305.1 Xerus rutilus | reverse complement strand
ATGGATGGAACTGGAAAGCATTATGCTAAGTGAAGTAAGCCAATCCCAAAAAACCAAATGCCGAATGGTCTCTCTGATTAATGGATACTGATGAATAAGTGAGGTGGGAATGGGAAACATAAGAGAAATAGAGAAACACTAGACGCGACAGGGGGGAGGCGGGGGGCAGGAAAGGGGAATGGGTATAGTAAAGATGGTCCATACTTTTTCTTATCAAGGATCATAGGGAGTTGTTAGTCTCTGCCTACCAGGTCTAAAAAAAATATTATCAGTTCAGTGGACCATAAGGATGTGCAACTGAATGAAAGAATATCAAAGTCCCTGTGGACTAGATTAAGGCAGATGGTTAAATAATGGATACAATCCTGAGATAGAATAGTAAAATTATTAGTATCCTTGACAGCTGAAAGTAAACTTCTAATGTTCTTTCCTAAGCGGTATAGAGAAGCAGAATTAACCAGATAAGTAGTTGCATACAAAGTACCAAGGGATACGTTGATTTGCTCTATCAGTGAAATAACATCTGGAATAGTAGCTGCAATCAGCATTACCACCTGATTAAGTCTACAAAAATCCAGTTTATTACAAGGTCCATCTGTCTTCTTCAGTGAGATAGTGTAGTTGAATGAAGATACAAAGAGAATCAATATTCTTGCACCTTTCAAACCCTTGATGATGTCACTATCTGCAGGAATTCAATATGGCTTTTGATTTGCTTTTCCTGTCCTACTAGGCCACACTCCACAGGACAGGGAACCAATGGGAGGATTCTGTTATTTATGGAATATGACTTGGGACAAATGACAAAGATCTCCACCACTTTGAGCATACTGCTTTAGTTCTGCTGTCCACTAATTTTTTCCCCTCTATAGTCTCTGACCAAAGAGTTCCATACTTAATCCCTGACTCTCTGGGATGGCACCAGTTTACTTATTTCAGAGAGCTCTTTTCAATGGAGAGTTCCCTTTGCCATCATTGCCTACAGAGTACACCACTATAGAACTTCTCTCAAGGACATTCAGAGTCTGAAAAGATGAGTTGAAGAATCAAAGAATGCTCCTTAACTGGTCCTGTTATAGCTGAATGAGAAAAACCTTGGAAGGATATGTGGAAGCCTAAGATATTCAGCTCTACAGAAGAACCAAAATGGGAGTAAATTGAATTGTGTCCAAGTGCTTGACTTTCTGTGATCATTACATCTGTAACTTCATAAATAAACATGTTGTGGTCTCTCCTAATCTCTATCCACAGTGACCTTTGGAGTATAATAGCTATAGCTTTCACTCTGCCTTTCCAACATCATATGACTTTATCTTTAGTGAATTCTAATTCTATGTACTAAAAAAAAGAGGATTCTGGATGTTATGGTTTGGATATGAAGTGTCACCAAAAGCTCCTGTATTTCTGCATGAATATTCAGAGTGAAATGATTGAGTTGTGACGGCTGTAACCTAACCAATCCATCTGAGTTTGAATGGAGTGGTCACTATAGGCGGGGGCGGGGGGCATGGCTGATGGAGATGAGCTACTGGGAGTGTGCTCTGGAAGGATGCATCTTCTCTGTGGCCTCTTTTCCCCTTATCTTTCCCTTTTTCCTGACGGTATCATGAGCTGATGAGCTAGGCAGCTGTTCTTCACTGGGTTCTTCTGCCATGATGTGCTGCCTTGCCTTGGGCTCAGAGCAATGGAGTCAGCTGTCCATGAACTGAGACATCTGAAACCATGAGGCTTAAATAAAGCTTTCGTCTTCTAAGTTGTTCTTGTCATGTATTTCAGTCACTACGGTGATGTGAAAGCTGACTAAAACATTGGGAAATATAGCTTCTAACATGTACATGTTAATAATAGGCTATCCAGCACACCAGGTGAAGGAGTTCACTGTGAGTCAAACACTGCTAACTCTTTAATACTTCATATTCACTTAATCCCTATAAAATAAGTGTTGTCTTTATTTTTATTTGAAAAATACCAAGAACACAAAATAATAAGACTGGACTAAAATGTCAAAAAAATTTTTAAAAATAAAAATATGAGGAAGATTTGTTTTGACTAATTTAAGAACTACAAAAGCTCTAAGATTATTGTGCAAGAATTTACAGACTGATAAACCAAATCACATAGATTGTCCAAGAACAGATTCTCACAATGTTAGAAAATGATGAAAGTAGCATCATAAATCTGTTGGGAGATGGGAGGGCAAAGAGACAGAAGAAATATTCAATAAAAGATCCTAGAAAACTTAATTGCCTCTTCGATGGAGAAAATATTGCTCATCTAACATCAAACAAAAAAATCCAAATTAAGGAAAGTATTCATTTAAAGTAAAAGGATTAAAACAAAAAGATTTGTTAAATTCTTTTTAAATTTCAAAATAGAAAAGAATACTAGTTGAAAAGTAGTACTTTTTTCAACTAGTACTCTTAGATTTTTTTACTTTGGAAATGTGTAAATATATAAAAAGCAGTAGAATAGTGTGATGAATTCCTGTGTATTCGTTATCAAGCTTCAACTATTATACTTTGTAAAATTTTCTGTAACATCGATAAGCCAAATCATGCAAGAAAAAATTTCCGTATTTGTACAAAAATATAGTAAAAAAAAGGAAGAAAATAAACAAAAGCTCAGATGGCTCACTTCAGATTTTTAAAAAGTTGATGGAGAAGACATCTGTAGTAATAGCTAGACAGTGTAGTAATTAACCGTGATTATTTTACTCTACATATCTTGCCTAAAACTCAATAAAAATAAAAATTACAGCCTCTACCATTAAATAATGAAACAGCTATAAATTTAAATCTCAGACTGAGAAAAATATCTCTCTGTGTTACAGGTGTAAGCCAGGGAGAGGAGTAGTAAACAGGATCCTCATGAGGAGCTAGATCCATTTTTGAAAAAGAGTCAAGTACTATTCTACTTGGGGAAAGAAACAAGAAACAAAAATAGTGAGACAAAAAAGACAAAACAATCATTGTCTGCAATAGATATGACTATACATTTAAGAAGACAGAGAAGGAATGAAAAAATAGCTATTAGAATCAATGTGATTAAAGTCAAGACATTACAAAATCAAAATGTAAAATCAACAAGTTAAATATATATATTAAATATTAAATATATATTAAATATATCAATATTAAATATTAACTTAAATATAGATATATATCTCACAATGAGTTAGAAGCTTTAATGGATGAATGAACCTCATTTTTAATAGTAATAGGAGAAGAAGATATCACACTTAGAAAGAAACTTGACAAAAAATCTATATAGTCTATAAAGAGAAAACTTTGAAATCTTATTGAGGCATATTAAAATTTTTTAACAAATAGAAACCTATATCTTGTTTTTGGAAATGAAAATTTCACACTGTAAAGATTTTAATTCTCTAATTTCATCTGCTGAATCAACATAAACTGAAATAAAGTAATTCGAAAGTAAAATGTTAACTTTGACCTGGCAAAATAAATATGCAGAACTATCAAGAAAATTAAGAAAATTAGAGGGATAATTCCTACAGAATATTAAAATATTATAGATTTGAATAAATTAAAACAGTTTGGTACAAGTGAAATAAAGCAGCCATGGCTCTAAAAGAGCATGTTAAAATTGCCTAGGATGCATATTAACTCTTAAATTTCTTTGTAGGTTAAACATTAAAAATTCTGATTTTCTAGATCTGGACTGGAGCATGAAAATGTTCATTTTTATAATGAAATTGCCAGATGATTACAACAAAAGTGAATTAGAATTTTCCTCCCCTTAGCTAGTCCACCAGTTTAACTGAGGAACTCTATTTATAGTAGATAACATACCATAGATGGCCCTCTGCTTACTAAAATCAGCCACGCTGCTCTATTTACACAAATTTGTTTCCACAGTTGAATCCATTTTATTCTTTCTCAGGACTAAAACTAAAAACTGAGAACTATTCATGACTATTCACATAAAATAATTACCTAATTTAATTAAATATTTTGTAAGCCGTGAAATGTGAGCTCAAAAAAAGGTTTCTACTAAAACTAAATGCTTAAGAAAAGCAGTAAAAATAAATTGCTAATAAAAACCTCTTTCAAACAAGTGTGGATGAGAAAACTAAAAAATTGGGACACTCATCATCAAAAAAATCTAGAAGGGTTCTGACTGAGATTGATCATGAGTAGCTTTTCTTACAATCCTGGTTGCCTCACTTTAGAGAAAGACATGAGCATCATTAATACAAGATTGATGACACAAATATTAACAGTACATGCATAATCTGAAAATGTCTAAATTCTAATTGAAGTTTGGCAAATGAATGTGCATTTATGCTATAAATTAAAACATTATAACATTATGACTTTCTTTTATGATTCTCTAGTTTAACTAATTTTTTAAAATAAATAACAGACCAAATACTATCTCAAATATCACTAAGGAACATATTCTTTTTGTCCAAACATCATAGCTTAATATACTGAGGAACACATAATCTTAGGACTTAGAGAAAGGTCCTATATTCCCTCCTGCACTGAGTATAAAAGGATGTTGATGCTTTGGAGATCCAGTGGGATCAGCTCTGCTGAGACCTCATGGTAAAGGAAGTAGAGTTTGTTGTCACCGTGCAATATGCAATAATAATAACACCTGGGAGAAGGAATTTTGACAGATGAATCCAAAAGGATGCTGGAGCTCACGAAGGAAGCAAGCTGTGAATACCACAAAGTAACCTATAGGACTTAGGTTAAAAGAGAATCTCCCTAGAGTGCACTTTGGGAAAAGACATCAAAAATACATGGCTTGGAGTTAGGCGCAGTGACTCACACCTGTAATTCCAGCACTTTGGGAGGCTGAGACAGGAGAATCGCGAGTTCAAAGCCAGCCTCAGCAACGGCGAGGCACTAAGCAACTCGGTGAGACCCTGTCTCTACATAAGACACAAAATAGGGCTGGGGATGTGGCTCAGTGGTTGAATGCCCCTGAGTTCAATCCCCAGAACCAAAAGAAAAAGAAAAAAAATATATATATGGCTTGGAATATATACAATATAGTCCTATGTTGAAAAGTAAAACTATGTATAACAATTCATAAATAGAGAAATGTTTATAGAATCATAGGTAGCAAATATGGTTATTAATAACAATGGTAAACAATGAGTGTTTAAATTATGTGCAACTTTAGTATTTTTGTATAATTTTCTATTTTTCAATTTTCCTATGATTGCAAATTATTGCTCTATAATATGTAATGATTTATTATATAAAATTGAAAAGGTTAAGACAAAGCTTCTTGGTACTTTTATTTGGTAGACAAAAATCATGAAAAAGAACTGGTGCATTATCAAAATTCTCTGAAACAACATTGGTTATGACAGTTTCAGAAATTCCAAAACTACTAAATTTTCCCATTTAAGTTAGCAGTTTAATATATAAGGTTCATTGTTATGTGCACCCTTTGGCTTCAAGTTAAAGACTAACAATTCATAAAGTATGTATAAACCTACCAATTGAACTAATTTTTGAAAAAGTTTGCTTATTCTTTCAACATATAATTCCAAAATTTTAATTTTAATCACCTTACTGCATAGATTTTGTAAATAACTACTTTGCTGATTGAATTTTATCTTTTATTTATCATCCAGATGCAATGGAGAAAAAAATAAAAAAATAAAAATTCTGAACTATATAAAAATATTGCTAACATAACATTTATTCTCCATTTAAATAGCAATGCAAGCACACTGCAGAGGAAATATTTCCATATGGCATGCATAAACACCCTGGTTATTGATCCCTTAAGAGTTTCTGTGCTATAATATGTCTGAAGACTTGGAGAATATTTCTTTATGTTGCTCACATTTTTACATTTTTCTTATTCTATATAATTTTTTTCATTTATTTTACTTCAAATTATAGGAAGTGACCATTACAAATTTTTGTCATATATTACTCTTAATCACTATCAAAATTATCGAATATATTAGGTTAGTAAATAGTATTTACTTTTGAAACTAGGAAATTAATTTTTTAAATAACCAAAAATACATATGTTTATAAATGTGTATTTGTGTGTATGTGTATCTATATCTACAAATGTATGTGAACATATATATATATATATACATATGCATAAAAAAGATTACAAAGTTCATGTTTTAAAAAAGCAAATTATGGCAAAGTAAATATTGAGTAGAGAAAAAGTGACTGCCAGAAAAGGCTTGCAAGAGGATAATCCAGGCAAAACATGCCAGGCTGTTTTTTTGTTTATATCTTACTTCTTGTCAAATTGTTGATACTTAACATAATATTTCCCATTGTGTTTTGGAGGCTTATCTCTGGAGATACTAGTAAGAAAAGATATGTTTATGATCAAGACACTTGAGGGAATCCTACATAGTAATAAACTATGTAGCTTTTGATATATTGCTTTCTACATGAGTCATGAGTGTATTCGAATATTAAAAGCTCTGCAAAGTCCTTTTCAATTATTGCTAAACCTACATTGAAATGGACACTTCTACAAGGTAATACCCAACAGCATATGTGGAAATGCATTATCCAATCCCTTCCTTTCATTCTCACTCTTACCTTTTACACAATCCATATGTTCTAACAATAGCATCATTTTCCTTATGTTTTCCCTTTCATTTTTATTTTTATTATTTGAAACTATATAGTTCTTATTCTTCCATGTCTGTATATATTCGCATATGCATGTGTATATACATATGCATATAAGAGATTACAAAGTTCATGTTTAAAAATCTAATTCATGGCAAAGTGAATACTTGGTAGGAAGAAAAGTGAGAATAAGTTTTTTTCTTAAATTATACTCTTAACCACAATCTATGCATGTGTGTGTGTATATATATATACATATATATATATATATATATATAATGCTCTCACATTTTTCTCTGTTTCACTTATTTACTTGTACATTAATGTTTATTTAAAATACTAGACTCTATTTTTTAAATTCCCTTAACATAGTTCTCATTATTTTCTATACTCTAAGAACTTGCATGGTCCTTACTTTGTTTCAGTTATTCTTCTCCCAACTTCTTCACTTCGAAAAATTAAGTTTTGCCTCCACACACATACACACAGGGTTAGATGTATTAACTCTGTCCCACCTTCATTCTGGTTGTTTTCCTTGTCACATCCTTTTATATAATTGTCTTTGCATTCATTTTTCATGCTATAAGTTCTAAGAGGCAGAAACTATATCTGCCCTTTTTACTGTAATATCCATAGTGTCTATCCCAGGAAATAAAGTATTCATAAAATATTAATTGTTGAATGAACAAATGAATGGCAAAATAAAGCTGGGAACAACTATATTCTTTGAAAACTCTAAAACAAGTTTAAACAAAGACTGTATCATAAGTATTTCATCGTTTGAATGAAATTGCTGATGTAAACACTTTCATTGTTTGGTAGGTTGGACCATTTTATGATTAAATAGCAATTTCATAATAGAGACCATTTATTTCATGAAGAAAGGTAACTCAGGGGCTGGGATTGTAGCTCAGCAGTAGAGCGCTTGCCTCACATGCGTGAGGCCCCGGGTTCAATCCTCAGCACCACATATAAAGCAATAAAATAAAAACATTGTGGCCATCTACAACTAAAAATATATATATATATATTTTTAAAAAAAGTAACTCAGTTGTCTTGGTTTAAAAAGGTTTTATAAATATTTATCTGGACCAATCTGTTTTTAAAGAAATAGCTTTGAATTGATTGACACACCTAGTCAGAAAAGTTAAAATATCAAAACTGTTTTTGTGTAAAGCAAAAATTATTTACCTGTTAATATGGAACATCAGACAGGCACCAAAAAATCTGAAACAAATATAAATTTAAAGTCATCAATGTTCAAATGAGAAATGTATGGTTAACAATTATATTATATGCTTGGTTTATTTAAAATAAAAATTAAACATAATGGAAGAACCAAAAATTTCTATTTACTATAAATAGATTGTGTTCTAATTGCAATACAGCACACTAGAAATTTTAAACACACAAAAGAATACGACTTTAAAAATCTTCAAGAAATGCATTACTTCATTTGAAAAAATATTAAATATTTATCAAGGCCTGATAGATTGATTCATTTGGGTAATCAATAATTAATCACTCTGAAAGCTTGAGATCCTTTACAAATATCAAAGACTTTTAATAATAATTACTTTACAAATCCTAAGTAGCATAGCGTCTACAGACTTATATATCAGGGGAATGAACGCAAGTTAAAAAGATGAGTGCTTTAAAATGAATAAACTAAACCCCAAATGTTCATATTTTGAAATGTTTGCTCTTATAAAAGAGATCAGTGTAATGACAGGAAGGTAGAAATAATACCATCCCTGGGCACAGATGGAGCATATGTATGAGCAATAGTGCCAACAGAGCAAACCCACTGCCAATTCCTCTTTTAAAAATACTAAATATGCATCCAACTCACAATCAGTCTGGATAAAGGAAAAAGAAATAAAACTCAAATTAAATCACAATTCTTTTTTACCACTTCAGCCATTTGTAGTAGCCCTATTCCCTAATTACGTAAGAAATAACCATATTGAGTTTCAACTCCTTCATATATTAAGCCTTCTATTGTAATAAACATACTTTTGGAGGTAGTACTTATTGTGTTTTACATTTATCATGCATGTCACATTCACACCAATAACTTTTTGCATACACAATCTCAATTAATATTCTTAATAATTTTTGATAGATTTTATTAGAGTGAACCCCACCATAATGTAATAACTGATGTATAAATGTTTCAATTGCATTATATATGAAGTCACATTATTCTAAATATAATTAAGTGACTAGGTTGAACCTGTAAAAGATTCTGGGAGGAAAAGTCATGATGCACAATGTTTCCATCCTGGTCCCCACTATAACATGATGTCACCTGCTAACAGTTTCAACTCTAGCATATGTCTGACAATTCTTCTAACGAAGACCATAGACATCTGTTCCAGGAATCTTTGAGGGTCATTTTTGTAATCAGATGTGGAATGACTGGGCTGAAAAAATGCTAAGAGCTTGAGAACTCTCTTTATTCTACCCCTTTCTCAAATGCACTTGTCCACATCTTACTCACCTGGTCCTTTTGTTCCCATCCAAATCTGCATCATGGCAACACCTCACACACATTTTGTGTGATGAATGGAGCCAGATAGAGGACAATGCAACACTAATTGCATTATCTGAATTCATATTATCACCTGGCATTCAAATATTATGGAACCTGTTTTAAGAAGAATGAAATTATAACTTAAAAAAGTTAAGTAATTTGCCCCGAATCACTCAGCAAGTAAGTAGAAGTTATTTCTTTGCCACTAAGACAACATTAGTCAAATTAAGCAAACACAAAAAATAATTAAAAATAGTTTATTACTATTTAGGATAGAATTATTCTCTATTGATACCCAAAGTCAGAACATAGGAATAACCTGGAACAAGAAAATGAAGTTCCATAGCAGACACAGAAACGCCTCCTTCTGAGTCTCACACTTTACTTTTGTCTGCAAGTCTGCTTCATCTGTTGTTACAGACAAGTTTTCTTTTATTGAAATTTCCTGTGATAGAAATAGATGTCATTAGTTCTGCGATATTATTTCTGTGATTTAAGAGATCAGACAGAATAAAACTGGAATATTGAAGGAAGAATTTATAGATATCTCTTGGATTCCAAATACTTTTGTGGGTGTCGTATACCAAACATGACAATGACTCTTGCTTTTGAGGAAGCAACAGAAGAGAGAGAAATGAATATGTATAAAGGAATAATGCCTGCACAATATGCAAAGTTCTAAAATAAAGTGCTTACTAAGGGTTTCCTGATTTCCCCCTACAATCACTACACCCCATAGACAGCCTCATAGCTTACAAATCTGATCATGAATTTGCCTCTTTAAACCTTCCGTCAATTTCGCATGTACTTTAAGTAAAATTTCACTTATTACACAGCTACATTTCCTACAAGAGGAGGCTTATTTATATATCTGATTTCATCTCCTACTCATTCCATCCATTGTTCCTGCCATAGCCAAGCATGTTCCTATGACAGAAGGTCTTTGTCCTCACTATTTCCTCAGTAGGGAAGGTGGCAACATTACCTCTTGACCATTTCCTCCCTGTAATTGATTTCACTGAAAATGTACCGCCTCATAGAGGCCTTTCATGACCATGATACACAAAAGCACTCCCTCTTCAGTCACTCTATTATCAAGGGCTATTTAACTCTCTCATGGCACTTGCCACTCACGTGTGTACTGTGTATCTGTGACTCCCATAGAGAATCAGTTCTATGTGAGCAGTAATGTGTTTTTTCCACCACTTTGTGCCCCAGTGTAAACACTCACATCACAGGCATTCTGTACAAACCTTAGTGGAATATGAGTCAACAAACGTACCATCCACAGGATAGACACAGAAGGGCACGCTAGACCAATCCCAGAGACTCGTCTTTATTTCACATTCAAAATTTCAGATGCTTCTCAAACTATGATTTCTAGACTACATCAGATTCAAAATTCAAATGCATGTCTTTTGGACAAATCCTAGATGTAAGTCTCCCTCCTAAAAATCATGACTTGAAACTTAGTATAATAACCCAAAGAAGTGTACCCAAAGCAAACAGTCAGATATGTACTTCTTATAATCATATAAGAATCATATAAGAATCATTACATATCAGATATGTAATTCTTATATCTTGAATTTCGATTAGTTCCCATTGAAGTTGGGCTAACGTTTTTGTTTGTTTCTTTGGTGCAGAGAATTGAACCCAGGGTCCTCCTATATGCTAAGCAACTTTATGACCCCAGGACCCAGGCTTGCTCTAAAATAGGTATAAACCAAGAAAACATTGTTGGCATAAATCAAAGCGATGGTTTACTAAAACTTGCAGCCACATTACTATTGTTAAGACTCATTCTACACTGCAATGATTCATTTCTATCCCAAAATACTGGTGTTTGCTTTCTTCCATTAAATATAACGTTTATCTTGGCTCTCTAAAGTATCAAGATCATTTTTTAATGTTCATTTTACCATTCATTACATTAGCTATCTCACCTAGCTTTTTGTTGACCATAAACTTCAGTAGCATAGTTTCTGTCATACTTCTAGTTATTGATTAAAATGTGGATGCTTAATCAATATTTCTTTATAGCAAACCTACTAGCCAGCTCCAAACTGATCTTTGATTGACCACAATGATAATAAAAGAGATTTTGTTGTATCACTGGCTTCAATTTTTTAAATGAGGTTTTCTCTGCTTTTTTCATGGTGGAGTTATGAATTTAATACAAAAGAGAAAAGTCAGTCAAAACTGAGGCATGTGTTATAACTGCATAAGTTATAATCTATCTTAACACCTGAAAAATATTTTTGTAACTAAAATACCTATATTTTGTTCCAAATAAATACTGATTTTATTCCTAAATGCTGACATTTAAAATTTAGGTGCTAATTTAAAATCATTCATTTTTCCATGCCAATAAAAATAGATTTTTAATAGCTTAAAATAAAATAAAGAGGACCCTATTTAAATTATGAATGACTAGTTTGAATTACTTTTTGTTAGAAAATCTGAAGTAAACGGGTAATTTCCTGAAAAATTACATCTTACCAAAATTGATAATAAATGATAGAAAATCTCAAAAAATCTTTCCCTCAAAGTAGTAATGTTTAAACTATTAGAAATACTGTACCCTACAAAAGTTTCCCAGATGTTTTCACACACAAAAATTACCATGAATTAAACCTATACTAGACCACTAGAAAAAGAAGAAAATTTTCTAATATTTTTCTGAGCTATATCAGAATTCAATCTCATTCATATATGTATATATAATAACCATTAGAAATAAACAACTGGAGAATTTATTGTAATTAAAATACTAGCAAAATTATTATATTTCTAGGAATAATCCTAAAAGGTTACAATATAGAAATAAATATCCATATATTTCACTGGTTTATAGAACATAGATTTATCTCTTCATGTCATGTCCTTGGAGACTTGCCATTTATATGTTCCATCTTTTTTGGGGGGAGGTTGTTTGTTTGTTTGTAGATATTCAATTAATGCTAAAATGCAATCACCTCCAACCTATACAAAGATCAACCATAGGAAACAAAGTATAAAGAAAGCAAAGACTGAAATTATAATGGTAGTAAAATGGTAAAATAAATACTTGGAAATGAACACAACAAGAAGTACACAAAGCCTACATGAGAAAAACTAAAAGTTCACAGAAGTAGATTTAAGTAAATGACAAAATTTTCCATATTTGCAATGAAGAAAGTACAACCTCATGAGGACATAATTCTCCTTAAGTTTATAAATTTTATATAACCCCAATGAAAATACCTGTATGTTTTAATGAAACTATTTAACTTAAATTTCTCATGGAAAGAAATGAACACATTAAGAGTAAAAATTTTTAAAAAAAAGAACAAATAGGTGGGAGCAGCCCTACTGATATTAAAATATGTTTTAAAGGCTCATAATTTAAAATGGCATGACACCAGATGAATGGAAACATGGACAAGGTAAACATCCAGAAAAATTCCCAAATGCATACAGGTGTTTAAGTTATGAATGAAGGATATTGGGCAATTGAACAATCTTCTGCAAAAAAGAAAAAGATTGAATTTTACCTCATACCACAGCAGAATAAACTCCTTCTTTTCCTTTAGATCTTGCTCAGATTCTACCTCCTCAAGGAGGTCTTTTCTAACTTCCTATTGTAATCACAGGTACCACCATCCTCCTAGACTTCCTCTCCATCTCATGGAGATAAAAATTTCTATTTCTTTCATGTCTGTTTCCTCAGTGCCTTAAATGCTACCTACCACTTATAAGGCATTCAATAAATATTGGGAAGTAACTTTATAATGAAATGGTGAGGTGTGAGTAACAAAATATCAACTCCAGGAAAATTCAGCTTCCAGTAAAACAGGGATCATTACTTTGGATCTATGAAAATGGAATCCCTACAGGGCCCAAAAGAGAGTAAGAGTTACTTTATCAATATATGAATACCATATACGAATTTTAGCCATTTTGTGGATCACAAGGCTTCATAGAGTAAAATCAAAGAGAAATTCATCTATGAGCCACTAAAAATTTTGTGATGCACAAAAATCTTGGGAAAATAAGAGTGTTGCTCAACATCTGACCAATTTTTATGGTCCTCACATGTCATAGGACTGATATAGTCCAGGAAGTCCCATGTAAAAGTTTCCAGTACCCTTGCAGTAATTCAACTGTGATCTCCCTCCAACTCTAATGGTATATTTGTGAATGTTTGTTTTTACTTGACTTACTACAAACAGAAATTCAATCTCTGTGAAGACTCTGAATTTGTATGCCAGGCAACAATCAGATCAATTTACTTCCAACTATGAGGTACAAAACATTTTTCTGGAATTTTAAACGAAAGGTAATTTCTTCTACTAGGTCTTATAGCATTCAATTGTCTTATGAACTTTAGAAGAGTCAGTGATCATATATCTCCCTTACTAAGGTTTTCTTTCTGATTTTGCATTACAAAGAAAAGAGTCTACCTCCTGAAACTCAACAGAGCTATACATTTATAGACTGGTTTGACAGAAATAAAGAATCTTTCCTAGTTATAGTAGTTTTACTGAAATTAGTGGGGAAAAGGAAATAAATAAGAAGAAGGAAAAATAGCAAAATTATATTATGCTGATTTAAAGAAATTATTTGAAATTAAAGAAATCACAAAAGTAGTGCACTAAATTCAATGTGCTGTCCTGGATTGGATTCTAGAATGGGAAATTAACATGAGCGGAAAAACTGGTGAATTTCTAGAAAAAGAATTTTAATTAATAATAATGTACCAAATCAGCATCCTACTTTTGAAAAATATACCATGTTTATAAAGCCTTAATCTCATGGGAAATGGAGTGAAGAGTATATGGAAACTATACTCTCTTTGCCAATATCCAAAATAAAAGGAATGGGGCAGAAACTAAGTAGTAGTGGACTTTGTAAAGAAAAATTTAATATGAGTGCAAAATGATCTGTCAGATTCAACAGAAGCAAAGAACACAAAACGTCTCAACTTGGCCAGGTAATTGTATCTGCCTCACTAATGTGTGCAATAAAAGCTTAGAAAAATACCTTATGTAAAAATATTCACTTACTTTCCCATAGATGATAAGTATCACAAAATAGTTCACTGCTTTATGCTTAATATTGGTAACATAATAGGCATTCAGCATGTTTTAATCTATAAATAAAGAATAAAATAATTTCTTATTGACTATTGCCAAGTGTTCATGGCATATTAAAATTTTCACATATTACAATTACTGAGAGTAAATTGGATAAATAGAATTAGCTGGCTCTGATTCATGCAGTTATGTCATGGAGACAAAGTTATTGTGTATTATAATTATTAGTGAATCACCATCTAGATAGGGTGGCTTTCTCACACTAATGATAATAGTAAGCACACCTTTACAGTTCTTCAGTTGCTGCTTCTCTCTGAAGAGTCAGTACCCTCAGCATCAAAAGTGGAAAACCAGTGGGTCTGTGTGATCATAAAACTGTGAGCCAAAGTAAGTGTCCTGTCTCCTTGTAAGTTAATCATTTTAGGCATTTTGTTATAGTCACAGAAAGCTGACTAACAGAGTCAATGTAGCTTATAAAAAACCTCTGTCAATAGCAACAAAATGCTGTTTTAAGTATGAAAGGATATAGGTTTGTACTATACTGACAATTTATTACTGAATAATACACATACATCTTTGAAAAGTAACTGTGTCATTAATAAAAATAGTATGTCTATGACTTGATTACCTTTGACTTTAGATTCTGGAAAATCATTTCTCCATTAGGATGAGATATTCATATACTTAAAACTATCACATTTAGTTTAATATATCCATTTGGAAAAATAGTAGAAAATATCTAGCTTAGCGACCATTATCACAGTTTAATTATTCAGAAGATTTTTAACAATGGAATATATTTCAATGAAATAGAGATTATTAAATGTTTTAATGGAGTCATTCATTTGAAAGAGACACTTTTATCTTAAAATTAATTTTCCAGCTACCAAAATGTTACATGTATAAATTGTTCATATCTTTGTCATATGAACATGTAACTGAAATTCATAAAGCTCCAAGTCTAATGCATTTGTTTTTGCATGGTTTACTTTCTGATTATATCAATATATGTTTATGTATAAGTAATTAAAATCATGCACTTCTGAAGCTTTCTCTGAAGAGACTGAAGCTGTCTCTATAGTTCTTACTAGAGCAAGCCATCTGCCCCATTTATGTACATTCTATCTTATTACTGTCTTCATAAGTGATACTCCAAACTGTTTGGAAGAAAGTATTGCTATTATAGGTATTTTCAACCTTTGAAGCCAAAACAGAATAGGTTTTTGTTTGTTTGTTTGTTTGTTTGTTTGGGTACCAGGGATTGAACTCAGGGGTACTTGACCACTAAGCCACATCCCCATCCCTATTTTGTGTTTTATTTAGAGCCCTATTTTGTGTCTCACTGAGTTGCTTCGCACCTCACCATTGCTGAGTCTGGCTTTGAACTCATGATTCTCCTGTCTCAGCCTCCCAAAGTGCTGGGATTATAGGCGTGTGCCATGGCGCCTGACGCATAATAGATTTTTAATAAATATTTTATTCATAATTATTTTTATTTGTTTTCTCTAAATACAATATCTTTTTTGAAATGCTCTTAGACAATATTTTAAGTGTTACTTTTGTATCTTTTCAGTTTTTTTACCAAGTAACTAATTTTGATGGTTGAGGTCTTTATTCACTAAAAATGCTTACATATGATCCCTCCTACATTTTCCTAAACATACTTAAAGAACGAAACACTATTCTTGGTCACCCAATGGTATATACTTTATGGTCCAAAAGTTAAAAAACTTAGTAGTGTACCTCACATTTTTACAGATTTCAATGGGGAAAAAAATAAGTGAATTTGGATTGCCTAGGGAGTTTAAATGACTTCAGCATTGATAAAAAGTGGTAAGCGTAATTCAAATGCAGGATCTTTCTTGAATCCTGAAAATGCAAGTTCTTTCAAATGAGAAGATACAGGTAAGGTATAAATACTGACACCCAAAAGGCTTCTGAAGCATCTTAGGGAAAAGTAATGGAGAAAATTCTAGCCATATGGGTCCTGTATTAGTTTTCTAAGGCTGCCATAACCAATTACCATAAATTGTACATTTTGGAAAACCAAAAATCGTTCTCTCATAGTTCTGGAAGCTAGAAATCTGAAAGTAGATGTCATCTGGCCATGCTCCCTTCAAAGGCTTTAGAGAAAAATCACTTATCTCCTAGTTTGGGGAGGTTTCCAGCAATCTGTGGCTTCATCTTTCAAATTTCTGTCTCCATCAGGCTCCTGGCCTTCTTACTTATCAGTGTATCTATGTCTCCGTTTCTCTGTGTCTCTATCTAACCTCTTAAAAGAACACCAACGATTGGGTATAGAGCCTATCCTAATCTAGTGTGATCTCACCTTAACTTATGTTTTAATTATATCTTCAAAGACCCTCTTTCCCAGTGAGATCCCATGCACAGGGTTAGGACATGAACCTATCATTTGAGGAGATACAATTCATCCCGTTGCAGGCCCTGAAGGAAAGTAATATCCCAGTGGCTTTTCTGTAGAAAGTTGCAATAGGCCAAATGGAATGTTCTTCAGCTGGTTCACTTAATCTGAGAATCAAGAAAACACTGCTCCATGTACAGCCAGAGGAAGGAGAAGTTGTGTTCCATTTGTGTACAGTGTGTGAAAATGCATTCTACTGTCATGTATAACTAATTAGAACAAATTAAAAAATAAAAGAAAAACGAAACAAAACAAAAGATATATGGGACAACAGACACATAGGGAAAAAATAATAAAAGGACTGCTAAGGTTCATTGGGCCACAGAACTCCATAGGGAACAAAAGCAAAGAGGCACCATTAACAGAGGCTACAGGATGAATGGTACCTTTTGGCATGGTAGTATACAAACAAAGCCTG
Organism: Xerus rutilus; assembly: GCA_028644305.1. NCBI lineage: Eukaryota > Metazoa > Chordata > Mammalia > Rodentia > Sciuridae > Xerus > Xerus rutilus. The sequence continues at coordinate 29,307,284 of CM053403.1, read as the reverse complement.
TCCCTCAATTTCAAATCATAATCATTTATCCTGTTAAGAAAAAAACCTAAAGGAATAAATTAAGCCAGTAAAAAGGAAATAATGGAGCCAGGTGTGGTGGTGCCCACCTGTAATCCCAGCTGCTCAGGAGGTTGAGGTAAGAGGATCAGGAGTTCAAAGCTAGCCTCAGCAATGATGAGTTGCTAAGCAAATCAGTAAGACCCTGTCTCTAAACAAAGAATACAAAATAGGGCTGGGGATATGGCTCAGTGGTTGAGTGCCCTTTAGTTTAATCCCTGGTACCCCCAAAAAGAATTTTAAAAAGGAAATAATGGGAGTGCTGGAGACTGGAAAAACTGGAGTGCCCTATCTAAAAGGACGGTGTTACTCAACTCCATCCTACTAGGATCCTGCTGCAGGAACACAGGTCCAGTACCACTAAGCACCTCATGTTTTTTTAAGGAAAAGTATGAAATTTGATCTTTTTTTTTTTTTTTTTTTTTTATTTATTTATTTTTTTTTTATTATTTTATTTTTTTCCCAAAAGTTGCAAATTTGATCTTGATAGAAGATGTTCTAGTTTTTCAATACTAAAAAGTAAATGTTAAAGTGTTTGAGCTACGAGACCACAGCAGGTGTTGAATGACTAATCTGTAATCTCTCTTTTGGGCCCAAGTGATTCAGGAGCATCTTCCCACATTATGTGAAGTAATTTCTAAGACTAAGAATTCTGACCTTAAAAGGGAAAAACTGGGAAGACTAACTCCAATGATGGCATAAACTCTATACCTTCTGCATAAGTATACACCAGTGATTTGCTTTTTATTTCACTGTGAAAATGGAAGTAATCAGAAGAGAATTCCTCTAGTGTTTACCACAGAACTGCCATCTGTCCCTATTTTCCTATTTCTTCTTCCTTCCCTCCTGTTACAATGGATGAATGATTCATGCTCCTCCCTAAGGCCCACCCCTCCACCTGTGTAGTGAGTCATAACCCCTTTCACTACTCGGAGCCCTGGCCCTGGCAATGCAGTGTCTGCCTCCTCTCCCTGCTCTCTCACTTACTCCTCTCCCTCAGCCTGTGCACAGAGAAAAATTCCTTAGAACTAGCATTCTTATTCCATAGTCTCCACTGTCTTTCCTCCTGTTCTCATTTGAAAATATTCTAATAAGGATTTTATTCCCCAAACTCACTGAAAATGCTGATATTCAAGGTCAGCAGTGATGTCTATGTGGCCCAGTGAAATCAATTCTCTGGCCTCATATTTTTCAACCTGCAATACAGTCTGTCACACAGTTTATCACTCATTCCACACATATTAATTTGACCTGTAAACTACTAGTATTGTGGCTATCTTCCCATCTTTGGTCAATTTTGAGTTTCTCTTTTTCAGAATGTTAAGAGACATGATAATAAATACCCTTATAAGTATTCAAATACATCCTTGACTTTCCAGGGGCCCAGGAGTCCTGTGGGTAAGAAACCTGAATAGAGCTCATAAATGAGGTATGGCTAGGTAGAACTGCCTAAGGAATTAGAAACCCCAGTGGAAGCTGACTTGGAAGGAGGAAGAGGAAAAAGAAGCTCAGAAAAGAACAAAAGCACCATGAGTCAAGAAGTCTAGCAGAGGGGCTGAGACATCGAATCGAGGAACGAAAAGTAGGAGGGATGACCCCAGGTCCAATGTGAAGTGCCACCTGTGACATGACCAGACTCTTCCTGTAAGGGTTCCCCCACTCCACAACCCCAAAGAAGGGTTTCTCCTTCGTAGTATTAGGAGTCCAGCCTAAGGCTTCATGCATTCTAGGTGAGGGCTTAACCATTGAGCCACACTCATAGCCCTCTATTTTCGATGTTTAAATCTTGACGGCTTTTATGACCATCCTCTTCTTGTCCTCTCTTTCTCTGCATCTAGGCAAGCCAATAGGAAGGCTCAGGTATTCCTTCTCCTAGTGCCAGTAGGAAGTTCAAACCACATAAACTCCCTGCCCAGGAATCCCCATTCTTGAAGCACAATGAAAATCACGGTCATCATCCATTCCTGTGTTCAGGCCAGTCCTGGCTGGCTTGAGGCCTGCCCTGTTCTCCCCAGAATGTCTCTTTACTTAGTAATAAGCCTTTTCATATGCATGTGGCATCTTCAGTCTCCACATCAAAACAAATTTTGAATGGGAGGATTGATCCCACACCCTCCACAGACAAACACAAAATGCGGTAGTACGATAGAGGGTACAAAGTGTCCTAAAATACAATATCTAGGAAGAATAGGGAGAAAAAAAGAAATTGAACAAAGCTAAAGCAATTTTTAGCAGAAGTTAGAATAAAATGTCCCCATTTTCCCTTTCTACCATTTCTACAGGTTATCATTTAAAGGTATCCCTCAATTATTGGTATTAGTTATAAATCAATTCTTGGGAATATTTCAGCAAGTCTTTATAAGCTGAAGCATCCTTCAGGATTTCACAGGATGGTTTCACTCAGATGCCATCAATGCTCATGACACATTTCACAAGAAACAGTATGTAATGAAATGAATACATTGCAATGACATTTTGCAGCCTTAAGAAATGTTTCCTTCTCATTTCCCTTTCATCTCCAGCGTGTAATCATTTGTCAGGGGCTATTCAACATGAAGTGCTCTGATTTGTGAGAATGTTCACACACTCCTTGCATATGTTCACAGTCTATACTTGCCAACTGACAATTGTTGCAGGAATCTTCTCTCTGTGGAGGACCCAGTAAGCTTGGGAAAAACAAGCAAATCTGATTAAGGGCTTTTTGCCCTAGGGAAGAGAGAAATCCATTGACAAATCCTGAGGGATCATTGATTTTCAGGTGGGAGGGGAAAAAAAGGAAAAGAAAAAACAATGAGGAAAGCAAGAAGTGGAAAGAAACTTAAAGGCTAAAAACAGATGTGGGACATTTGTTTGCAGGCAGGCAACACTTGTTTACACTCAGAAAATCAACCTCATGAAGCTAAAATGTCACTCGCTTTGGGTAAACTCTTAGCTTCTCACAGATCAAAAATCGAGCATTGTGCTCACCATGAGCAACATCCTGAATTGTATTAATTAAAGTTCTGGTATGATTTTGGTCTTTGATTATAAAGCTGTTAAGACAGAGGTCTGAACCAAGAGCAGGGTAATATTCATTCTTTAACCTCTGGAACTGAATTCAGGTTTGGTAAAACATCGATTCCAGAACAAACAAGAAGTTGATTCATGGTAGTCCACCAGTCGAAAGCATCTTTGTGGCTGAGGCAGGATTCACACTGTGTCTAGCAGAACACAGTGTTCTTTCTCCCAAATTTTATTCTGCATAATAGGAGAATCTGAAGAACTAGAGGACTTTTATGAGGTGTCATCTCACTCATATTAAAGCAGGAAAATATTTATAATATCTTACTTTAGATATGACTTTGAAATCTCAAGTACATTATATTTAGTTAGGACAGTTAATACTAAATTAATACTAAGTTATGTATTCTATGTTCTTCACACATTATGCCTTTATTGGGTAAGAAATGACTCTCCTTCCCAGATATTTTCAAGGAAGAGTCAGGATTGAGTGTTTTACCAATGACAGAGAAGTGCCTCTCTTAGTGTTTTGAAAATAAACAGGTTCTTAATAATAGCACAGAACAGACAATAGAATGCTATTGAGTGAAGAGGAAGATGGGGAGCTGGCTAAATGCTGCACTCTGTGAGCTTCCCAGGAGAAACCAGCACATTATATGATGTTTCAATGAATGTGACTGTTGGAGCATCCTCTAGAAACTCTGTCCCTGGATTTTATTTTATTTTTTCTTACCTGAAGAGGAACACACAAAAAGCGTGTGGTGATTAGGCAAAAAGCTCTATCAGCTGTGTTTTTTTCCCTGGCTTCGTACATTGTTCTCCATAATTGTGTCAGCAAAAGCAAACAGCAGTTGTGGGAATTAAGGAAGAGGACTGCAGGCCTTTACAAAGGACTAGGACTGCCCTGGATCTCTAGACAACCTTTGATGGAAGCACAGGCTTGCCTGCCATCACCAACAGCTAGACAAGGCAAAGACAAAATACAAGAAAAACACAAGAACCATTATAGAAAAGATCTATTATTCCAGGGGAAAAGTTTTTATGACTATTCAGAAGGATTTTCTTCCCACTTCAACTACAGAGCAAGATCAGTAAGCTTTGCAGGATTCTGAAATGGAAGAATAGCAAACTCAATAGAACAACAGACATAAAAGGATGTGGGACTATGTCATCCCCAAAGAAGTTCATGTATGGCTTTTGCCAGCCATAAATCTTGGCTCGTGATACAGACTTTTGTTGGTGGCCTCCCCAGGAATTTTCCCTTCCTGGAAATTCCCAGATTATTTCAGGAGGTGAAGTAGACCCAGGAAAATGGACTCCAAACTCTGTTCTTGCTTGAGCAATAAGCCCATTGCCTCTAAATGAGCAAAGTGCTAAGTTCAAGAGTAGGCATGTGGCCAGATCTAGTGAATAAGATTGATTCACCTTAGCTATCCCTTTGGTCTGCTGTACATAAAAGAAGGAGTTTTGTTAGTTTTGCATACCACGTCAAGACTGGAGGAACTATGGTGTTGACCAGGCAGAAGGCTAGACTGAGAGGAAGAGAAACTGGACCTTGACAGTATCTGAAAACTTCTCTATTTCTGTTCTTTTCAGTTATATGAATCAAAAATTTTCATTAAAAATTAACTGTATTTGATGGAGGTTTTCTGTAGACACACTATATTGAGACATTGGAAACATAACTTTCATCAAATTTGTCAAAAAATGATCTATTATATCTTCAGGATTTGTTTATAACATGTACCAAATGCTGTACTAAGTGCAGAAGATGCATGAGATGATACACAAGGCAAGGATGGTCTTTGAGGCCCCAGAATTTACAGGATAGACAAGGTACCACAGTCAGCACCATCATGAAGGAAGCATAGAGTACCATGGGAACAATTTAGCTTCTTAACCCTCCTGGATTTCCTTTTAGAGAATTATCTTTCCACTAAGTATTGATAAAATGCTGAATTTGAATGTCTGATTTATACCACAGAAACAATAAAGTTTCAAGTTCTTTTTTTCACAACCCAGCTAATTCATATCATGGATGTATGAGCTTATTCAGTTGGCAGCTATTTTTACCAGAGCACACATCTTGAGTATCACAAACAGAAAAAACCACTGGAATTCATTATTCCCCTCTGCAAAACAGTCAAAACAAATGGCTCATCTTATGAGGTAGCTCCTGAGCTCCTGCTTTCATAATCTCCTATACTTTTTTGCAAATGGTCAATTGTGAATACCGTAATAGTCATTCCATAAACTCCGTTGTCGTCATTATTTTAGTCAAACTTAATTGTTCTTGTTTGCAACTGAGGAATCTTAGCCTGGATTTTTCATGACAAGGAAGATTCCTGATGGAAGTGAAAACTAGCATGATACCATTTTATTATAAAGCCAAAATGGAGTTCATCAAAGGACCCCATATGACTAAAATTGGTTTGAAAGAAACTAAGATTTTAAATGTAACTTAGAGAGCTTAAGCAAAGAGGAAGGAGCAAAGGGTAACAAGATAAAGAAATTTAAAGTGAAAGCCAGTCACAATGGTGCACATCTGAAATCCCAGGGGCTTGGGAGGCTGAGGCAAGAGGATGACAAGTTTAAAGCCACCCTCAGGAATTTACTCAGGCACTAAGTAACTTGTGAGGCCCTGTCTCAAAATAAAAAATTAAAACGGCTAGGATGTTGCTCAGTGGTTAAGTACCCCTGGTTCCATCCCTGTTACCAAAAAAAAAGTAAAATGAAGAAATGCAACATACCCAAAGTTCAAGAAAAGGAAAGGTAACAGAAACAGTGATTGTTAGAATATCACTACGATCCACAACAAACTGTGAAAATGTGCAAAGAAAGAAATCTCCTGCATTCAGCCAATGAGGGAATAGCATATTTCATACGTAACAGGCAAAAGCAAATGGTGTAGGGTAAAGGGGCAAAGTAAAACCTAAGACTGGCTCTAGTAATTCAGGGTTATAAAGAACTTTTCAATCCATTTGTAAAGAAGGATTTGTGATGATCAAGAGCATTCTTGTCAAAACCAATAAAGGAATATATATGTATGAGGACATATCTTAGCAGTATTTTTTTATATATGGACATAGATTAATTTTTCAATAAATCACCATATAGTTAATTCATAGTTTGCTTGACTGTCCTCCCAACAAATTTATTTCTTACATTCCAGAGCTCCAAGTTTAAGAATTGCAATGGTATTGGGGCTGCATATATCTGAAATTTGGGCCCAAAAGGCCAACTAATCATGGTTTGGTGCCAAGATCACAATAATTATGTTTGATTGACTTTTCCAGGCCTCCTGTCACAGTGACATTTGTAATGCAAATGGCTCAAGTCACTAAACAGTAGCACCACCTCTTATCTCTCACTACTTTCAATCAATTCTATTCAATCAGATCAAAGCTACCTTACATTCGTGAAATAATAAAAAGCATCACAATTGTTCATCTGTAAAGTTAAAATCTCTGTCACATAATTCGAAGAACAATTTACATCAAGAATTCTTATGTAAGAGCCACAAGTTACACCTTGAACTATACTTTTGTTATTAGAAATTATCATAAAAAAGAATGAAACTTATCCTTATGACATTTTTATGTCATATTTGACTAAGGTTATTGGTGTTATGTCTAAATGTAAACTTCTTTTATATGTTCTAGTTTCCCTCCTTTAAATCTCTAACCATTTACTGAGGATGTAATTTGTGCAAGGCATTATGCCAAGCACTAAATGAAAGTGGCTCCCTAAAGTGAATCATCAACTCAGTGAAAGCTATCAGCATCTAACAATCTTGGAAGCCTTTAAAGATACAGATTCCCAGGTCTACAAGCAGACATTCTGACTCAGAAGTTCCAGTGTAAGTGGCAAACACGTAATTTTTTTTGTTTTAATCTTCCAAAGTGATTTTGCTGCAGAGTCAGTTTGAAGAACAGAGCTATAAATCAGGTAAGGGTATAGATGACATGAGTCTCTCCTTAAAGGAGCTTACAATCTATTCATCAAAGTATACCGTATACTCATAATCAGATTATAGAGAAATTTTGTTAAGTGCTTTAAGGGAATAACAACTGAATCTCCAGACTGTAATTCTTCATGTCATACATTTCTTTTCTTGATTTTCCAAAGTAATGGTCTAAGACAGTAATTCTTAATCTGGAGTCCAGGAAATCCAATAACTTTTTACTAAAATTTCTTATTTTCTGCAATTATTATTAAAGGTAAAAATCCAGCATGATTAGCAATGTCTGAAAACACAGCCATCTCAAACTGTGGTTTATACTTGTCACTCTTTCAAATTATAGTATTTATTGCTATGTAATGTGTTACTAAAAAGCACAAATGTTACTGTAACATAATATTTGATGCTTTAATAATTGCATGCTAAGGTAGTCTTTTCTCTTTGCAATTACTTGAGGTATCTGCCGTCTTCATCAGACCATGAAAGACTCTCTGCTTTAAAAATGACAGAAAAAAAAATAAAGAATATTAGAGATAGAAAGTATGTTGTCAATCATTTAATCCATCTTCATTTTATAATTAAAAAATACATGTATCACTGCACATATGATGCGACTCTACATCATGTCCAACCAGAGAAATGAAAAGTTGTGCTCCATTTGTGTACAATGAATCAAAATGCATTCTGCTATCATATATACCTAATTAGAATAAATAAATTTTAAAAAATAATGGGTACTGAATACCATGGTTGACTTCCTAATAATCTCTCCATGATAAGAAATAAATTGTAGTTTTTGCAATTGACCTCAAATCAATTAGGTAGAACCTGCTTTCTTAAGGGAAATATCATTCCTCCTACCAGTAATTCTTCTGGAATAAGGTGATATCTATTTCAGTGAGGAGGAGTACTAGAGTTTCCTGGGAAAATTCAGTGTTAACCCCTAAATAAGACACTTAAGATTCTCTTTCTTGCTCCTAAATGAATATGGGGAAATGTCCTTTTGCTTTCACTGTCAGTCATCTTTTAATTATGTAAGAATCATCCTTAAGACAAATCTACACACACACACACACACACACACACACACACAGAGAGAGAGAGAGAGAGAGAGAGAGAGAGAGAGAGAGAATAGTACCAAGAGAAAAAGGAGAAAAGGAACCAGATCATGAGTAAAGTGTGACCAGGCTTAACTCCACTATACTTTTGAATTTCCAGTTATTTCCAATTACAAGCCAATGAATTCTACCTGGTTTTTAAGCCAACATGAGCAAGTTTAAAAATTACCATAAAAGAAAGAAAGAGAGAGAAAAAAAATTTAAACATCATTTCACTTGAATTTTTAAATTCAGTATAAACCAGTCACCTGGTCATTTACTATGGAGAAAATATTGTCCTAAACAATTTATTTTTCTTAAATTCTATTTTCACAAACTCTTTCTTTATTCCTATTTCTATGAATGAACAAATCAAAAAACTATATACGGTTAAGTTACTGCCAAGGGCAATCCAGTTAGTAAGGAGCAGAATTAGGATCTGAAACTACATGAAGAATTGGGATCTACATTGGTAATGTAACTTTCCAATGCCATTATAATCCTATAGCTGGAATAAAATAGTATTGTCATATGAAGTAAATGATAATAATATTAAAGTAAATTTTCTATCAGTAAAGAAACTTATTTTTATAAATCTATGGGGTATATTTAGCTTTCTATTTAACTTGTGCATTTAAAGTCCCTGAGAGGACACCATAATTGAAAATAAGAAAAATCTTGGATTCATTTAAAATGCAATAAGTGGTTTTTATATACTTACCACATCTTTGTTCCCAAAGGAATTGCTAGTTTGTGACTCAGGAACACCTGGCATGAGGTAAATTAGAAAACTGCATTCCAGGAAGTGAGAAGCTTCATTGAATTAAAGTTTAATTTTGGGATATTAGGAGCAAGGGAGAAAGAATGAATCAACACCAAGCAATGGCCAGTTCCATAATGGTACTAGGTCCAAAAAGTAGTCAATCATGTGTGAATGCATGAAAGAGTTCTGGGTACTGAGCTGTAGGAAAACAGAAAACCAACTGCTGAGCCGTGGACAAATCATAAGAGCGAGTTCTGGTCTGGACAATTCCAGCAACAGTGTATCATTAGTGTGGCTTGATTTCATTGGCTCCACAGGCCGACTAAGCTCAGTGGGTAGGATTCAGGTAGGCAGTATCAACCACTTGTAATCATTTTAAACCAGTTTTTCCAAACTTGTTGAATTATGATATTTGCAAGAGTATTAGTTAAAATAAAGGATTCTTAGGACCTCCTTTGTAGAGCTTCACACAGAGGGTATCAGTTAGGAACAAAGAAATCTGGAAAATTTGGAAACCACTGATTTAGACCATCAAAGTATAGAAAGGAGATAGTGATCATAACTAGTAAATGGAAGATGCAATAAAAATCAGTTCAGTGCAGATTTATGCAATATTCTTTTTATCTCAGAAACATAACACAACCTTTATTCATAAAATAGTTATTGCTTACCTAGTATATGCTACCTGTGGAAATTTAACCATGATCCCCAGAAGTGCTTAGTCTATAGGAAAGGTACAAGCTAAGAGCCAATTATAACATACTTTGATAAATTCAGTGTTAAGAATACAATCAAATGGAATAAATAGAAGCTTATGTTCTAAATTTAAGAAAATATGTTGAAATTGACAATTGAAGACTAGTGGGGAATGAATGGACAAGTGCAAAGACTGAAAAAAGTTGTTCCATGGTGTAAGTCAGCATGTGGTGTGAGGACCACAGAGTGATGCAGAAAACAAATAATGCAGGGTATTTGGGGAGGTGCATAGTCACTAGAAGGTATTTAAGCAAGACAGTGACATCAGCAGATTTGTATTCTAAGAGTAGTAACCACAGAGGGTAGATTCAATTAGTGTAGGGTCAAATGTATAGTCAAAGAGATCAGGTGGGAAGCTGGGGTAGTAATGCAAATTTGATGATAGACATCTATTGCATTAACTTTTTTTGCTATGTAATATTTCCACAAAGTTATTGACTTGAAGCAACATACATCTATTTCTTTGTGTTTGGAGTCTAAACATGGCTTAGCTCATGTAGGGTCTTAAGTCGTGGCAATCAAAATTTCAACCAGAGCTGGGTCCTTCTATGGAGGCTACTCTAGGGAAGGAATTGCTTCCCACATTCAAAGTTACTAGCAGTCTTAAACTCCTTTAGGTTGTAGAAATAAGAGCTTCAGTTTTTGCTGACTCTTACCAGAGGTCATGCTGAGCTCCCAGAAGCTACCAGCAGTTTCTGGCCACATGCAGTAAATATCATGGGGTTACAGGTATATCTTAAGATCTGTCAACTACAGGGAGTCAAGAAAACATCAGTAGAAATGGAAAGAAGAGGTTCCGGTGTCAATCTGAGGTGCTTGAATAAGATTCTGTTTACATCAATTACTATTATAATTGGATCATAATGAACTTGCATCTATTTATTGAACTGCATACCAGAAACATCTAAAATTTCCTTTTTTGGGGGGATAATTTACTCTGTAAATTCAGGGGTTATACAATAACTGTCTAAAGTACAATGCAATGATTATAAATAGAAAAATAGACTAGGGAGGAAAATTCCACCCCTTATAGTCCTATGGACCGTGTGAAGACATTCTTTAATTACTAAGAAAAGTCACTCAAAGAATAACGTCCTTTCCCAGCAGCACCAACAGCAATTAGTCATAGTCTTGGCAAATGAACCGACGCTAGAGCCCTGGATCTTCACTTGCAAGTGGTTAAAACCAAGCACATTACTTTGATATGTCACAGTTATCTGACATTTCAGGATATAGATTAGCAATTACTTTAAGTAATTTAGCCAAAATCTTAGGAAATTTTTCCAAATTATTTCCACCTTGTAGCATCGTTGTAGGTCTTTGCATTCTATTTTTCCTATATATTTTCCAAGTGTATTATTATTATTCAGAAACAGCAAAAGCCTATTTAAATCATTCAGAGAAATCTCAGAAAGCTTCAACAGTATCCTAGGAAGTTAATAGGACTAAATTAGGAATCGTTCATTATCTTCAGTGCAGAAAGTTTAAATTCACAAGTGTTGATCCAACATAGATTGCAAAGTATTCCCCCACAGTCATAGATCAGGTGCCATTCTAAATTCATTTCCCATATCATTGTTAATATGAAAAAAAATTTGAATGGCTATCTCACTGGCATTGGCAGGGTTGGATGATGAAAATTTGAATTTTAAATGCATTCCTGATCACAAATGTGTTAGATCAGACATGCAAACTGAATTGGCCCACATGAGCACCACCCAGCAGGTGAGTTCAAACTGGAGACAGAATGCTGCCCACTGGCATGTTGGCACTATGCAGAGCAGCTGCCAAACAGCTTCCTGCTCACTTCTCTTATTAGAGTTTTATTTTCTCCAGCTTGCTACTCCTTCAGGCAAGACACATGGGCAAGGAAGACAAGTAATGCTTTGAGTCTACTAGTGTAAATTAGATGTAAAGAAATAATAAATATAGCTAACAGAATATAATGTTTTATGTTGTTAATTGTAATATTAATGATATTTTAATTATAATGATATCTAACAGTAATAATTGCTAATTTTTTGATGGAACATAGGGGCAAAAAAGTGCATCAGAATGATTACCCTAAGCTTTTTCTCACTCCAATTTTAGAAAAGAAACTGAAGCTCAGACCTATTCAAATGTTTTATCCAAGATATCTCACTCATAAGTATAAGAAGCAGAATACACACTCAGTTTTATTACCTTTGAAGTTCTTAAAGATATATATATGGCCAATTTTATTCCAAGAATGTGAAAAGAATAAAATAACAATAATCTGAATAAACTGCTGATATAAAATAAAAATTTTGAAGAGAAATATATTTAATAATCAGTTCCTGTTGTCTTATCATTTTATAGTATGACAAAATTATGGAAATCACAATTAAAACAAGAGTTGCAATCCCTTATCCTGTAACACTGACAAATGAATCTAGTACTCTGTAACTGACTTGGTTGTTCATTCTTTTTACTTTTCACAGAGCGTTATTTTCTTCAAATATTTCATATATTTCTCAGAGTTTAAAATAAGCTTGGTCTATTGGGTTGATTACACCTTACTTCTCTTTATATTTACCCCTAGTACAGCACACAATGGTTTCTTCATATTATCTGTAGCAAAGAACACTTACTCATGAAATTGGTACTTCCTGATCTCAAAAACATCTAAAGCTACAGAACTCAACTCATAATTTTTTTTCTTTCTTTCTTAGCTTGAATTCTGGACACATAATCATGCCATTATAAATACCGCCTGTGGGAAATGAGAAAGCAGAGTCACTTGTGTGCTGCACCAACTGACATACCAGATGACAGCCAACTGCATAACATTTAGGCCTGTAAAATAAACAGAAACCATGTTGAGGCTTCCATGCATGGAGAAGAATTACAAGCATATGTTCACCGTGCCTTTCTCAATCAAAGGTGTTCTGCTTATTCTACGTATTTTATATATTGTGTTCCACTCAGAGCATTACAGTGGTGAGAGGCACAGGGCAAACAGAGGAACTTTATGATGTTTGGGAGATGGAATCAACTTTTGTGGAATGATTGCCTCTCCTCTTATTTTCTTTAATTCCTTGCATACTCAAAGCATGCCTAGCTGATGTGCAAGAGTGCACAGATTGAAAAGAAATCAATGCCTACAATGTTCTCCTATACCTTTTCTTCTCTTCTTTTCCCACTACTTGACTCATGGATAAACTAACTGTCCACAACACATCTTAGGAGTATCATATATTCCTTAATGCCCATTATCATTTCATTGTTAACCAATGAAAGCAGAACAGAGCTTCATTGGGAAAATAATTATACCACTTACTAAGGTATTGTCTCTCAGCTCCAAATCCATCTTTTCCAGCTCAACTTTGTGTTGGGACTCTGCAAATCACTTCCTTTTACACAAACTGCTGCCATTGCAGGTTTTAACAATGAAGAATGGAAGAGAGTAGACTGCAAACACGAAAGAGGCAAAATGAACTTGCTCTTCCTTGTTGTTCTCTGTTGGCTTCTGGTGGGCATTCTGGCTGCTGTAGCTCCTGGAGTATCATATCAAAGGGCTTCTTCACTCTAGCAAAGGTGGTTTCTTCCCATGAAGAGAGATGACTGAGATAGAAAGAAGATATGCTCCTTCCTTGAATGCAGTATCCCTCAACATATCTTGATCCTGGCAGAGAGTTTCTTCCCATAGTGGAAACTGAATCCCATTTCCCACTATCTTCACTGACATCAACATCATCTGAATGGTACCCTGCTATGGTTTTGTTCCCCCAAAAGCCAATGTGTTAAAAGCTTGGTTAACAGACTCTGGCACTATCAGGAGGTGGTGGGACCTTTCAGAGTTAGCTCACTGAGGGTGTGCCTTTAAAGGGGACAGTGGAACTCCACCCCTTCCTCTCTCTGTTTGCTTCCTGGCCGGCCACTATTAGGTGAGCAGCTTCCTCTGCCATACCATGATGTCCTGACTCTCCACATGCCCAAAAGCAACAAACCAATAAACCATAGACTGAAACTGCCAAAACTGTGAGTCAAAACAAACCTTTCCTCTTTTAAATTGATTATCTCAGGTATTTGTTATAGTGATGGAGCTGGCTAACACACACACCATTTTCAAAAGCCCCATGAGACCCCTATTCTGAGATCAGAGATGGCAGCACTAACTGAATAGCCCCCTTCCACAGAGAGGTATATCATGTTAGAGTTTGTCTTGCCAAAGGTCACAAGAAACTCATGACTGAATGACAGATAACTAGGCTCTCCGTGAATTCTAAAAGAATTTCAAACTTTTTGGGAGTGTTCTAATAGAGCTGATGGGAGATATAGGTCATAGCTCCAAAACTAGAGAAGCACTTTTTAAAAATGCTTTTAGTGGAGCATTTTCAGACTCTGTTTTTAAAGCCTGTGATATTGTTGCCTTCACTAAAATGTTTTGTGTTTTCTGTGCAGCTTCTATATCTTATTAGACCAATACTGTAAGCTTGTAGAGGGTAGGAACCTTCTGTGTTGTATGCTCAGTACCTTGATGGCACTCAGTATGTCTGAAATGACAGTAACAAAGGAACTGTTTTACTTCTGCTATAGCTCCTGAATTGTGTATTGCCCATAGCAGGTTGCCAGAGAGACTCTACCTGCAATGCACAGAGACAGCATAGTTCCAAAGGAATAGAATGGGAACTTAATAACAACCTTAATTCACAATGTCAGCAGGAGAGAAAATGTAAGTAGCAGCAAGAAATGGCAAATCACAGCTCAACTGGGCAGAGAAAAAGGGGCAAACAAAATAAAAAACTCAAGAATCTCAGGAGAGTTATACTAAGACTGCAACAGTATACCTTCTTAAAAGTGTACTCTCTGGGGCCTGCCTGTTGACATCATTAATAGCATAAGCTACCAATAGACGCTGAGAAACCCTAGGAAGCTACCAAAGAGTAGAGGAAAGCTGGAGGGGTGAATAATACAATCAAAGAGCAGGAGTGCTTGGCTTATGGGGCTGTTTATTCTGAAGAAATTTCATCACAGAGTGAGCTGGTCGCTTTCCTAATGCCTTAAATCAAGCAGCAGGTATCTACAGCCTCAGAATAAGAAATATTAAGCATTAGTCAACTTTCATAGTTAGAACATTGCGGAGGTGGAGCTGGGAGGTTTCTCAAGGTGATTTCTATCCCAATTTTTTTTTCTTTTATGTACATTCATATCTGAAAACTTGATAGGAATAAAATTTTGGTTTCATATCTTTCTGTTGTTATGGATTTCAATGTCATCCTTACAGTACCAAAAAGACAGTTTTCATATGAGTCATAACATAAGTTTCAACACAAACCAATGACATTATTATTATTTTTTTTTGGTACCAGAGATTGAACTCAGGGATACTCAACCACTGAGTTACATCCCCAGTCCTATTTTGTGTTTTATGTAGAGACAGGCTCTCACTGAGTTGCTTAGCATCTTGCCATTGCTGAGGCTGGCTTTGAACTCACGATTCTCCTGCCTTAGCCTCCCAAAGTGCTGGGATTATAGGTGTATGCCACCATGCCCCACCCAGTGACAGTATTTTGGACATGTTTATATTCAAATCACTTTTGTTTCATTTTAATTTTTAATAATGGAAGTATGAAATAAAGATTCGAGACCAAATAAAAAGGGCAATGGTCCTGGTGCTTTCTCTTGACAAATAATAAATCTTAAGAGTTATTGGCATTATAGAAGTTTCCAGAAAAATGTTACCTGGTCTCCAAATCCACACAATTATAAAATCCCAGTATTGTAAGGGAACTCAAAAGTCACTTAGACCACATAACAGGTAGAGCAAAGAGCACCATAGTGAATATTTCAGGCTTTGTGGGTCATCATTTCTATGACACTATTTGACTGTCAATCTAGTTTGAAAGTCATGTATATAATAAATAAAGTACAGCTGTTTTTCATTAAAATTTGTATTTACAAATATAGGTAGCAGACCAGATATGGCACACAAGTTTTAGTTTGGGAACCCTTGATCTAGATCCACAAGATCTAAAAGAAAACATGAAGAAAATCCTTTATGTTGAGCAACAAGAGAGGTCCTGCTGTTATAGAAAACAGTATGAAAGTTCCTCAGAAAATTAAAAACAACACTAGCATATGATCCAGCATTCCCACTACCAGGTATATATCCAAAGAAAATGAAAACAATATGTCAAGAGATACATTTGTGATCCCATATTAATTGAAGCATTATTTACATCCCAATAGCCAAGATAGGAAATGTAGTGTTCATCAATGGATAAAGAAAAAATGGCATATATACACAATAGAACACTATTCAGCCATAAAAAGATGGAATCTCATCATTTATGAAAATAGGAATGAACTCAGAACACATTATACTAAGTGAATCAATGATTTACCAGAGCCCGGGAGAGGGAAAGGATTAGGTCAAAGGATATAGAACTTCAGTTAGGCAGGAGGACCAAGTTCAATAGACCTACTAAATAACATAATGACTATATTTAACAACAACATGCTGTATTTTGAAAATTACTAAGCATAGATTTTAAGTGTTCTCAACATAAAAAAGTGAGGTAATCTTAGTTTTGTTGTTCCAAAATGTACACATATTTCAAAATATCAAATTGTACATTATAAATACAATGAATAAATTGATCGATCCTGGATATCTGACCTCCATTTGATTACTCATCTCTTTATGTGTTAGGTATAATATTCTAACAGTTATGGGCCTCAGTATTGAGTGCAAAGCTTGATACCCTTTTACACTTGTGTGTGCCCCTGTAAGCACCACCCACATCAAGACATGGAATGCTTGTAAAACTCCTAGAGGGGCCTTCTTTCTCCTTCAGAATCTATTACAGGCACAAGTCACCCCATTCTACCTTCATTGATAGGAAAAAATGCTGCCAATTTCTGACATCATATAAATCAAATCAAACAGTTTATAATTTGTTTATGACGTTTCTATTGTTCAACATTACAAATAAGGAGTTACATATCATTTTATAAAACTCTTTTTCTAAAATGTACAACTTCAAACATATTTATTACAATATTACAATGCTAATTAAATATCCAGTGATAGGACAATGGTTTCCTAGTGTGATAGATTGTTTTTTTTTATTTTTTGGTGCACTATATTTATTGATAACTCAAATTACATTAGAATTGACTTGAGCTCTCATTTAACATATTGCAAAAGGTTTATTATCATATTCTTGTATGGCGACTTCTAGAATATGATCTCATTCCATTACCTCTCCCAAGATCCTTCAGAACTTTATGAAGTTTTAAAATAGTTTGAGTCAGACTTCTTTTCCCAGGCTGGGAAGGGATCTAGTGTCTACCAGTCTGTAGCTACCATCCTTACAGTTTGTCTTCTCTGCCATACAAAGGTGCTGTGCAGAATAAATCTCTCCCCAGGTTTATCTAAGTCCCTCTTTCTCAGCCTTCTAACCATGACTTTCGGCTAGCAAGACCACCTCCTTCACTTTATGCTGGGTCACGGATGATCCTCATTTAGGCTCTCAAAGCCTTTGTAATACTAAGGTTTTTAGGCATCCACAGGACTATTTGTTCTCAGAACGGGAATTAGAACTCTGAGAGGTGGTTGGGGTTAGTAGCTACAAAAAACTCTAAATACAAACAGCTCAGATTCAGTTTCCAGCCCTTTTACCTAGAAGCTGCATGAACTTTGGAAAAACAGTTAATCTCTCTGAGTATATGGCTGTCTTTACATTTGCAAAATGGTAACTCTAACAGCACATACCTTATAGAAGTTCTATGAGCATTAAGTGAATTAATGCACATAAAATTTTTGGACTAATGCCTGATACATAGTAAGCTGCACCATATGGTGATAGCAATTAACTCTGAAATGCAAAGTGTTCCTGCTCACCAGTCTCTGATAACAATCTAGCCATGATTATTCCAGGACCCATAGTAATGAAACTTAATTGGCTAGCTCCAGTCAAAGGTTTCAAACTGGTATGCTACAGAAATAAAAAGACTAAATACAAATTTAAATATACGATGAGATTTTTAACAGCAAAAACATGCACATATGCATAGAAGACATTCTAGAGGGAAAGATACGAACAACAGTCACTATCGCTAAATTGAGAGATTATAACTTTTGTTCTGTTCCTTATATTTTTAAAAATTTTCAATACAATGAGCAAGTATAATTTTAAATTTAATGGCAAAATCATCTTTGTGCATAACTTATTCAAAATAATGTACAAAATTGGCATTTCAATGCCAGAATTTCATACAGTACAAAGTGAAATTGGCATTTCAATGCCAGAATTTCATACAGTACAAAGTGTATCGTGGAATAAGTCAACTGACATATCCAATTTTGGTTTTCTCTTGTGTTGGTCAGCTTTTCATCACCAAAATTCCTGAGATAAACAACTTAGAGGAGTAAGGTTTTAATTGGCTCACAGTTTTGGAGTTTTCAGCGTATGGTCAGCTAGATCAATTGCTGTGAGCCTGAAGTATGGGAGAATGTTGTGGAAGAAGGGCATGGCAGAGGAAAGCTGTTCAGCTTATGGCAGCCATAAAGCAGAGGGTAAGGGGCCAAGGACAAGATATAGCACCCAAAGGCACACCCAAGTGACCTACTTCCTACAATGAAGATCCACCTGCCCAGTTTCTACCACCTCCCAGTATTCACTTCAGCTAACAACTGATTAATCCACTGATGAGGTCAGAACCCTTAGGATTCGGTCATCTCCCCCAATGACTACCTCTGAACATTGCAGTAATGGAGACCAGGCCTTCAACACAGAAGCTTTTGGGAAACATTCTTACTTCAAATGGTTGTAGAAATTATTTTTAAAAAATCTTTGGAAATACCATTTATACTATAATATACCATACAAAAGTAAAATACTTTTTGATTTTATTATTGATTCTAAAAGGCTTATTAGGTAGCACTTTCAGAAACTCAGGGGTTCATTTATACTTAAGCCTTTAGGAAAAATGTGAAAAACACTTACAGCTAAGTGAGTGATATAAAAGCTTGTTAAATCATTGTCCTTGTACTTCCTTTGTAAATGGACACAGTAGGCACTGATGACTGACTTCTGCCTGGTCCAGTGAGAGAAAACTCATGAATATACATCAGGAGTGCTAAAAAGATTCCAACACTACAAAAGTTGGCTGAAAGCCTGACATGAGCCAGGCATTAGGCTAGCTGTTTAGGACACAAAAATGCATAAAACAGACAGAAAGTTGTCCTCAAAAATTACAGTGTAGAAAGTTAGGAGGCAATTTCATGCATACTATCTTATTTGTTATAATTCCTATGGCTTTTTATAAATTTAAAAATGGACTTGAAAATTATATTTATATACACACACACACAATATACCTATTATTTTCACTGGTTAAAGTTGGCAAAAAGATCAGGAAACGTTAAGCTCATTAACGTTCACTGGTTAAGTTTTAGCTCTTAAGAATGCCAGTTCTTTCAACAGTAGGTCTGCAAAGTACGTCATGCTAAAATTTAAGACTAGGGATTTAAGGAAGGATTAATAACTTTCTGGTTCATCTTACTAATCACCACATGACCTTTCTTCAAATGCATACACAATAAACATAAATAGATAAATCTCAGAAAAGGACAAAATCTGGCCAGAGGACAGCACTTCACTGACCTGGGAGACAGCTTGAGTTAGAGGAAATAATTTTGGACGAAAAATTACAAGATCTAGGTTCTGGTTCAGTCCAGTGGTCCCAGTTAGCCCACTCATTACCTGGGTAAGCTTGTTGACCCTAAGTTATCTCTGAGCTTTAATTTCCTTAGCACAAGGAAGAGAACTTAATAAATACAGCCCTACTCTAAAGCATTTTTCTTTTAACCTTATCCAAACAAGTCTTTGTCAGTGTACATAAAACATTATTGATCTACCTGTTTCTCTTATAATGGAGTTATAAAAGTGTAAAAAAGGAGTTAAAACAGCTGGGTTGGGATCCATTCCCCTCCCTCATGGGGGAATGATGCCCTGAAAGGAAAGGAAAGAAGCAGAGGCCCCAGTCAGGTTAAACCCTGTGTCAGCCAGATGTCTGTGTAAACAGACTATTAATAAAGGCTAAGAAGAGATTTTACCTCTGAAATATCCTTATAAATATCCCTGAGATTGCTGGATAAGGGTCACCAATAGTGAGTGAGACCCAAGATGTAGGATCTCATTATATACCATACAGCCTATTCTCTGGGGTAGAAAATGAGGATATTTTGTATTGGTAGCACTCTTCATTGTCTGAGGAGTCTGTGAACCAACTCTGGAAAGCTCATCTGCTCTGGGCCAGAAGGGCATAGAGGACTTGGAAAGGGAGGTCTTTGAGAAAGATGCTTGATGACCCAGACACGTTTCAACTTTGAGCCTTTTTTTTTTTTTTTTTTTAGTTGTAGATGGACACAATGTCTTTATTTTATTGGTTTGTATGTGGTGCTGAGGATTGAACCCAGGGCCTCATGCATGCGAGGCAAGCACTCTACCGCTGAGCTACAATCCCAGCCCTCAACTTTGAGCCTTTTGATGACCTTTTTTCTCGTAATCATACAGCAAATACTGCTACTGGATAAGATCTCTGATTCCTGTGGATCTGATTAGCAATCCATTCCTATGTGTGAATGCAGAAATATTTTAGAACTACTATATATTAACAGATAATAATAGCAATAATAATAAAAGCTCAATCATCATTTCCTCTGAGAGAATTCTTCTAGTTCACAAATGTTTCAACATCATTCCATAATCATAGCTGAGCCCCTTCTTTTCATCAGGCTCTATATGAATGCAATTCTGCTGCAATAACAAACCTTCAAAATTCAATGTTCAGCAACAATAACTTTATTTCTTTGTCCTATAAGAATCCCAAAGAAAGATCTCCTGTTGGAGTCGGGTTGATGGTAGTTCCATGTAATTATTCAAAGACTCAGACTTATAAAGATTCTGCCATCTTCAAAATATGTGGTTTCCAGATTCATCCTGGGGCTTATGGTCCTGTTCAGCCATAAAGGAGAAAGAGCATGAAGGAGCAACTTAGTATATTTTATGTGCCAGGCCTAGAAGTGCATCCATCACTCTGGTCACTTCCTTGGCCTAGAGCTCAGTCACATGGCCTCACCTAATTTCAAAGGAGGCTATTAAATGTAGTCTAGCTTTATTCTGGGGAAAAAAAGGGAGAATGGATTTCAGAGAATGGCTAAAAGTCTGCCACAGGCCCTGAAGATGGATTGAACATTTTCTAAAGTTATAAGACAAATAATGAGACCATTAACAGAGGTCAGGCAAAGGGTCTTTGACAAGTATCTTTTATCTTTTGTCCAGGATAATATTAAGAAACAATCAGATGTTTTCTTCACTGACTTCTTAGCCCTCTGCTGATAAGGTCCCTTCATTTCTTCCAGGGGCTGAGGAATGTTAAGCTTCCTCCAAACCTCCACTCATTTTTGACAAAAAAGGAAGACACAAGTGCAGTCATATTCCATAGATATTACCCAGCAGCTTCATCCAAGGACAGAATGTATTCCACTCAAAATACCCAGCCCTGTCTTTTACATTTTGGTTAATTAGCAGTGATAAGATCCAAGAACCAAGAACAATCTCTGTTTTTTTGTTTTGTTTTGTTTTGTGTTTGTTTTGTTTTGTTTCGTATTTTTTTCCACTCAGAATACTGAGAAGCAGTAGCACTGTTTCTCCTCTCTAATGGAAAAATAAAAATCTAGCAAGTAGCAGACTCAAATTCTGAAGAAGAGAGAGAGAGAGAGAGGAGAGAAGGAGGAATTTAAAAGAACATGACTTATTCCTGTTTTCTTCCCTTGTCAAAACATGTACAAATTATTCCTTCAGCTGGAACAGTCAGAACCTACAGCGCTTACTGTAGGAAAAGCAGTGACCAGGTTTCAATGTTGAAAGTAAAAGAAAAGTTGTCATAAGGCAAACAAAGACCCAGACAGCTTCTCAGCCTGTGACCATGATCTTTCGAAGGCCCCTCAAGATTCAGAGGGGTCACTTCTCTCAGTTGTGTTATAGATCCATGTAACATTCGTCACAGCCAGCACAAAAATATGATATGTATGTTTCTGTAACATGTGCCTTTCACGTGTCTCGACAATAAGCTTCCTAAGAGCAGGGACCAGTTTGTTTTGGCTCACTATTTAATCCCCAGTGTCTAACATAGAACTTGGCTATATAAGAGGAGCCTGATAATATTTGATAAATAAATAGAGGGCAAAAAGAGACAGCGAGAGAGATAAGGACAGTTAACATTTATTAAAAGCTTCTGGTATTCCAGAGGCTATGCTGAGCAGTTCATACAATTGCACTATAAGATAAGCACCTCATTATCCCCCTGACTAAGGTGATAAGACAGGCTGGGTCAGATGTCCAAGGTTACCCACCGAGAGAGATGCACAGCAGGAAGGTCTAGAAGTCAGGCTGCTTAGTATGGACCTTGCCACATACCACGCTACTCTTGTTCTCGGTTTTCTTTTTATCTTATTCTTTGAATAGCCCCTTCTGTACTGTAGTAGCACAGTAGGGAAAGAACTGATGGTCAGATTTCATAAGTAGTTTTCACATTGAGAAACATGATTTCAAGCCTCAGTGCAGGTTCTCATTAACTGACTGTTCTGAGTCCCTCTGAAGAGTGAGGAGAGCTCAGCCCATCAGACATTCTCTCAAAATCTGAGATCACAGGCATGTTGAAGAACTCAGGGACATTCAGTGTTTGGGGGAGGATGGGGAGAAGAAGAAGAAAGAAAAGGAACATATGAACATTCCATAAATATCAGAATGGAAGCATAAATAATAGAAACGAAATTCTTAAATGGAGACCATTCCAAAATGAGAAAATCTTGAAATTACAAAGCAGACCATTAGGAAGTTCTTTCTCCTGTAGTCCATTTACCAGGCTCAGTGTTTATAGAAATATAGTCATCCCAGGTCTAAAAATCCTAACATAATAGCTTCTTTTTTCTTCTTTTTCTTTGTAATAGAGTGTCTCAACTTCAGTATTACTGAAAGTTGGGACCAAATAACTCTTCTATGAGGTGGAGACTGCATTGTAGGATGTCCATCAATATCCTCCACCTACCAGAGACTGCAGCACTTCCTTGAGGGTGACAATTACAGCATATCTAGACTCTGCCAAATATCCCCTGGGGGGCGGGGTGTAAAACCTCCATTTGGTTAAAAACTTTTGTTTTGGAGACATTTTATACAAATTTTTTCAATTAATTTTTTTCACAAAATCAGAAAATACACAACAAAGCTTTCAATCTGTGGCAGTTATTATTTCTCCTCTCATCTGATATAAGGTGTATCTAAAGAATACTCAGAAATAGCTCTAAAGCCCAGTAGCCCCACTTCTTTCCACTGTATGTTTGAGTGTTCCTGAGTGGGCTCTTTCATCTGGAGGCAAATGTAACAATAGCCTTATTCTGGGGGGAGAGATAAATATATATGACAGAGAAATTCCAAGTCTCTTATCCTCTTTCAAGAAACTAGATTTGTTCAGGAAGTAACTATTGAATGACTGAATCAATGAAAGAACTACCCAGAGGTTTTAGAAGGTTGTTGCAGGCTATATGTTGACATAAGACATTAACATTTGTTATTCAGGAAAACAGAGGAATTGTTTGTTAACTAATTTCATTGCATTATAGTAAACAAGGTTCTTTATAGCTCCTCAGAATCTTTAATGGACTAGAGTGAATTTTTCAGTTCTCTGAGGTTTTGTTTTGTTTTGTTTTGTCTTGTTTTATTTATTTGGCGGTGCGGGGATGAAACCTAAGGGTTCCACCACTGAGTTTAATCCCAATCCCTGTGAGGAAGTCTTAAAATGTTGAATTTCATGAAATGACTTGACAACAAACCTTTTCAATATTGTAATTTTAAGAATTATTGTTTCACTTCAAGAGTACATTTTTAATACTTTTGAGTACCTTTGAATATTTTAAGTAAAACACAATACTGTTAATGACTTGAAATTAGAATTCACAAAGATTAAATATTATCAGAAGATGGCAAAATTACAAAAGCAAGTTAAATAAAATGCACTATAATATACTCACCCTTAATGGAAACCTGGACCATTGTAGTGAAAAGTGTGATACTTCTATAAAATAATCTCACTACCATTGTTATTCTGCTTCTCTATTCTGTCAATTAATATAAACTGGCTCCTGGCTTCTGATCAGGCATGTGAGAAAGCTTATATGTCACAATTCTATTCTAACAAAGAGTAAAAAACTGAACAAAATAAAAAATCAACAACTTTTCTTTAATCTCTCAGAGAAATGAGGTCACTTGGCCAAATGCTGCCACCAAAACAGGAGAGTTAGGTGGATAGAGAGAATCACAATTCACAGAAACTCACAAGCAGAACCCACCACAGGAACCAGTGACAGAGCAGAAAAACCCAAACCATGACTGAGAAATTGCTGGAGGCTGTGCACAGGCACTGGTAAGGGTTAAGCTCTCCAGGAGGACCCAGGCATAGGGAGACACACAATTTTTTAAGTTTTATCTTCTAGAGCTCTATGAAAATGTGTTTTGGCAGGGGGAGTGAAAAAATTAACCACTTTGAAATATTCCAAAACATTCCACTCTTCTTAATAAAGCTTGCTCTCAGGAGAAGCTATTTGAGCAAAGACTAACTTGCTAGGGTTTTATCATGGGCTAACCTATGTGGAAAAAAGAAAAATATCTAACTCTAGTTTTTTTTATCTATTTGCCATTCCAACCAAGGGAGTAGATTGGGCTGAGAAGCACTGATAAAGCTCACAGTCTAGGAGCACAGACCTGACCTGGCAGAGACCTAATCATAGGACCATTGAATCCATCCTCTCCCCCCACATACCCTACCTTATATCATTGAAGGCCCTATTCTGCAGTTCCTTTATTTACTGCATCCTTTCCACTGTCAGCAAAATTTTTTTAAAGCATACTAAGAGGAAAAAACATATGCAGCTTGAAAAGACTGAGCAAGCATTAGAACCAGAGTCTGATATGGCAGGGATTTTCAAACTACCAGCCCCAAGAATTTAAAATATGATAAATAATGCTAAGGGCTCTAAAAAAGCATCTAAGAACAGATGTGAAATGTAAGAAAAAAGATGGAATTCTAACAACCAACCAAACAGAAATGCTAGAGATCAAAAATTCCACAACATAAATGAAGAATGCATTTTTTAACCCATTAGTAAACTGGATACAGGTGAAGAAAGGATATCCTGAGATTGAGGATATGACCATAGACATTTTCAAAACTAAAAAGTATAAAGAAAAAACAAGACAGTGAGGAAACAGAGAAGAATACCCAAAACGTGTAGAATAATTACAAAAATGGTAACATATGCATAATGGAACACCAGAAAAGATGAAAGAAATATAAAGAATTAATATCTAAAACAATAATGATAGAGAATTTCCTCAAATTGATGTTAGACACCAAGCCACAGATCTAGAGAACATCAAGCAAAATAAATGCCAAAAAGCCTATACCTAGACATATCATTTTCAAACTTCAGAAAAAATAAAATAACATCTTGAAAGAACCCAGAGGAAAAACACCCTACCTATATAGAAGCAAAAATGGTTTCTGATTTCTCAGAAACCATTCAAGTAAGAAGGATAAATTAAAATTTTTACCATGTTACGTTAGTTAAATTTTCATCAATGTAACCAAAATACCCAAGAAAAACAACTTAGATGAGAGAAAGCTTATTTTGGCTTAGGATTTTAGAAGTTTAATCTATGGTTGGCCAAGTCATGGCTAAGGGACTAATGTGAGGCAGAACATCATGGCAGAAGGACATGATATAAAAAAGCTACTCTTCTTATGACTAAGGATGGCCAGGAACCAGAAATAGCAAGGGGAAGGGGCTTCAGAGAAGGAAGAAACATTTCAGGACACACCACCAGTGACTCACTTCCTCCAGTCACATCACACTTACCTACAGATACCAATTAGTCCATTCAAACTAGGATTGGATGATTAGGGTGCAGCTCTAACAATTCATTCCCACATTAACATAAGGGCTTTTGAGGGACACTTTATATCCAAACAATAACACACAGAAATAAGAGTGTAAAAATATTTTTTAAATAAAGACTTCTTCAGAAAAGCAAATTGTAAGAGAATTTGTTCCCAATAGAACTATATTGCAAGAAATATTAAAAGGAGGATTTTTTAGAGAGAATAAAAATAATACAGGGCCAGAACACCAGGGGACCAAATGCTGGCAAGGATGTGGAGAAAGAGAAACTCTCATTCCTATTGGTGGAAATACAAGATGGTACATCCCCTGTTGAATAAAGTTTGGTGGCTTCTTAAAAAATTAAAATACTTTCACCATGCTATTGAACAATTGCCTTCCTTGGTATTTACATAAAGGAGTTAAAAAGGGAAGCTTTATTCATATTTCCCAAAACTTGAAACAAATGAAGATACCCTTCACTATGTGAATGGATCAATAATAAATTGATACATCCAGACAATGGAATATCATTCAGTGCTAAACAGAAATGAACTATCGAGCCATGAGAAGACCTGGAGGAAACTTAAATGCATTCTACTAATCTGAAAAGGGTATATGATCTATGATTCCACCTACAAGACACTCTGGAAAGGCAAAACCATGGAAGCAGTACAGGTAAGTGGCTTCCAGGAGCTCTCCGAGACGAAGAGATGAATAGACGGAACTAGAAGATGTTTAGGGCATCTAAACGGGCATGCAGACGGAACTATCTGCATGATACTACAATGGTGATACATGTCCTTATACTTTCACCAAAACTTGATCGAATGTTCAACACTAAGTGAACCTAATGCAAACTTGTGACTTCAAGGGATAATGATGTACCGGTGGAAGTTATTGATATTAACAAGGGTACCACTCTGGTGAGGAGTGGCAAAGACAGGTGTGCTGTGTATAGGGACAGGAGTAATACAGTAGCTACTTTCTGCTCAATTTTGCTATGAATTTAAAACTTCTCTAAAAATGAACTTTAGTAATTAAAAATGAGTATAAAATGTACCTCATCTTTCAAGAGTTAAGGACTCTTTAAAGGAATGCAGAATAGCCTAATAAACTAATTTTAACCACTATAAGAATTCTGTTTTGTGTTAAATAATTTGAAAGGGGTAAAGGGAAGGCATTCAAATAAACAATTCTTTATTATAAAACAAAAAATTCATGCTATGCAAGTCACAAGGGTAAAAAAGTTGAGAGAGATCTAGAAAAGGGAAAAAGAAGTGAAAGAAGAATAATGAAAAAGGAATATATCTCAAGCACAAATATGACAAAATATGAGAAGGGAGATTACACTGGCAGAAAGTAATTTTGAAAATAGCAGTATAAATGATCTCATGAAATTTGCTTGAAAATTATGTATTTTCACATGTATCATATGACTTTTCTAATCCTTTTTTTCATATATATAAAGTGAGAATAATAATGTGTTATTATTATTGTACAAGATGGTACACCCCCTGTTGAATAGAGTTTGGTGGCTTTTTTTGGTGTATATTATTATTATTATCTGGATTATGAGCTTTATATTTGAGAAAATATGAATTTCTTTAACAGAACACAGATTGCACAACTCTGTGATTATTGGTGTTCATGTAACTCCACCTAAATTATCCTTGAGTGTGTGGGGGAAAGGACCCATAGGTTTCCTGCAGCTTCTCCATCTTACATAGCTTCTGCCATATAGTGAACTTCATAAATATCCACTAACTATAGGAGAGAGAAAAAAAGGGAAAGAAAACAGAAGAAAAAGGTAGGAAGAGAATAAGAGAGGAAGGGAGGGAAAAAAGAAAAGTGAGGAAATAAAAGAGAAGGAGAACAGAAAAGTGAGGAAATAAAGAAGAAAGGCTGGTTTTAGAAAGAAAGAAATATGTGGGAAAAGTTCATTAGTCTCTCAAAGTTCCAGACAAATCCTATGTCTAGAAAAGATAGGGAACTGTGGTTAACAGGAGCAACAAAATATAACTGATCATACAAGTGGATGAAATGAAGAGAAAAGAAGACCTTCACATAGGTACAAAGAATCAGTTGTATTTATAATGCTTTTTAAGCACATAGGCCTAATTAGCCTTAATAGATTTTTAGTCCATTTAGCCAATTGACCTTCAGGGTCAGGGAAATAGGTTATAATGTCCTGTAACCCCATAAATACATATATGCTAGTAGCTAGGGGTGTAGCTCAGTGGTAGCGCAGTTGCATAGCACATCTGAGGCTCTGGGTTTGAACCCTAGCATCATAATAAAAAAAGAAAGAAAGAGGAAGATATGAAGCAATATTTATATTCTCCTCTATTCCACAGAGAAAATAAGGTACTATTTTATGCATAATGATGTCATTCTATGAGCATCAAATTTTTAAACACCATTGTTAAGAAACATCTTGGTTGGATATATTTTTGGCTATAATTTACAATTGAACAAAGAATGAAGCTGAAACAGTATCTGGAGAATCAAGAATCAATCTCTCTCTCTCTCTCTCTTTCTCTCTCTCTCTCTCTCTTACACACACAACACACACACACACACACACACACACACACACACACCTCTTCTTAACTAGTTTATCAAAACATAAAAATTCTCCACTAGATAATTCCCCTCACCCCCAATTATAACTAGTTCTTTAACTCCTGACAGCTAAATGTGTATCGGCACCTCTTCCACTTTCTCAAAAAAATCAATATACTACCAGTTTTATATAATTCTGTGTCCCTGTCACTCATACTGAAACGTAGAAACATTTCTTTTTTTTCTCATCCTTTTTTTTTTGTTTACTGACTCTAAAATTTTATTAACTTTGCTTCAACTCTGCACTTTCCTCCCTTGTATCCATTTCTTTTCTCATTTTATTTCTTCCATCTTCCTCTATTCCCTGATGGAAGGAAGATTATCATCCCTGACTCAAGCATTCATGACCTGTTGTCCCCAACAGCTACAACTGATTTAAGTAAGGCCTCAGGCAGCAATGTCACCTTTTTGAGGAGGCACATACTGCAAAGCTGCAGCCTGGCCTTGAGAGGAATACCAAATTTGAACTGGGGCAACCCGGGCTGCTCTCTTCTGTACCAGAAAGCAATTCATTGCTGCCGGCATGATTTCAGCAAAGGC
The DNA here is from genome assembly GCA_028644305.1 of Xerus rutilus. Lineage (NCBI taxonomy): Eukaryota > Metazoa > Chordata > Mammalia > Rodentia > Sciuridae > Xerus > Xerus rutilus. The sequence goes on along the minus strand of CM053403.1, from coordinate 29,278,518 downwards.
ATCAAGAGGAAAATATGCCTCAAGTGTCCCCTGCTCCATCTGTCTTTATGCTTCTACTTACAAATACTGTAGAAGCTCCCTGAAGCTACTTTATAGCTTCTCTGGATCCTTATAAAATGAACTAAATTTTTTTGTTCTGTGAAATGTCTTCAATGAAAAGGTTATGCTTTGTTTATTTTCATTTCTGAAGACTCCTACTGCTAGCATCGGTGAGTTAGAAACAATTGTGCCCAAACAACAAAATGTGTTATTGTAAAGGTTTTCTAGATTCTTGTACCATTCCTGGGACAGTGCTGTCCTCTAGTGTTCAAAACACTGATGCTTTCTTTGACTTCTGTCAACCTAAATCATAAATTTAAAAAAACAAAAAGGAGAGAGATTAATGGTAATTAATGATAATTATCAAAGAATAATGATAATTATTTGGGAATAGCATTGCAATGGAGTACACAAGATGTAGCAAACCATCAGTGTATTTGAAAATGTTGAGGCACAGGGAAGTTTTTAAAGGCAAAAATGAGAATATGTCAAATATTTTGTAACAGTAATCCTTGGGCACGATGGCTAATAACAGGAATGGCCTCAGTTTGAGGTTGAACAAACAGACAATTGCTGGGCAGATGGTGCTGTAGAAAGTCATGGTGTACAAGGTCATGATGGCCTCTGTACAAGCTTATCATTCTGGCAGAGTCTTATTTGATTGTTACTATTAGGCATTCATGTATAAGAACACTTTTTTCATAAATTTTCAGCTGTATTTGCTTTTTTAGGTTAGGATTGACACAAGCAATTTCATTCTGATTCTTTCACATTTATTTCACATTTCATTCAGATATATTATTTTCAAGCTTTCTTCATGGGTTTGGCTCTTTTATTAGTGGTGTCCGATTTTTTAAAAGTCTATGTTCAAGCCAGGGGCGCTGGCACACACCAGGAGGATCATGAGTTCAAAGCCAGACTCAGCAATTTAGTGAGACCTAAGCAACGTAGCAGGACCTTGTCTCTAAATAAAATACAAAAAAGGGCTGGGAATGTGGCCCAGTGGTTAAGCACCCCAGATTCAATCCCCAATACCAAAAAAAAAAAAAAAAGTCTATGTTCAGTAATAAATGATTACATTTTGAGAACTGAATAGGAGATGAAATATTTGATGATTTTGAAGGTATAAACTTCTAAAAGAAATAGAAACATTTCCATTTTTATCATTCCCTTTGAAGTATCAAACTGAACATAGCACAAAATCAACCTCCATACTCTTCTTATAGTCTCCAGACTACAAACCTTGGCATTATTAATCTATTCTTTATTTCTCTCACCCTACTAATCCTTGAGACAGTCTGTGCATCCTACTATTAAACCTAGCAAAATGCAGCCTCTTTTCCCCCTATCACCACCATCTTGATCCAAGACACTTATCCTCTCACCAGAGTTGTGGTGGTGATCTTAATGGTATCCTGAGGTCACAGCTCCCCTCCTACATGGAGACTCTTGTCCTCTGTCCTTCAGAAGTAGAAAATGGGTTGTAGCATTCTCTGTTCAACACTTTCAAATGCTTCCCCACCACACCAGGAGAAAAGCCTAAAATCTGAAGATGGCCTGCGAATCCCTAGCTGACCTGCTTCCCTGCCCCACCTCCTGATCTCATCTATCTTAACACTCCCTCCCGCTCGCTCTCTTATCTGCCACATTGACCCCTTGGTTATTTCTTAAGACACTCAGCAAGAAGGCTTTAAATTCCCCTCAGCTTGTCTAAACTTTAAACAAATTTTGTCCTGCCTCCAGACCGAGACTTCTATTTTCTTAGAGCATTTACTTTAGAACACTTGTCATTGTAAATTCTTTTTCTGCCCCTTTGAGACATAAATCTTTTTAAAAGCTTCTTGTCAGTTTTACAATCCAGGAATGTCTTTCTCAAGGACCTAGGACCCTGCCTTTGAAATGTAATCATCAAGAAAAATTATAGCCCATTTCTCCCAGATTCTGTGAGAGGTTAGGAGCCTCGCTTTCTCTTTCCCAGTCGTAAGTCTCCTTTACAGAGAAACAAGAGTTTACTTTTCCTCTGGGTCAAGCTAATTAACAGATATCCATGGCCTGTCATTCTACCACCCCAGCTCTTAAAATTCTTCAACCCTTTTTGGAGTTGAGTTCGATCTTTCTCCCCTCTAAAGAGCCTTAAAGTAAAATCGTCCTTATCTATTTAATTTTGTCTGGTATGAGTTTTCTTTGACAGTGTCAAATACATTTATTCCTTCAGCCTGAATATTGATGTTTCCTCTGGCTCAACTTGTTTACCCCAAGATATCCCACTAGGTAACTCATGATGTACAACCTTTTTTTTTTTTTTTTTTTTTTTTTTGGTACCAGGGATTGAACTCAGGGGCACTCAACCACTGAGCCACAACCCCAGCCCTATTTTGTGTTTTATGTAGAGACAGGGTCTCACTGAGTTGCTTAGCGCCTCGCCATTGCTGAGGCTGACTTTGAACTTGTGATTCTCCTGTCTCAGCCTCCCAAAGTGCTGGGATTACAGGTGTGCACCACCACAAGACTTTATTTAAAATGTCACCCTATCAATGACTTCCCCTACCCTGCATAAAACAGTAAACTTGACCCTTCCCCATCCCTCTATCTGCCTTAACTGGCTTCATCCTTCCCCACAGAATTTTTAATTATCCACTCATATACTCATTTTGTCTGTTTCCCCGAACACAATGTGAGTTCCACAGAGGCAGGAAATGTTTTCCTTTTTTCTATTTTTTTACTGTTATATCCTTGACACTTTGTAATTCATTTTTAATTGACAAATGAAAGGTATATACACTATAGTGTACAATGTGATGTTTAAATATATACATACATTGTAGAATGATTAAATCAAGCTAATTGACATCTATCATGCTATCTTTATCTACAATTTTAAAATGCAAATCTTCAAGTACACGTCATTATTAACTATACTTAACCATGCTGTACAGATCTCCAGAAATTATTCTTCCTATCTAACTGAAACTATGTACCCTTTAATATCTCCCTAATTCTCCAAACCCCACACACTCCCTCAGCCCTGGTAGCTACCTTTCTACTTGCTGCTTCTATGAGTTCCATTTTTTTTTAAGATTCCACATATAAGCAAGATGATGCAGCATTCGTCTTTCTATGCCTGGTTTATTTTAGTTAGTATAATGTCCTCTTGATTTATCCACATTATCACAAATGAGAGAGTTTCCCTCTTTTTGAAGGCTGAATAGTATTCCATTATACATACATATAACATTTTTCTTTATATGGTTATCACTGATAGGTACTGAAATTCCATACCTTGACTACTGTAAATAATGCTGCAATGAGCATGAGAAGATGGATATGTCTTTGACCTACTAATCCTGATGTTTCTATATACACGTAGATGTAGGATTGCTAGGTCATATGGCAGATCTGTTTGTAACTTCTTGAAGAACCTGTATACTATTGTCCACAATAGCTGTGCTATTTTACATTCCCAACAACAGAATAAAAGAGTTCCCTTTCACCAAATGCTCACCAGCACTTGTTATCTTTTGTCTTTTTGAGAAAAGCCACTCTTACTAATATTAGGTGATATCATCAATTTAATCTGCATTTGTGTGATCTCATTTACCTGTTGGCCTTTCATATGTGTTCTTCTAAAAATATCTATGCAGGCCCTTTGCTTATTTTTAAATCATATTTTTTTTTGCTAATGTTGGAGTGTGTTATTCATTTTAGATATTACCATCTTATCAGATATATATTTTGCAAATATTTTTTCCTATCTTATAATTGGTTTTCTCACTTTTTTCTATTATCTCCTTCAGTGTGCACACACATTTTAGTTCAATACAAGCCTGTTTGTCTGTTTTTCTTTTCTTACCTATACTTTCGGAGGTTGTATTAGCCAGCTTTTTGTCACTGTGACCAAAATACCCAATGAGAACAACTTACAGGAGGAAGAGTTCATTTTGGTTCACAGTTTCAGAAGTTCTGTCCATGGTGGGCCTACTTCATACTTCATCACTCTGGGTCCAACCTGAGGCAGAACATCATGATAGAATAGTATGGAACCGAGTGCTGCTCCATTCCAGGTGGTCAAAAAGCAATGGGGAGGGGCCGCAGGGAAGATGAACCCTTCCAGGCATGCTACCAGTGACACACCTTCTCCAGCGATGTCCACCTGCCTACAACTATGAACCAGCTAGCCCATTAGGATGAACTGATCAGGTTATGGCTTTCATAACGTAATCATTTCACCTCTGAATATTCCTGCCTTAACACAGGAGCTTTTGGGGGACAACTTCTATTCAAACCATAACAGGGGTCATATCTAAAAAATCTTTCCCAAGACCAATCAAGAAGTTTTCTTCCTATGTACTAGTCTAAGTTTTATGATTTCAGGTCTTTCGTGTAAGCTTTCAATCCGTTTTGAATAGATTTTTTCTATGTGAGGTAAGATAAGGGACAATTCCATCTTCTGCATCATGGATATTCAGTTTTCTTCACACACTTTATTGAAGAGATTGACATTTCCTCATTCTGTGATCTTGACACCCCTGTTGAAAATAAGTTGAAGCTGGGCGCAGTGGCACATGCCTGTAATCCCAGCACTTTGGGAGCCTGAGACAGGAGAATCGTGAGTTCAAGGCCAGCTTCAGCAACAGTGAGATGCTAAGCAATTCAGTGAGACCCTGTCTCTACATAAAACACAAAATAGGGCTGGGGATGTGGCTCAGTGGTCGAGTACCTCTGAGTTCAATCCCTGGTACCAAAAAAAGAAAATAAGTTGACTGTAAATATATGTATTTATTTCTGGGTTATCTGTTCTTTGTATTCTATGCCACTGGTTTATGGCATTGGTTCATATGTTTTTGTCCCTATACTATGCTTTTTTGGTTGAGGTTTGTAGAAGATATTGAGATCAGGTAGTGCAGTATCCCTATCTTTGTTCTTTTTGTTCAAGATCGCTTGAACTATTTGAAGTCTTTTGTTGTTCTATGTGAGTTTTTTGTTTTTTGCTATTTCTGTGAAAAATGTCATTGGAATTTTGACAGGGATCACACTGAAACTGTAGAACAGTTTGGGTAGTATGAACATTTTAATAATATTAATGCAGCCAATCCAGGAACATATGATATCTTTCTATTTATTCATGTATTCTTAAAATTATTTTATAGATGTTTTATGGTTTTTAACATACAGATCTTTCACTTTTGTGGTTGACTTTATTTCTGCGTATTCTATTTCTGATATTTCAAAGGTAAAGAAGAAGTACTCAGGTAAATATATTTTGTAATGTGGAAAAACTTAATCAAGAGATAAATATCAATACAGTACCTGTTTTTCTCTTTACAGAATAAGAACTAAGTGTGAACTTTAATAATCCATTTATCCAAAACATTCTTAGTACCAGCTTAAATGGACTGAGCACTTTCATTGGTGTAATCTATATGTGAATGCACTCCAGATGATATTTTACCTAGAACTTAGTAGATATGTAATAAAAAAAAAACATCCAAAGGTATTTATAAAAAATAGATGCCATTAGAAAAAAACACACATTTACATTTATCATTTCCCCTTGCTTCCTCTGAATTTCTGATGCAACAACTCCACCAAAGAATATACTAAGTGGCATTTTAGAGGATGTAATAATGAATAAAAGGCAGTTCCTATTATAAAAAAAATGTTATATTAAGAAAGAAAACAATTTCAAAACAGGAATTAGAAAGAGAGCTAACTAATGATAGTAATTGACATGAATGGTTGAAGAATTATTGAAGTATATTTTATTTTATTTTGGGGTAGTTTTAAGTTTTTTATTAGTTTATTTTATTTATACGTAATATCAAGGTCCATTTAGACATATTATCAAGCATGGAATATAATTTGCTCTAATTCAGTTCCCCAGTACTTCTCCATTCCTTCCCCTCCTCTCAGAGAGGTATATTTTCAGAGGACATTTGAATAGCTGATTAACTTAATAATTTGATAGAAGATAAAATTTTGGAGAGGTAACATTTTCTGCATTTTATTGCAAAGATTCTTTCTTTAACCAAACTTTAATCAGGCCCTCTAGATCCTCTTCCCAAATAGATCTCTCCTTTTGGACTTCCATGTCCTCCTTTTTTAAAAGTTTATTTGTTGTTTTTAGATATACATGACAGTAGAGTGTATTTTGACATATTATACATACATGGAGTTGTACTCATGTATGTATAACTCATCCCAATTAGAATCCCATTCTTGTGATTATACATAATATGGAGTTACCCTGGTGGTGTACTCATTCATGAGCAAGGAAAAGTTTTGTCTGATTCATTCCACTGTCTTTCCTATTCCCATCCCTTCTCCCTTCCCTTTATCTTCCTTTGTCTAATCCAATGAACTTCTGTTCTTCCCCTCCCTATACTCCCTTGTTGTGGGTTTGCATCCACATATCAGAGAGAACATTCAGCCTTTGGTTTGGGGGGACTGGTTTATTTCACTTAGCATGATATTTTCCGGTTCTATTCATGTCCTTCTTTACAGTGTCCAATTTTAACATAAATTTGTTGGATCTGTTTATCCAGAATCCACTAACCTTTGATATTGGATCACCTCAAGATTTGATCAGGCTCCTCTTCATCCAGCATCCCCACGGTGATGCCTAATCACTCTGGCCTATCATGAGCAAGAATTCTGCTAAGTCAATTTTGCCAGAATTTCCCTTTACTCCTAATATTTCTTCTTGGTAATTTTCTATCCACTGATGCCCAATCTGCTCCCTAGCTATAAATTCTCTTTTTATTACTGTATTCAAAGTTCAGCCTAATTTCTCTCCCTCACTATGAAGTCTCATCACAGTAGTCCCTATATGACAGTTCGGACAGTATGCCTTACTATCATAACAAATGTCAGAAAATTCTTTTCCTTTAAAAACTTTGCCATAACCACATACCATGTCATGTAAAATAACACTATGCTTCAGAACAAAGAACTATGGTCAACAACCTGATATCTGACTTATGGAATGTACAGTTATTCTCCCTTAACTTAGATCTCTCCAGTACTCTTAAAAATTAAAATAACAAATTTAACATATATAAAATACTTACTAGATGCCAGGCACTATTTAAATCATTTTACATGAATAATTCTGTTTAAGTCAGCTTTTTTGATGCTGTTATTAAAAGAGCTGGCCAGAACAATTTTAGGGGAGGAAAAGTTTATCTGGGGGCTCATGGTTTCAGAGGTCTCAATCCACAGACAGCAGGCTCCATTCCTCAGGGCTCAAGGTGAGGCAAAACATCAAGGCAGAGGACAGTGGCAGGGGGAAGCAATTCACATGGTGGTCAGGAAGCAGAGAGAGAGACTCTCCACTTGCCAGATACAAATACACACCGTATAGCCGGGCCTCAATTCCCACCTTCTCTAGCCATACCTACCACTAGAGTTAGCATCCAGTTAATCTCTACCAAGGGATTAAATCACAGATTGGATTAAGACTCTTACAACTCAATAATTTTTCCTCTGAACCTTCTTAAATTATCTCACACATGAGCTTTTGGGGGACACCTCACATGTAAACCATAACAATTTTATTTGCTTCTTTCAACTCCATTAGGCTGCATTATTAATATCTTTATTTACTTGCCAAAGGTCATATGGCCACTAAATGATAAAATCAGAATAGATACAAGAATCAAGTGAATCACTGGATAAAATGTCACATCAGAAGTATATCATACTAGACAAAACAAAGCAATAAATATATGAAAAGTAAAATTATACTATTTTCTATCCAAAGGCCCTAAAATAGCTATCAAAAGAGAATTATATTAATGATTTCTACTCACAGCTGCCAATGGGGTCATTGCAACCTCAGGAATGAAGACAGTTTATGACTCCTTTTACAATTGGTAGTGAACTCATTCAAATCCTTAGGCCAACTTGCAGCACTCTGTAGACGTTCTATTGTCAATGGCAGAGTATCTTTTATTTTGAAAATAATCCTAATTGCTGATCTTGATTCTGCACATTGCAAAACATCAAAATGAAAATGTGAACTCTCTAGGACTTAAATCATTTTGAAACAAAGAGGAGAATTATTGTTCAGAAGACTGATGAGAAGTTAAGATCATAGATTCTTGCCAGGCATGGTGCTACATGCCTGTAATTTCAGCAGCTCTGGAGGCTGAAACAAGAGGATCACAAGTTCAAAGCTAGCCTCAGCAACTTAGGCCCTAAGTAGCTTAACGAGAGGCTGCATCAGAATAAAAAAAATGGGGGCTGAGGATGTGGTTCAGTGGTTAAGCACTCCTGGATTCAATCTCTGATACCAAAAAAGAAAAAGACACACTCTTGAATCAGAAATCGTAGGTTCAAAAATAGCACTACTTAGCTATTAACTTGAGCAAGTAATTGATGAACAATTGGGAATTGTGGTTATCCCACTTATAAAATGGAGAGGTAAATTTAGTGCATACTTAAGGAATATTATGAACCTTAAATTTAATGATACATGTAATTCACTCAGCATATTTCTGCCGTAGGAGCAAGCACTCAATGAAATTTTGCTATTATTGTTAATTTTATCAATCAATGCTATTTTTTGCAAGATTACAAAGTATAATATTTCAATGAAACATAAATTTTTCTGGAGATATAAATTATTAATTATACATTACAGAATTTATAATAGTTTAATTTGCAATTTTAGAAAAAATATCAGGCTTGTTAGTTATAACATGCTGTAGTTTATCTCATTAAAACCCATTTTGCTTCATTTTCTAATAGAATGTAAGCTCATTTAAGCTTGAGCCCCTTCATTTGATTCAGCAAGTCTTATTCATATATCACTCATCATTCTAGATTCAGAAGAATCAACAATGAACTACAAAAATAATTCATTGATATCCTATGAAGCTATTACTAATGAGTATAAAAACTAACAATAAACAAATAAATGTACAATATATGTAAAAGAGAGTTAGAGGGATATATATATCCCTAATATATTGAATACAAACTGATTCATAATAGTCAGTCAATAGGAATTAAATTTAATTTGATCATATTAATTGTGTCATTATAAAAGGAAAATATGCAGAGAAATACTAGAGTGAGGTCTTACCAGGTCAAGAGAGCCAGTTGTGTTCATTTCTTCTCAATTTTGATATCAATGTGACTTCACTTTAGTAGCTTTAAATCAGCCACCATGGGAGTTTTTACACTATGCAAATCAGCAATGCTACAAAAAACTGTTTGCCTGCAAACTAGTTGCTAAGCATTAACCAGTATAACACTTGCTAAAAATCTGACAAAAAATAAAATCTGAACTCTGTGTTCTTCTGAAAAGAAATAACCTGTGATAAACCATATTAATGTTTTATATATATGAACATAATAAAACATTAATATATTACATTAATATATTGCAGAAAGTCTTTTTTTTTTTTTTTTTTTTTTTTTGGTACTGGGTATTGAACCCAGAGAGAGAAAGAGAGAAGGAGAGAGGAAGGAGAGGGGAAAGAGTGTGCGCTTTGCCCACCACTGTCAAAATACATACTCCAAAGGCACACCCCCAATGACCTGCCTCCTCCAGCCACACCCTTCCTGCCTACAATTACCACCTAGTTAATCCCTATCCATGGATTAAAGCAATGATTAGGTTAAGGCTTTCATAACCCAATCATTTCACCTCTTAATTTTCTTGTACAATCTGTCCCACACATGAGCTTCTGAAGGACACCTTACATCTAAACCATAACAAGAATATAAATTATTAAATTAGAATTGTCAAAAGGAAGATGAAAATGCATTTGAAATTCTGCTACAACATGTGTTTTATTGTTTAACTGTTAGTGGTGTAAATTTATTCTGATTATGTTTTAACAATATTTTCTTATTAAAATATTAGATACAGATTTTTTCAGAATCAAAAATATAAGAGAAGCATTCACACATCTGCAATCACCAGTGAATCACATAGACAAGGAGCAAGTTTGAGAATTAATCATTCTGTTATCAAAAAAGTTTTCAGACTTTTTTTCTAACCCATGCCTCAGAGAAACATTCAGAGCTTATGTCTACTTGCTGTTTAATATGTACATATTAAATATAAGATTAAGTCCAAAAAAGGGCAGGCACATTATTTCTATTATATCCATCAGTAAGTGGTAATAACCTCTCAGATATTCTTCAATAATAAAACATAGGTACCATACTGATTCCTATCTCAGGCACAACTCTTGGCACCTCATATTTTATATCTAATGCCAATAACAACCTTATCCAGAAGTTGCTATTACAAATGAGAAAACCAATGTTCAGAAAGATGAAGTATTTCTTCCAATTTCAAGCAACTGGTAGATGGCAAAACTAGGAGCTAAAATACCAAACAACAACAATAAAAAAAAGAAAAAGAAAAAAAACTTCTGACTCCAAAGCTGAATTTACTGGCAATTACCCAATCTTCCTGTTAATTGCCCTTAATTTGTTTTATGATAGTTTTTGTTCCCCCCTGGGAGAAAAGAACATAAACATCATCTTAGCAATAGGGGCAATTATCTCCACAAACACTACCAAGCAAAGCCAACTCAAAGCAGATTGAATTAGAACCCTAAGTTCCCCCTGACTTACTGTGGATGATCTGTTTTGATTAACTTACAAATGGTACAAATCGTCCTTGTGTGTTCATGCCAGGAACAAAGTAGAAATTGTGGTTTTTATTTTGTCAGGCAGTATACACTCTAGTTTGCGACAAAATAATTTTAAGTGAAAATAAACTGTTAAGTTAGAGCTATTATTTTTAAGTTAAATGGCAGCCTCTGATAAAAGTAGGCATAAATAATCTTCAAAAGAAAAGTTGTATATAATAAACTTTTCTTAAAAATAACAAAAGTGTACCCTAAGACTAGTTAGATCCCTCAAGTAAACCAAAGAGAAGAGAATTTAAGTAAAAATTTATAATTTGATTTGTAATGTGAAATAATGAATTAAGGAATAATGAATTAAGTAAGAAGAGAAAAACCATGAAAACAAAGTCCCTAAGTGATAAATGCCAGAGAATTAATGTCTAATTTCTTATAAATGTGTCTTCATTTATTTGAAAAGTTTATTTTAAGGAATCACATGTAATTTTAGGAGTGGAGCATGCTGGACTGCCTCTCTGCCTGCTTTTCTTCATTTACCTAAATATTGGCAAATATAACAATGAATTGAGGTTTATCAAGCTTTCCGTTTAGTGGTATATTTCTAGATTTGCTATGATGCATACATACATTCAATGAGTTTTAGTTAGTATTGTACATTTAAGTGTGACATTTAGTTAATATTATACATCTAAGTGTTCCTTTCTTCTGAAATTCATATTTTGTATAAGAACAATGTCCCCTTGTCTTTTGGTTGTTTGGTTGGTTGGTTAGCTTTAGTACCAGGAATTGAACTAAGGGGCACTTAACCACTGAACCACATCCCCAGCGCATTTTATATTTAATTTTGAGATAAGATCTTGCTAAGTTGCTCAAGGCCTTGCTAAGTTGCTGAGGCTAGTTTTGAATTTGTGATTCTCCTGCCCCGGTCTCCAGAGCCACTGGGATTACAGGCATGTGCCACCATGCCCAGCCCTTTTTGTTTTTAAATATGTGGATACCCAATTTTCCTACCACATTATTTAATGATCCCTCCTTTTTCTACTGATATGCAATATCTTTCTGCTATGTATCAGTTTACATAGATACATTAGTTCATTTTCTGAGCTCTATATTCTCCTCCATTTTGCCTCAAATAGCATAAAGTCAGTACTATCCTATAGCAAATTTAAAATATCACTTTATATATTAGATAGCTTGAAAAAATCTTGATATCTTTTAGAGCAACTCCTTACATTTTGCTCTTCTTTGTCGGTACTCTCTGAGCTATTTGTTAGCTTTTCTTCACACTGAAAAAACACGTAAGACAACATAGAGTAGGAAAGGCTTATTTTGGCTCACGATTTCAGTCCATGATCATCTGGCTCCATTACTTTTGTGCCTGTGATGAGGCAGTACATCATGGTAGAAGGGTGTGACCGAGCAAAGCTGGCCACCTTATGGCAGCCAGAAGTAGAGAAAGGGAGAGAGAAAGGAAAGGGCAAGGACAAGGTACACTTCAAGGACATGCCCTCATTGTCCTACTTCCTACAAACAGGCATCATACTTTCTAAAACTTCCACCACCTCTTAAAATCACCACCAGCTGAAGTTCCAGCCTTAAACAGGAGCCTTTGGGGGACATTGCAGATTCACAATATAACTGTTCTTGAAATTTTGGAATTACATATTAATTTTTAAATAAGCTTATCAAGTTTCATGCAAAAAATCCTATTAAGATTTTGATGGACATAATATTAAACACTTAAATTTGTGAATAATTAATATTATTTTTATTAATATGTAATAAATAATACACATATTAACAGGATACAATATTATGAGATTTGCAGGCATACAATGTACACTGATCCAATCAGGGCAATTAATATTTCGCTTGTTTAGTGATTTATTTTTTTCTCAAATTCCATGTAATGTTGGAATTTGTTGTTATCTATTGTACATGCACTTAACATAATTTGATCGATTCTTTACCCAGTACCTCTCTTCCATTCCTTCCTACTTCTCCAGACCCCTTGTCTCTATTCCATTGATCTCCCTTTTCCCTGTCATTTCTTTGTTTGGACGCTTTATTCTAGATCTTCATAAATTATATAGTAGGTTATTTTGAATTCTGAGTTGTGGAACACCAGACTTATTTATTCCATATGTTTTAGCACTACCCTACCTCCATTTATTCCTTCTATCCCTGGACTCTTCCTAGCCTCTAGCAGTCAGATCAACATTTTTTACTTTCCACAAATGAGAGAGAACATATGCCTTTTATTTTTCTGTTTCTGATTTCTTTCATTTAACACAATGTCCTCCAGTTCCATCTACTTTACTGAAAATGGCAATAGTTCATTTGTCTTTATGGTTTAATGCATTTTCTTTATCCATTAATGACATATTTAATAAGTTATATCTGTCTATCCACGGGCACAATATGGCACTTGTTATGATTTGGATATGAGGTGTCCCCCAAAACTCACATGTGAGACAGTACAAGATAAGAAGGTTCAGAGGAGAAATGATTGGGTTGTGAGACACTTAACTCAATCATGGAATTAATCCCCTGATAGGGATTAACTGAGTGGTAACTGAAGGTTGGTAGGGTGTGGCTGGAGGAGGTCTGGCATTGGAGGCATGGCTTTGGGGTATATGTTTTGTATCTGGCAAGCGGAGTCCCCTCTGCTTCCTGATAATGATGTGAACTACTTCCCTTCTCCACACTCTCTGCCATAATGGTCAGCCTCACCTGGAGCCCCAGGAATGGAGCCAGCCTTCTACAGACTAAGACCTCTGAAACTGTGAGCTCTCAAAGTTTTCCTCCTCTACAGTTTTTTGGGTCTGGTCTTTCAGTCACAGCGGCAAAAAAACTGATTTAAAACAGCATTCCATTTATTTAGATGTTTGTTAATAATTCTCATTAAAATTTTGTAGATTTCTATATATAGGTTTTACAGATTTGTTAGTTTTAGTCCTAATACTTTGTTTCTTGCTTTTATCAATGTATCCATTTTTGCCTATATTGTTTATTTCAAATACATACATTAGTACCATAAATGAAACTCATTTTTATGTACCATACCATTTTTATATATCATTTTATGTATCATTTATATCATTCTTATATCTAAAACTATGCAACCTCTCCTAATATATTTAATAATTTATTTGCTAATATTTGGGTATTTCTAACAATTATATCACTTAAGAATAATGATATTTCTTTCCTCAATTACAATTGTTAATAGAGTTATCATTTTTCCTTATCAAGCCTACTAAGCCTTTTAGTAAAGTGGTGAATTAAACCAGTGACAGTGGGAATCCCTTGTTAATACCTTCAACTTAAAGAGAATGTCATCATACACAATTGAATATGTTTATTTTAGAATTTTACTGATACTCTTCATCAGTTTATGAGAGATGCCTTCTATTCCAAGTTTGGCAAGAGTTAGCTGCATTCCATAAATTTTGATTTGTACAATTTTTATCATGCATTACTAAGCATATATTAATTTTCATTTCTTTCTTCTTTGACTCATGATTTATTTAGAAATGTGTAGTTTAATTTCCACACATATGAATATCTTTATTCTTTGTTGATTCTAACCAAATTGTGCTATCACAAAAAAGGTGCACATAACAAATACTTTGAAATTTGTTAAGACTTCCTTTATGACCAACTCTGCAGTTGTTAAATATAGTAGTTGTATAGTTTTCTATTGCTCTGTAACAAATTACCATAAACTTAGACACATAAAAACAAAACTCTGGTTTTAGCTCATAGTTCTTGTTCTGGTCAGAACAAGATGATGAGGGGAACAATTTGCTTCCATTCTCAGTTAGGCTATTGTCTTAATTCAGTTCTTATAATTTTAGGACTGAAGTCCTCATTTCTTTGTTGGTGTCATTGGAGGCCACTGTTGTAGATATTGCCCATATTCCTTGCCATGTGACTCCATCTATTTTCCAAGCTAGTAATATGGAATCTCTCTTGCATTGTTTTCTGCATGATTCTTGTTTCATTCTATCTAGTATCTCTTAATTACTTACTTGATTAAATAAGATTCAACCAGGATAATCTCCATTTCTTTTTTTTGTCCAAAATTTTTAGTTGTAGATGGACAATACCTTTGTTTTTTATTTATTTTTATGTGGTGCTGAGTATCGAACCCAGGGCCTCACACCTGCTAGGCAAGCACTCTACCACTGAGCTACAACTCCAGCCCAATAACCTCCATTTCTTAAAGTCAACTATGCCATACTTCAGAACCTACTTACAGGAGGACTAACCCATCATATTCATAGTTACAGAGATTACCCAGGACATGTGCACCAAAGTGAGAGTGACACTCTTGGGGAATATCTCAGCATTCTGTGTACAATAGTAGTCTAAATGTCATTAGGTCTAGCTTACTAATTGGTTAAAATCTTTTATGTCTTTATTTTGGGGCATATAAAAATGCATTTGGCACATGCGAACAGCACTGTTTATACTTGGTGAACAAAAACTTTTATCCATACGTGGTAATTATCTCTAGTAATATTTTTGTCTTTCTGTCATAATGGTCTTTTACACATTAGTTTTGTTTTGATTAGAATTCACCAGTATCAAATATTCTATGTTGTAAAGTTTTACCTAGGCCCCCTTTAAAACAACATATAGCTGAATATGAAAATATTTATCAATTAGAACTTGCTACATTTATGTTATTACTGATATGTTTCATTTTTGTTATTTTATGGTGCTTTTTATACTATTTTTTTAATTTTTTTCCTTTTTTAAAATTCTTGTTCTATTTTATTCTTTCAACTAATTTTGCAGCAATTAGGATTTTCTTTTCTTGCAGTTATCCTATAAATTTTATATGTATACTTAATGTCTCATTATATCATACCTTCCCATTTTGGCTGCAGCTGTTGTTGAGATCTTAGTTCTATCTTGATGTTTTTAAATTCACAAATTCACACTGTTGTTGCTTTATACAATCATTATTGTCTTAAATTAAACAACAGGTTCATCATATTCTTTGATTACCATTCTTCCTCAGAATACTTTTGTAAATCACTTTCCTTTTTCCTAATAATATTCTTCATAAGTCACGTTTTAGTAGTCACAGCAAAAAAACAACTGTTTTAATATGTCTAAGAGGTTTATGTTTTTCACAAATTCTTGGAAAATAACATTTCTCTGATAATTATTTTCTTTCAATGCATTGATTATTCTACAGTATTCTGCAGTCATCTGGCTCTGTTACTTTTTAGAGTTCAAATATCAGCATGATATATTTCCATTGTAGGTAAACTGTTTTTTCTCTCTGACTACTTTAAGATGATACTTTTTGATGTACTGCAGTTTAAAGGCAAAGGGTGTATGTGTGGGGTGCATTTTGTTCTTCCTCTTTTTTAAAAACCCAATGGATTCTTGAATCTAAGAGGAGTGTTTTTCAACAACTGGAAACTCTATAAACTTTCTTCTTATTGTGTCTCTTACTTTCTCATTGTCTTCTCTAGACAACACAAGTTGGCACTCTATTCCCCATCTCTTTCTACCTTTCTTTTATATTTTCAGTGTTTTAGTCTTTCTATACTACCTTGAGATAATGTGTTCAAGCATATCCTCAACATACACTCTATGCAATAAGCCTTGAATCTTTTGCTACCCAATCCTTTATTATTCTACCTTCAAGTATTTTATTTTCACTTCTAAATATTCTATGGTTCCTTTTGAAATATCTCTGTTCAACACCAATAGTTTATCAATTCTTCCTATTTTCTATACATTCTTTATACCTTAACTATTTTTCACAAGTCTGATTCTCATTTGTTGTTCAATGACAGTTTCTACATGTTTTATGTTTGCTTGTTTTATTTGTATGTGTTTCTTGGAACTTTATTTCTGTGATTATATGGGGACTGAGTTGAAAAACCAGAGACCAAAAATGATTTCCCTCTGCTTCACTCAGGTATCTGTGTCACTATAATTTGGGAACACTTTCAATTAAATTTTTGGCCTGAAGTTTGTTAAAACATTCTAATAATGTTGATTCAAGCCCAAAATTCAGCTGAAGAGAAAAGTTTAATCTTGAGAAATCTTAAAGAGAGAAGTTATATATTAACACTGTCTCCACAGGACAAATGTTCACCATTAAATGGTCCTAGATTTTGTTGAGTTTTAATTACTACCCTCACCTTCTTCATGTCCTATACTTTGTCCCTAATACCTCCATTTGTAGATCACTTAAATTCAAACCCTCTTGAGATTTGTAGATACCTCAGGGCAAATGTGAGAGCTAATGCTTCCTTATACCTCTGGATTCTGTTTATCATTCTGGCTTCTGAGGAAATCCTTTATTTCCTACCTGGTTCCTCTATACACTAAACAGGTTACTTTGTTTTATGTCCTTTTTTTCTAAATAAGGAGTATTTAGGTATATTTTTCCAGGAAATATTTTTCTGAATATAGTTTCTATTCTGTTAGAAACAGAAGTTTTATATTTTTATTCTTTACTAATCAATTACATTTTCAAAAAAGCTAAAATTATTGGGTAGCTACTAGGTATTAGGCACTAAGTTCTATCTACCTATTTATCTACCTACCTACCTGTCAAGTATCTAATAACCTACAAATTTATGTATGTAGTAATCATCTCCTTTTCTCTCTTTGTCCTTCTATCTTTCTCTCTTCTCCCAGCCTCCCAGGCACTATAGTCCTAGAAGGAGGAGCATGTCTCCATGGCCCTGTGGAACTTTTTCCCAGTTCAAATCTCCCAAAACACAAGTTCCAAGGCAATGGCCTTGCATTCCTGACCTAGCTGGATTGAAGGAAAGAAATCTCAGAGATGGTAATGTGATACCAGAAGTTGTAGCATGGAAATAGTCAGGGAAAAATGACTACTTAAGATTTTTTGGTACTATCCCAGTATGAACTTCAAATCTAATCTAGATTTTAGGCCAGATTTGTCATATTGGAGATTAGAAGACATACTGAACATGTTTGAATGACTTTCTCAAATTGCCATTTGGTCAAAAGCAAAGGACATGGCCTGCATTACTTCTCACAAAATGATGCCCAGACCCGATGGCTCTCCCAAGGCTTCCTTAATAACCACAATAGTTCCATATTACAATAACCTCTTAAATTGCTTAAAGGTACAGAATCAAGGAATTGGGAATTATCTAGAGATTATACGCTCATCTGCTACAATTTCCACCTGAAATATTCTGAAGATGTTATTTACACTGTACCTCCTGCTCAGCCAATCCTCTTTACTTTGAGGACAAATCCTTAGCAAAAGCCCAGACTCCTGCTACAGCTAGTTCTGATCTGCACACAATTTGCATGAAAAATAAAACCAAAATTTATCTGTGTTAAGACACCAAGTGTCAACAGAATGAACAGGACAAGATGAGCATTGGGATCATTGGATAGAAATTGTTCTTTTTCCCATGTGTGTTAAGTAGTACAATCACCATTATTTGCAAAGCCTGGAACAAGATTGATACTATGAACTATAAGCCATATATCTAATATTTAAAAGTTATATATCATGCTAACAAATACACCTACAAAATGATGTAAGAACAGGTTTGTATCTAGAATTTAGAGTAACTCAACTTTTATACTAGAAACTAGAAGCATGACAAGCCTCAGGCTCCTAGAATGAAGTGCATCCTCCTTCCTGCTTCTCTGTCCATTCTCTGATATGTTCCAAGGTTGGACAGACTCTGTGTACATGGAGGGCAGGACAGTCCTTCATCAACAGCTTCCCCATCACCACTGTCCGAGAGCAAATTTCACTCTACACAGCGCTACTCTGGGGGAGAAGTCCATACAGCCCAGGAATTGGCCTTAGGGTGATCTCAACCATAAAATCCAGCCTCCCAGTACTAAAGCACTAGGAGGAGCATGTCTTCATGATCCGGTGGAATCCTTGCCCAGTACAAGTCTCTCAAAACACAAAGTTCATGGAAATAACCTTACATTCTCATAAATAACCTTACATTCTCAGATCAATGGAAAGAAATCTCAGAGATAAGCATTAGATCTTTCAGGAAATGTTAAGTGCTTATTATATGGCAGGTTCAGGGCATATAAAGAAGAAAAGACATTGTTCTTTCCTTGGAAGTACTCATAGCTTAATGGGAGAACTAAGCTAAATACTATGCATAATATAATTGCATACTGAAATGCAGGTGGATGTCCAAGTAAAAAATGTTCACTCTAAAACTCTCAGACACATTTTTCTGGGTAACACATAAACACAATTTTTCAGCTTTGAAGCAAAGTACTGCTTCTTAAAATTTAGGAATTCATCATTA
Organism: Xerus rutilus; assembly: GCA_028644305.1. Lineage (NCBI taxonomy): Eukaryota > Metazoa > Chordata > Mammalia > Rodentia > Sciuridae > Xerus > Xerus rutilus. The sequence goes on along the minus strand of CM053403.1, from coordinate 29,259,569 downwards.
GCAATTCATCCATCATCCCACCGGGGTACCAGTGTCAGCTTGGCTGCCACCTCATGCAGTGCTGTAAATCAGCACTCCTGCTCAATGAGGAATGCTAACAGCAAGAAAAGTTTTAAGAAATCTGTGACTACTCAATGTCAAGCTAAATTTTCAGGTGTGGTATCTCATTCTACCTATTCCATACTTTCACTATGGCACATATAGCATCATATAAATTATTAAATCACACGTTGTATCACTCATTATATTAGAAACACTTAGAAGAAAAAGCCTTGATTTATCTTTGTCTCTGTAACATCTAGTCCAAGGCTTGATCTTAGTGGATGCCCTCTTAACATTTGCTGAATGAATTTCAATTAGGTTTAACAAAGCAGGCTCTATTTGAATGCATTATCATAAAAATGTTTTCTTTAGTAGTATAATTTTCTGGTGTAACTATCCATGTTTTCTTTCTTGAATTGGTTGTCAGAAAACACATAATTAAATGTAACATTCATAATATGCACATCTGGATATTTGAAGAACAAACAAGAAGTTAATCAACTTATCTACACCATTCTTAATGGAGGGCAAAGAAAATGTAATGGGGAAGAAACTTTTAAAAGAGTTTTACTGTCATGGCTCTGAGGTCTCTGGCCCAGAGTGACCCAGAGTGGCTTTGGGGTAAATGAGGCTATGAGGAAACAAAGTATAATTAGACTTTAATCCAGTCTAGTGAAGTGGATGGGCCTATGGCTATAAGCAGAATATCATCCTGCCTCTGCTACTTACAAGTTATATGACCACTTAATAAAATTAAGAAAACTTGAAGTTTTTTAGCTGTCTATGAACTTGAAATGAAACTCCTTTCTGATTCTACAGTCTGCTGACCACCCCCAAGAGATCTAGACTCACCAGACCTCCACAATTACATGGGCCAATTCCCTAAAATAAACATGTACATGCACACACGCATGTGCGCTGGCGCGCGCGCATGCACACACACACACACACACACACACACACACACACGAGCGCTATTGGTTCTGTTTCTCTGGATAACCCTTATAATGAAGTTTCAGGTACCAAAAAGTTCTAGAGAAACATAATGTTAAGTATATTTTTTAGGAATTTGTTGTAAGGTTTCTGGAACTAGTTCTATAACCTGATTTAAAACACCAATGACTCTGTTTCTAGTAGTAAATAAAGTACTGATGGTCTATGGTATGATGTGACAATAGAGAGATGCAAAATATTACCACTGAATATCACTAATCAAGCATTTTAAAGAGGCCAGGATCTAGGTAGCTGATATATGACATCTTTGAACAATTTTAATGAGATTGAGTCATTATGCCTTATGTTCCAGAAAAAAATTGGGAAAAGGATAAATTCAAGGATTCAAATTTCCAGCTTAAATACTGCATAAGTTACCTGAAAGTTACTGTACTTGCCCTGAAAAGAGAGCCCCACCTCCTATAACTACAAAGTTGAAACTGCTAGAATCTCAAATTGAGTTCCTTGACTTACAAAATGACTTCTGTGTGCTGAGAGCCCCAATTAGGAAGAAATATGATCCTGAAAGTTGGGATGGTCATATCTGGGAAGACCCTCATGAAGCTGAGACATTGAGCCCTACATTTGGATAAGTCTTCTTTAAAGAACCCCAGAAGAATCTGCTTCTCCACCTAGATCTTGGGTTTACCCTGAAGTTGCCTTGAAAGTCATTGAAGACCCATCCTCACCACTTCTCTTGCTATTAGACCTGTAACTAGACTCAGTCCTCTAAAGGTGAAGTACAAAGTGGGATCCATGAAAAGTCACACTACACAAATAAATAAATCTATGTGAGCTTTCTAATGTAGATAGGCTAAAATCCAGGGAATGTATGTGGGAAGGTACATGAAGTTGGATCAGGCCAAATTTATTGATGTGAACCACTAGAGATTCAGCATTTAATATTGCAGCTTGGCAGTTAGGGAGCACTATAACGGATGATTTTTTTTTCCCCTTAGCTTAAAGATGGACCAAAAAGGGGACTAGAATGTGTGAACTAAAATGCTGGACCTGTTTTCATTTACTGGAAAGGGGTTTGAAGTCTTAGGGAAATTGGAACATTAGAGTGTATTTGTCTTGCAAGACTTATACATTTACTGTGGAAGTGTTCAGAAGTTACTCTCATGTGTCCCTCTCAAAATGTGGGTGTTGATGTTCTCATCCCTGGCATCTTATTTGGAGATAGTGTCCTTACAGAGGTAATTGAGCTGAAATTAGGTCAGTAGGATGAGTCCTAGTCAAATAGGCAGAGAGGAGTAAAATGAGGGAAGAGAGTATGGGGGTAGAAAGGATAGTAGAATGAATCAGACATTATTACCCTATGTACATATATGATTACACAACCGGTGTGACCTACAACATGTATAACCAGAAGAATGAAAAGTTAACGTATAATGTGTCAAAATGCATTCTACTGTCAGGTATAACTAATCAGAACAAAATTAAATATATATGACATATCTTTATAAAAGGGGAAATTTGAACACAGAGACAGGAATAGAGAGGAAAGGTGATAGGAGGCAGCACAGGGAGAAGACAGCCCTACCCAAAACCAAGGAAGGGAGTTGAAAGCACATCAGATTCTCCCCCGCACAGTCCTCAGAATGACTCAACCCTGCTGATGCCTTGATGTCAGACTTCCATCCCCCAAAACTAAGAGACACTCATTTTGATGCTCATTTTGGGGTATTTTGCCCTAACCAATAATATACTAACCATCTAATAAATATACTAACCATCTAATAAATACTAACTATCTTATTATAATTTTTATCACTGCTGTATTCTGAAAAGAGTGGAATCATAGACGACGAGTGAAAAGTCATCAAAAGCTTCTGCATGTGCCAAAAAAGCGACTATCCAGCACTGGCTGTATGAAACTTAAGTTTAAAAGCTCTATTTGTATGGTCAGGGGTCAGCAAACAGGTTCTGTTGGCTTTCTAATTTTTTGGTTGCCCACTTATTTTGTCATCTCCTATCTTTTCTTCTTTTAGAATTTGCTATCTTCTTCCTTCTTCATTGATAGTTTGACCCCATTTAAACCATTTGTCTTTTTCCTAATCACAAACATAAAAACAGAGTTGGTTAATGCCATGTTCTACTTGACCCTTTAGACAAAGTTTATCTTAATAAAAATTTCTATTTATTCAGAAGCAGCATGTGTATAATCACATTCAGGCAGCCCTTCAGAATTTTCTCATTCCTATGGTTCAATGTACTTCAAGAAAGATATTTTTTAATATATTTTTTAGTTGTAGATGGACACGATATCTTTATTTTATTTATTTTTATGTGGTGCTGAGGATCGAACCCAGTGCCTCACGCATGTGAGGCAGGCGCTCTACCACTGAGCCACAATCCTAGCCCCAAGAAAGATATTTTGGAATGCCTTCTCAGAATGCTTCCATGTTTGGTAATATTTAATGTTTTGGAAAATGTAGATCTGTTTGTTAAATGGGATTACATCATGGCTCCTATCAGCTTCCATCTGGGCAGCTTTTCAACTCAGTTATTTTGTTACATCCCTCTCAAATTCATTACTCAGCAAAATGTAGCTACATTTTACAAGATATTCTTTAAAATATTTCTAATAACATTGATTTCCCCACAAATATCGAACAAGAGGTTATCAATAACCAGTTTGCGTGTACTCATAAATACAGGTTATCACAAAGTCTTAGTAAATTTCTAAGCTTTAAGAAACTCTTAAGTGTAAATACAATAAATTTATAAAAACATTATTTGAAAGCAATCCTTACAGAGATTTCATACTTTTTTTAAGTTTGAGGAACAAATTTTTAAGTTTTTGTTTCCATCACTGTGCAGATAGTTCATTTTGACTGAATTTTTTAAAAAATTAAATGCTTATTATTCAAAACACAAAATAAAGTAAACAAGTTTTCAAATGAAGTCACTTTGCATTTGTAAGCATTTATACTTCTGGAGTTGTGGAAGCCTTAAAACTTTACTAAGTCTTTGGGGACAAAATGTTATTAAATATTATTTTACATGTCCTTTTCTTTATTGTGATAATTTTTGTTTTCATGGAAGGAAAACATTTATTTTTCAGTCTTGAATATAGCACATCTTAGCAGACACATTTTGCAGTTACCAATTAAAAGGTATTGTTCAGCAACTGCCCTGCATAATAAACCAACTTTGTCTCCTACCACACATCAAAGTGTAATTCTTTTGAAATTCTTCAGATGTATTCATCACCAGACTGTAACACTAAGGTTTCACTGAATTTGTTTATAATTTGTGTATTATCATTGCTGAGGGCCCAGTTTAAAATCTCGATAAAGAAAGAAAATGTGAGATTTCTTCCATTAAGAATATTGCAGAAGAGAGATCAAAGGCATAATTTTACTCCACAATCTGCGCGATCTAACTTGGTTTATGATTAAAGAATGATTTTAATTCTCAAACTTTTAAACTTTATTAAACGTTGTGGTAATGCATTGAATAAATTCCAGACCTACATAAATACACAGGCAGCTGTTTGTAATTTGCATTTTTATCAGTTTTGAAAGAGCACAATGTACTTCCTGCATCTTATTTTCAGAATTTGCATTTTATCATCTTTGGCTATCCAGTAAATAGTATGGAGTACTTGAATATCTCATTCTTTGAATTTTCATTGTTGATTGTAAATCAGATGATGGCTGGCACTTATCTCTTTTCTCATTTTTCTCTTCTCTCAACCTCCAAGTTTACTTGCTACCATTTCTTCTTGGCTCTAATAATAGAATACACAAAATATTTCATTTTCTTTTCCATCCTTCTTCAGGACATTGATACACATATTTCTATTCCTAATTACTTACCATGAAATCTAAAGGAAAAAAATTTAGCTTTTGCTTTTATTCATAAATTTTCAAAATGTCATTCACACTTCATCAACTTCTTTTCGGTGCTTACCGAGTATTGCATTTAGAGGGAATGGAGATAATACTATATATAAGTCTGCACTCTGAAATATTCAAAATGAACAGAATGAACATTCCATCATATGTAGACAGGCACTACCATTCACGTCAGCTAGATCCTTATCAGAAAGGACATGTGGCTTCTAGGGAAGGCTGGCAATGAGAATGACATCTCTAGTTGCCTTCAGCTCCTGACCCTGATTCCCATAGACACTCAGAATTTCCTTTCTTTCTGCATTGTCCTCAGAGCATCCAACAGCATTTTCCCAAAAGGCTCCTCTCACCCATTTACACTTCCCTGACCTTGGATGCCACAGCCTTAGATGAACAGACTGGTAGTAGCTTGTGTTTTCTGCCTCCTTCCCTCTAGCAGTCCATCTGTCCCCTAGGAAATATTGAAATTGCTGCTTTGTGCCCTAGCAAGAACATATGAGGGAAGAAACACAAGCTAATCTTTCTCTTTGTATTCTGTCAATGACAACAATAGGAAAGAATGAGTTCTGGAGTTACCTGTTTCCCAGTCAAAAGCAAATAAGCAAACAGAATTTATTTTATGAAATATTATGTTAATTTTATGATGTTTATTTAATTTCTTGAATCTAAGTCCTCATTCTTACTGATGTGGAAAATGTATCCAGTGCTTTTCAAAAATATTTAGTCCAACCCAGTGATTTCTTAGACTCTTCATTTTCATATTAAGTCACATATACATTTAAAATTTTTTCTCAAGGGTTTCTCCACCTCTTTGCTGTTGATCCTGATTTCTGGTATTAGGATAAGGGGAAATGGCTGCTGCTCTGTGATAGCTAAGAGAATATAATTTCAACAGGCTTGACATTTGACATGTCTGGGTCTTGAATGGAAGTTTCTCAAACTTTAATGTGTACCCTCATCAACTAGGGATGTGTTAAAAATGCAGATTCTGACAAAACAGATCTGATATGAAAATTTCACATTTCTAGCAGCTCCCAAGTGATATCATTACAGCTAGTCCTCAGACCATACTTCAATTAACAAGGGTTTAATTGGTAATGCTGGTCTTGGTTTTCTACTTATCTCTCTGGCTTAGGCCATCTATTGAGGTCATAGCTGAATACCACCACCCCCACTCCAATTGTACTCAATAACAAGAGCATCTTCCTGATTCTTCCACAAATCCTTTCATGATTCATGTTTATCTTTGGATGGGAAAAGAGAAAGCAATTGAGATCCATGATAATTCATTGGGACAGGAAAGGGGCAGTAGGGGACTAAATCCTTTAAATATCAAATACAAATATCATCCCATTCATAAAGAAACAATAGGAGAAAAAGCTGTAGCTCAACAATTGTTAATTTCATTCAAGATATTCATTAACTCTTTATCTCCTTTGCTCACCTCAAATTAAATGCCATCATTTGAAAAACAAAGCTAAGAGAAAAAATAGTCAACTAAATAGCACTGCAGCAGAGTTCTTTTAGAGTACAATTTGGGAAAAGAGGAGTAGGAAATAAAAAACAGTTGTTTCCAGTAAATAAATGTATACATAGGTCTGGGAACTAAGTCACAGCTGCAGTTCAAAAAGTTTGCAAGAGTGCTGGGGTTGTGGCTTAGTGGATAAACGCTTGCCTCGCATTTGTGAGGCACTAGGTTCAATCTTCAGCACCACATAAAATCAAAAAGGGTATTGTGTTCATCTACAACTAAAAAAAAATCTTTTAAAAAAGATTTTAAGAAGTTTCAGGCCAATTATCACTTTGTAAAATGGAAAATGTCTAGTCTGGTTGTGTTCTGGTCCCTTCCAAGAAGCAATGATATAAGAACTTATAGATTTCAGACTATTTTGAAAATTCTGGGCTACTTATCTAGATAAGAGTTCTCTGCCTGAAACTTTTTTTGAAAGATTCAGTTGTCTGACAAGTAGTGAAATTTTATTCTGTGGGGTTTTCCAAATCTACTGACCCAGCCCTGTTTAAGCTAGGAAAAGACAGCAAGACCAACCTGAGGTCAGAACTCCTACAATCCTCTGCCCTGAGGAGGTTCCCAGGATCTCCATTCCCTCCTATAGCACAAAGTACTATAAGGTGGAAAGCTCAGTCATTTGGCACCTTCAGTCTGAGAAAATTCATCTTGGAGGCCCTGTCACCCATACCGGCCTATATTTGTAGATATAGCAAGGCTTTGCCTCTTATTTGTGCCGAAATATGGTTTAATATGTTTGTCTTATAGTGTATCAAAGAATACATCTAAACATTTTACACAACTGCTGCACTTACTATTCTTGTTTATGAGGAAAGAACTATATCAAAAAGTTTTCTGATAACACGAAAACAGGCACAGAGGATGGAGATGTAGCCCAGTGGCAGAGTGCTTGCCTAAACATGCATGAGGGTTTGAGTTAAAAAAAAAATTGGCAGAGAAGAACACAATAAAACCAGTAAAATTAAATTGCTAATAGACAAGAGAACTATAAAACTCCAAATAACTAAGTGTGCATATATATCTTGAAAGTTGTATTCATTTAAAATTTTTTCTGTTTCTTTAACTTAAAAACTTGTCATTCATTTTCAGAATCACATGATAACTTAAAGTAAATATTTACCTGGATATATTTTTTCAGTTTTTGAATAAGGTTTTGAAAAAGGAATTCGTTTTCGCCAGGCTGAACCGTTATATGAAGTTGACGTATATTTGTCTGAAAAAAATTTTAAAAGACTGTTACTAAATATTTTCTAACTTTAAAATCATATTCTAAGAGTGTTTCAAAGTTATAAACATATCAGCAGTGAAGCTATTCTCTAAGTATTTCATTTTACCATTTCAAAGCTAAGGTATCAGGGATTCAAGTGAGACCACCTAAGCTATCACTAATCATAGTTGTGGATCTCTTAATTGGCTATCCAATTCCTCAAATAAGGTTCTCTCCCATGAGGTAAGCTAGAGGAGAACGTGCTGTCTGAATGCAATCCAAATATTTCACTGCCTTACTTTACTGTAATTTAACATAACATCTTGCTAATTTTGTAGAGTTTATTTTTTAAAAAATGTGGTACAGCTCAAGTCCTGTTTTCTTCCATGAATTGACTTCCAACATCAGAGCAATCGCTTGTCTACAGCAAATTCACTGCCCCAGGAAGTCAAAGCATTTATATACAGATTTAGTCCTTAAATACATACATTTCTCTAGCATTACTACCTTTCAACTATTACCTAACCTTATATTTGTGTTTGCATGTATTACTATAAAGCTGTGGTTCTCAAAGCATGGTTGGTAACAATAAAAAGAATTTGCTTTTTTCCCTGTGTTGACATTTGCATTAATGATGTAAAAACAAAAACATCATAAAGTATAATTGTTGGCACCTTCACACAAATCTAGACCCTGGCAACAAACTGTTCTTACTCATATTCTTCTCTGCCATCCACTACAGTAAAATAGTAATAATAATTATTATTATTTTATTAGATTATTTTTATGTTATTTTTATTATATTATTACTATTATAAATGAAACTAAGGGGCAGTTTCACCTAAGAATATTTTTTATGTACATATAAACATCCATATATCAGTTTATTCAAAACAAACAGAAAAATACTTTAAAGTTAACTTCTTACATAAGTTGTTGAAGAATCTGAGAGTCTTAGATTTTCAAAAGCACATAACATTTGGAACTTCACTAATGATATTGTGAACATGGAAAGATAGAAACGTGAAATTATAGAAACCTAAGTGGCATTTTTTATTAGGTTGAAAGAAATGAAACCCAATTTCAAAACAGCAAAATTCCTCTGAGACAGGGAGAAAAGAGATTTGGTTCCCTTCTCCCCTGTGGCCTTGTACTTCCTGACATATACTATGACTTTGCCTATTACATGATGAAATGATTTAGAAGCAATCTGTGCATGGTGGGAGAGATGAGAGGTTGTCAACAATATTGCAGTTAACCCCCAAAGTAACCCTTTCAGAAAGTAATCATGAAGGCCTAAAGAATAGCCTGACAGTGATAACTGAACAATGCAGTTAGTGGAACAAGAAAATGTCAACCATTAAAAAAACAATCCCCCTCTGGTGAAATGAAGCTGTCCAGGGGCAACAAAGTGCAGTGCTCTGAGGCAAAACTCCAGGGAGGTACCCCATCAAGTCATCTGCACCCAACATGAGTTTTCTTCCATAGCCTTTAAATAACATGCACGACTGCACTTGGAAGAAATCCTCCCTCTAGTTTCTATGTTGTGATGACAACCCAGGAAAAGAAGAGGTGATGGAGTAGCAGTGAGGAGTAGCCAATCCATCAGGAAATTCCGTGGGAATGCAATCCACAGACAGTAAACCACATCAGTGAAGAGCCTCACCTGAACAGAGGTTGAGTTTGGGTTCTTTGTTAACATCAGCTTTATGGTAGGACCCATTTGTGGGTCTGCTGCGGGGCGGTGCATTCAGTGGGACAGTCCTGACAGCATCTCTTTGAACATGGATATAGGCTGCATTCTCAGCATTTCGGTTTTTATTATTATGATGGTAACTCATTTTATTTTTGGGATTTGGGACCTGTACTGCTATAAAACAAAGGTCAGAGGAAGTGAGGGATAAAACAAACTGGCTTCACATCTATAAAATATATATTGTACTTTTAGTATTTGGTAGTACAATGGAAGGCAACATAAGCTAAAAGAATTAAGTTTAGAGGAGTTAGGTTGATGTCTAACATTTATGGTGCATGAGTGAGCTATTTTCCACAAAGAACATATCTGATATCTAACCACTTTTCAAATGACAATTTAGAAACATGAAATATATTGACCCTTTACCTCTCCGCATTCCAGAGCCAGGGAAGTTCTTTGGTTCATCATAAATCCATTTTCTTTTTTTCACACCTTTAAAATGAGGCTTTCTCACTGGCTGGACATCATTCACTTAAAGAAGATACAAATTTTTAGTTTTTAAAGAGGTTGTTTCATCTGAAGGTTACTGTAGGTGTTAATTAGGTATCTGTGCATTCAAAAATCAAGCAAGAAAAAAAATATACCACCTCAGTGCTTTACTTTTTAAAACAAAGGGTGATTTATTTTTAAATGACAAAAAAAAAAAAAAACCCATCTTGGAAATAGATGAATGAGAAAACCTTCAATAAGCAGCTTTCCTTAAAAAAAAAAAAAAAAAGCTTTTCTCCAAAGGCCTGTGTGGATTCTTTCAAAAGAACATAAAAATGCATCCCAAATATAATTATAAATCTCATTATAATGCTATTTTAAGTAATTTTGTAATTTTTTCAACATAAATCTTTTTGTACTCTTGTAGTCCAAAAGCCTTTTAAAGTCTTAAGAAGTTGAGTGTACAGGTAGTTTGGTCAAACCGGACTGATCAATTTGTAAGTACTAAAATCATAAATTTTTTACTTTTTAATTGCATAATTTTACATCAAAATTTTATATGCATTTTCAATTTTCCAGGAATTTTTAAGGTACATATTTCCAGAGAAGCTTAAAATAATTTTGTAGATAGGGACATTCTGTTATTCACAAGTGACTACTGCACAAAGGAAATGAAAATCGATCACACTGTGTAGATTAGACTTGCTTTCTACAGTGGATTGATAAATCTGTCTTTGCCCTAACTCTCAACTTCAGTTTAAGTTTTAAGCCCTCAATGTGATTCACTGCCTCCTCTTCAATATCATGTCCCGCCTGTTTCCAAGCTCTCTGGCCTGGGAGTTGGAAATTGTATTTTTAACAAGTGCCACTACACCAAACTTGGCTTCCTGAGAAAAAGCATGATTGTTCCCCTTCAGTGTCTTACTGGGAACCAAAATTATTTTAGGGGTTCAAGAAATGAAATAAGGGCCAGAAAGGAGGAGAAAAGGAATGAGAAAGATTCACAAGTCTTAACTGTTTCAAGAGAAGTAGTTTAGAGTATTGAATAGCAAGTATAAACAAAATCAAAGAAAACAATCCAAAACACAATGTATTGCCAATGTATTTCCCTATGTGGAAAACTGTAAATGTTATATACTAGTGAATCTTCTGAAAAGTAGTATGTTATTATTTCAACATCTATATTAAACTAGTGGGAAAGCATATAAGTTACTAGGACCTACTTCACGATTCATTGTTAGAATTAATACAGGAATATTTTGTCTTTAATTCTTAGTCCTGAATAATTTTCAAACCATCTTTTTTTTTCTTTTTTAAAATTCTATTTCAAATAAGCAAAACAAATCCACACTAAGACACATATATTTAAGGCCTAAAAGTGATAGAGCTATTGTCTCACTTGAAGAGGGGTCCTCTCTGCACTTCATACTGATATTCTCAGTAGCATTTAATACATGCGTTGTAGGTACTAGTCGGGTAGTTAGGGAACGCTTTGGATGAGAACTGTCCTTGTTATCTTTTAAAGCAAATTAAAAAAAATAAAATGTCAATATTAGTAAAAGAAACATTTCAGTTGGTATTTCAGTTTTCAAACATTATATGGGCACACCTCTTTAAAAATATAAATGTATATTAATTTTTAGAAAGTGTCATTAAAATTTCCTAGTTGCCAGACTGTACTTCAAATATCACTGATAAAACTTAAAAATCTGGAATGACATCCATTATCTTCAATACATAAATCACAAAATAGGGTCAACATTTTTAATGTCTTCATGCAAAAGAATTAAAAGGTTATTAATTTTACAAGTGGGCCTATTTGAGTTTCTGAAAATAATTTAAATATAACAACTTTTATTTGCTCTGTGCTTTGGAGTGGGAATATCCAATTAGCTCTCCTCAATGATAAAAATGTTTTAAATTTGTGCTGTTCAATATGGTAGCTACTACCCACATGTGACTACTAAACACTTGAAATGTAAATGAAAACAAATTTTTAATCTTATTAAATTTTATTAATTTAAACTTAAACAGTCATATATAACTGATGGCTACCATATTAGTATAGTTATTAAAGAGTTTCTTTGATGAACTGAACAAAAGTTTTCCATCTCTCATCAGAAAGGTAAAGAGATTAACATGATTTTCTGTTAGAATATTTTAACCCAAAAAGCTTTTCCTATACTTGAGGATATTTATAGTCAGCAAAAAAGTAGATGAAGTGGGTTTGCATTTTGATGTAGAAAATGTGAATCCCTCTAATTTGAGGTCAGCAGTACTTTTTGTCTGGGTCTGAGAATGGTGCTTAAGCAGAAAGGCTCCCAAGTACAGTAAAAGCAGCATAGAACTATCGAGGATAGATTCTGTTATTTCTCTCAATTATTTATAGACTACAGTTAGCAATGATCATAAAATGGGGAAGTTGTCGTGACATTTGTACTCTTCACAGTGTTCACAATGTTCTCCAACAAAATTTAATCATTTTACTATAAGTTGGAAAAAGAAAACTGAAAAAGGATGGTGGTATTATATTTTAAGAGAATCAATAACTTTAGAGCCAGCGAGGCTCCTAAAAATTATGTATCCCAATAGGCTAATTTTTCAGAGTAGGAACTTGAAGCTAAAAATGTTTAAGTTCCAAGGCTAAACAATTAGGGACAAAGCCAGGACTGGAACCTCAGGACTCTTGACTCCTACTCGGTAGATACTGTGATTTATTACCTTCCCTCTTATACAAGTTGTATGTTTAACTGACCTATCCAAATTAAAAATGGGTCAATATTATAGAATGATTCATTACCTTTAGTATTTGAACATTTTGGCGTGGTGATTTCTTTGTCTTCACTTAAAGCTTCACTTTCATCTACTCCAAGAAATATGATCCTTTGTGGAACATAACAGTCACCTCCTAAGACAAAAACTTACTGTCAGAAGCAGAATGGCAAAAAATGATACAAAGCTACCTTTCAACACAGGCATATCCTCTGCAATACCTCTCTTGTCCACTTTTGTTTAAATACTTCAGTGATGCCATCCCTATCTCTACACATGTCAAAATGCTTAGATTGATACATAGTATTGATGTGTATGTACCTGAATACCCAGTATGCAAACTTACATATAGAAAATTGCAAGACAATGTACATATTCAACAAAATTAATTCTCCTTTAAGTTATAACAATCTCTGGGTTCCACCTTTTACAGCTACTCAGAGTAAATGCCCATAGTTGCTTTAAATATTACTTACATACAAAATTTTCAGATCCTTCTCCACACAAGTTACCCTTTCTTAAAATCAAATATTTGTTTTAAATAACCTTCTTTAAAAACAGCACCCATATATGAACTAACCTGTGGAGAAACCAGTGGAAGTAACAAAATAACTGCTGATATTTATGGAGCATTTTTCTATGTGTCAGACTCTCCACGGAGTACTTTCAATGACTTATCACATTTAATTATATTCCTATCTACTCCTAATAATTCAGTGTACACTTACTTTAGCTATTTGATAATGAAAACACATTACTGAATTGTTTTGAAACATTGTGGGCAAAAAAAGCACTTTTATTCTCTCACAAACTATATCATGTCAGGTCTTCCCCAACTTGAAGTTACCATTAATGTTTTGAACCTAAATGTAAGACTTTATGTTTATTACTGCTTGTTTATCTTGATAGATTTGGCTCATTGTTCTAGCATATTAACTTCCAGCATCTGCAAGTTTTACAAACATGTCTCCATTAACCCAGTCATTCAATATATTCAATACATTTAAACATACAATCATTTATTGTACAAATATTTTCTAAATGCACATCGTATGCCAGACATTCTGCTTCATGTGGCAACTGATTATATTTGGTTCTTGGCCTCATGAAGCTTAAACAAAACCAATGATAAAAATTTCAAAACACAATTTGGTTTCTTCCATGAGAAAATGGCTTGAATAAGAATAACTTTCCTGCCAAAAGCAATTACAAAATATCCAAAACAGATTGGTAAACCACCCATAGCACAGAACTGTAATGCCTGAGAGCAACGGAGGCACACGGTAAAATTCATATCTCCTTGACCCTGATTTTCTTTCTCTTTTTCCATGAAAGTATTTCTAATTCATCTTGCAGGGAAATACATTCCAAGCAGAAAGTGACTAACCAACTACTGAAAAGAAAGAGTCCAAAGTTTAGGCGGCCCAAGTGGCTTCAATCTGGGGGGAAGTCTGACAGAGGTAAAAAGAGCAAAGAAATGCCCCTGAAAAAACATAGACTGCATGCTCTCCACACACAGACCCCAGAAAAGTGGGACCCCAGAAAACCAGCAGACAAGCATCCAGGAGGCTAAAGAACTGGTTAGAGATGTTGGCAGCTGCACAGTACTTGGGAGGCAAAATTTGGAGTTCAACCTTCCCCAGGGTAGAGAGATCTTGGCAAACATACAGGCTCTCATTACAAACCCAGAAATGTAATGTTTTAGGAGTAAGGGTCTTGCCCTCAGAATAAGAACTTTATCTCAAAAGAAAAAGCAAATAGTACATAATCTACTACATCATTCCTGATAAAGCCTAAAACCAAACCCTGACATAACTGAGGTGGTCTGCTCATAGTCTAGCTGCTTGCACAAAGGAAAAGTTTCCCAGTAGGAAAACGACCTCATTCATACTCTACATATCATTATTATCCATAATGTCCAACATGTAATTAAAATTAGAAAATATATTAAGAAACAGAACAATTGATCAAAAATCAGAAGATGAATGATGTCTAGATACTGTGCAACAGGAAGTTAGAAAAAATAATGACTAATATCCAAAAAAAGACTGATGGGGAATTTAATCAGAAAATTCATACAACTGTCAAATAGAAATTAGGAATTTAATACATGGAGTTAAGAGCAGAGATGAAGAGGATTAATGAGCAGGACAAGAAGTTGGCAGAAAGGATCCAGATTTATCCGTTGAAATCAATAAGAAAAAGATACTTTTAAGTAGGCTAGCGATGTTAAAAATACAACTTGGTAAAAGAAGTCAAAATGCACAGTAAGTCTATGAACATGTGTTCCATATTACTAATAATCAGGGAAATACAAATAAAAATCACAATGGGAGATCACTGACAAACCACCAGAATGGCTAAAATTAAAAAGAATAAAAATACTAAGTGTTGGTAAGGATATAGAGCAAGATTACCCCCCCCAAATGAGTGCATATGCCTTTAGAACACATGTAAAAGAACATCCATAGAAACCACAAACTAGAAACAATTTCCAGCAAATCTCTATTATCAGTACTCCTGGTGCTTTCATGGTTTTTCACAAACACAAGTAGAGAGGTAAAAGAATTTGTTTCGAGACCCACACATGACTAGATGAGGTCTAACAAAGTGATAATCTAAGTATTTTTGTTTTAGTTTGGATGCAGAAATGGTGGATGAAGCCCTTATGGGGCGCAGCACAGCAGGTATAAGAATTTAGCTCTGGGGCAGGTAGAAGGGGTTTGAATCCCAGCTCCAACGCCTTTTAGTGAGGACAGTCTCAGAAGAGTCACCTAATTCTTCTGAACTTTGCTTTCCTTGATAAAATAAAATAGACTCCACCAGCATGAGTTATTTCTATAATTTAATAGAAATGATTTTAATCTGAGAGAGATGTATGTGTATATGTGTGTGTGCACATGTGTCTACACATTTCCCCTAGAAGCAGTGGTTTAATATTCACTAACTCAGTGTTCACGTCCACTTTATAGAATACAGCTATGGGCATAATAAGAATCAACTGCATGTGTGTGTGTGTGTGTGTGTTAATAGTGTTCATGTATGTATGTATGCATATATATGGTATGTTATGTATCTATATTATACCCACTCCCTCCATATATATTCACATGCACACACATCTATACACATTTGTATACATATAAAAATTTACACAGCAGTTTAAAAGAGCTACTGTATCAGTCTCATACAAATAGTCTTAAGTAAAAGAATTCAAACTACAAAACTGCAAACTGTACATTTCCACTTATATAAAGGTCAAGAAATACAAAATTAACTTATGTTACTGACATCATATTAGTGGTTAGCATTGAGAGGAGACCCTTGACTTGGAAAGGAGAAGCCTTCTGTAGTATAATAAATATGGTTATATATGGATGCATATGCATGTAAAATTTTATTGAGCTATATACTTTAGAGTTGCATACTTTATTAAATTCAAAGCTCAATATTAAAATAAAAAGACTAAAGTGTTTTCCTTCAAATTAAGTATTGACTAATCAGTTATAACTTTAAATTTTTATCATCTTCCTCTCAAGGATGTTTTATCAATTCAGAGGCTTAAATATGTTTATGTTGTTCTCAAGCACATATACCCAGGGGATTTCTTCTATCTGGGAACACATAGAACATTATAATGTCTGGAGAATCAACAGGTCTGATTATGCAAAAACCCAGTATCCCAAATGACAGAAAATTTTAACATTCTTTTGGTATGGTTGTTCAACGAGCTTATTGTTCTCACAATATTATCATTAAACAGAGTAATAAAAGTGCAATGACAGTCTCACATTTTCTCAGACCTAATTAAGTAGGAAATATACTTCTGGTGTCAAAACATAAAGAAAGTTTATTTTTCACATGAAAACATCAGTTTACTAGTAGTCAAAAATAACCTTTTAACCAATAGGGTCATATAATTTAATAATATTTCATCAAAATGTACAGCTACAGCTGGTCAGATGAAGTGGGTCCCAATTATTATTTTCTCTTCATTTATAGTTACAGTGTATCGCTTCAAAAAAAAAAACAGATGACAGCTAGACTAAAACTATCACAGACATAAGAAAGGAAAGAATCAAACTGAGTTGCCATCAGGAAAAAAAGAATTGACAGAAGAAAATGACTAAAAATGTCTGAAGCCGGAACTGCAAAAAATATCACCAATGTACTTCAGATGCACTGATTCTTATTGGTACCTTCTAAACTTCTTCCTATTCCTCACATGTTCTTCCTGCCAGCCATAAACTTTTTCCTTATCCAAAAATCTCTCTCTCTTTTTTTTTAAAGCTTAGAATTTTCTGTCAGAGGGTGGATTTTCTGAAGTGCTTATGCTTAAAAGCAGTTTCAAAATGTTTAAGTTACAATATACAATTAGGATGTGATGCCTTGGCACAAATAATATACATATGTATATTCAAATATAGCTGTCTTGACATAGCCTAACTCAAAGGATTTATTAGGGCCCTCTTGTGTTTATAGTTCTATGATAATATTATACATGCTTCATATCTGAATTCATCATAGCCAGAAGTTGAACCTATACACACACACACACACACACACACACACACACAACCAGTTCTCATAAAAATACAGAAAACTGAATGTCTTGCACAATGAGCACAAATTCCTAGAGACATCTTATAGAGATACAAGACTTGGAAAGCATTTGATTTTGTGATGTACCTCCAACACATAAAAATGACCAAAAAAAAAAAAATTGATGAAGCAAAATTTCTTGTGGTGATAATACATTCAGAATTGCCCAGTTACAAATTAACTCACCTCCATTTTCTAGAGCAGCAATGTCAGTCCTTGGTTTCCTATCCAATGATGTTTTTATCTCACCTTGCCTTTCAAATAGACTAAATTTTGTTGGAACTGTAAGACCATCCCCTAGAAATAAGGAAGAAAAAAAGAGAGTCACCCCAGGAACCTGTGGTAAGTAGAAAGTTAATGATAGAATTCATGATGAAAGTAAATAGATTAAAAGCTAATACAAATATTGTTTGCACCGTGATCTGATGAAAAATATATAAATACATGAATTTAATCAAAATTTATAACTGTCAACAAACCAGCAAACAAGTTTATTCTCCCGTGTTACTAATCAAATGGCAATTTGAAAAATTTAAGTAAATTAACACTATTGTGTATACATAATGTGTTTGTGCATAGGAATTAGCTAAAACTATTTAAAAATAAAAAAATGTTTTGAAGCATAATGCAAAGCAAAACACATATAAGTGGGATGTTTAATCTTACATTTTTAATATTCATTGCTAACTTGTTTTCTTTTTGTTTGTTTTATTTTGTTTTTTCACGTCTGATTAGTGCAGGCCTGCAATCTGTTCTTCTTTAGACATTTCCCATTAAGTCTTTCAGGTTATTCTACCATCTGTTTACTGGTTCCTTGCTGCCACCTACTGCCATGTATTCAAATAGTTGGCCACATACAGATTAGCAAGTAGGTAGTTTGTCCTGTACTTTCTTACACTCATCTTGATCCTTAGACATTAGGGCACACACATCTCTCTCTCTCTTCCCCCATCCCACACCCCTCTCCTATTCTCCCTCTCTTCTCCCACACTAGCAGGGAGAGATTCACTTCTCTCCTATCCCTACAAAATATGTTTTTAAGCTTACCCTAAATGCAAGAGAACCATGTGAACACATGATATCCATGGATTTCTCTGAATTCCTGGTTTTATATCCAGAACATAATGTCCTTTTTATCTTGCTTCAAGGGGAAAATGCTCAACAATAGCAAAATCAGCTTTACCACACCCAAGGAAAAGTTCCATGAAAGACAGGACCTGAGATTGGCCCACCAGAATTGTCCTGAAATTGCCTGGTATACCGAACATGTTCATTTAATGAACAAATATGCCCTTGCTCTGACACCATGTCATTCTATGATCTCAATTTTGTCTTTCTTGGACTTGGTTATCTTTTTCTGTTTAGAAAAAGATCTAGACCTATTTCATCGGGAGATTTATTTCACAAATAAGATTCTAAAAGCAAATGGTTCGCCGGATTACTGCATGAGGTGTGTAGTGTTAACATGTGTTTATGAAATCAATCTATTCTGTGGCTCCTCTAGGAAATATCATTACATTAATAACAGCGTTTCATAGAAAATTTGAGTCACCAAGTAAAAAACACTTCCTTCTCACTCTTGAATCTGATGCATTTTTTATCTTTTAGTGTACATCATACTAATTTACTTTTTATCACACCAAGTATCTCTTATGAATCACTTTTAATGTTGCCTTTTCATTACTTACCTTCCTGCAAGTCATTGCCATTTTCCGAAGGCTTTTCTAGCTCTTTTTCCACTGAAGGAGTTACACTTTTTGATGATGAAATATCTGGAGGAGTATGAAATCTATAGTATTCACCTAATCTCCCATAAGAAAAGAATGGTTAGTATGTATTTCACATCGAGTCCTTAAAAATCCACAAATTTTTGATTTCTTACCAGATTTATAACACATCTCCTTTATTGCTCTTTTTTCTTCAATTTCCTCAGGAGTCTTTGTCCATAAACTAGAAGCATCTATAGGATATATTTTTTTAAAATTAAATTGTCCCAAATCCAAATAATCTGAAAATTTGTAAATCAGAAAGAAAAATCCCAAATATTGTTTTCATGGATGGATTATTCTTTTTTAGCTTTTAAAATCAATCATTTATCATACTGGTAAATGCCTCTAATTATTATCATTTTAAGTATTAGAATCAGTCAAGAGAAAAATATTTGACTAATCATATATTATGTATCTTGAAATGAGAAGCTGAAGGCACAGATTCACACACGGAGATGGTGTCTGGAAGAAAATGCAGGATGAGAGATGTGAAGATGTAAAGGATTAAAAATAATAGTTGTGTATTCCTAAGCACAGGGACAGTGGTGGCCTGTAACCCTTAGAAAGGCATGTTCCAGGGAAGAGACAGAGTGAAGTTTATTTTTCTACATGTCTCTCTTGGATCTACATACTGATATACACCACTGTACCATGATTTTATATAAATTATAAACTACTGTATGGATTTTCATAATGCCCAAGGGTTTGTGTAATACAAATAGATGATTAAGAGATATGCAGATGAACAGATGGACACACATGTAATCAATGTATTTTGCAACAGTTGTTATATATAAATGCGAGAGATTATTTGCATCTCTTCAAGTATCTGCACATAAACATGAGATCTTCCAGTCACCATGCAACACAGCCTTTCAATCCAAATGATCACAAGCATATGCAGACATGAACAAATCAAACCATAGTTACATTTATTTAATAAAATTAAAATAATTTTCTTACCAAAATTTGCCTTCTTTATTATTACACCATAAACCTCTAGTAGCCAAATATGTAAAAATACTACAAAATTTTAATGTGCATTGTAATCTGATGAAAGGTTTACTAACCATTTTGTTCCTCTCCTTCCTCCTCTTCATCCTCAAAGTTAGTTTTTAAAATTAAAGGATGGTGAATGGGTCGTGATATATTATCCTGAGGTTTCAGAGGTTCCTGACTGTGGTTCAGGGGTGGAATTCCTTCCTGACTTTCTTTCTGTAGTGTGATATCTACAGAGAAAATTAACATTCAGTCTCTTCAAGACATCCCTTATGGTAAATATAGTTCATGACAAATCACTGCTTTCCTGATCAATGGCATATTTTATTAAAATGTTTCTTATTTGATAAAGATTATTAAACCATTTAAAAACAAATACCAAAAGTTAGCAACTCATGAAAAAGATGTCACTTCATAGACTCTAGATGACCATACAGGTGGTCCTTAACATGAAGGTTCAACTTTACAATGATGTAAAAGGAATAGGCATTCAGTAGAAACCATACATCAAATTTTGATTTTTTTCCCAAGGTTAACAGTAAGCAGTAGATATTCTCTTGGAATGGTGGGCAGTGGCAGTAAGTCACAGCTCCCAGTCAGCAATGCAATCATGGGGGTAAACCATTGACACTCTACCATGTACTGTGTTGTGAAGCTATGATATATGGTAGGTCAGGTCTATAAAGTGAATCTTCAACTGAAAATGGGTTTACTGAGGGGCTGCTGGGTATGTAGCTCAGTGGTAGAGTGCTTGCCTAGCATGTGTGAGGCACTGGTTTTGATCCTTAGCACCATATAAAAATAAAATAAAGGTATTGTGTCCATCTAAAACTAAAAATTTTAAAACAAAGGTTCACTGGGATATAACCCCAGTGTAAGTCAAGGAGCATATCCAAATGCAAACTGATCATAGTCATCACTGCAATCATACATTAGATCTGTGATATAAGAATAAATTTACATCAGATTATAAGACCTAACAAAGGCTGAATCGTATAAGGCAGGGCTTATATGGCAGAGTATATCCAAAAAAGAGAAAGAGCCAATGGGTCTAGGTTTTGTGGCTGGCAGAGATAACCTGGAAATGAGAAGAATGACACTCTAAGATCTGTCTACTAGCTGGACACTGATCACAGTGGCCACGATTCTAAGTCTTACTTCAATGCACTTTAGCTTTGAAAACTAACCACCAAATAATAAAAAGACAAAACTAGCTAACTCATATAAATCCAATTCCTTTTGTCCTCCAAATCAGTTTTTATCAAATCTGGCTAATCATCAGAATCACCTAAAGAAATTATTCAACATACTTTTTTGGGTCTCTGCTTTCTGAGCTTCTGATTTGGCAGTTCTGTATTAAAGCCTAGAAATATGATATCCATTTCAAATGTCTCCAGTAATTATGAAAACAACCAAGTGTGGAAACCACTGACCTAAATCAATGACCAACCAATTAAAACACTGGGTCATGTGAAGCCACTTGCTGGATATGCCATTATAATAGTTTGAATGCAATCAATCCTATTCCAGACCTTCACCTTTCTCGTGTATTTCTCCCCTATAACCGGTTTTTGTGAAAACAGGCCTGCGTTCACAATAGCCTTTTCTCTACTTTACAAAATAAAGAACTACTCTTTACCCAGGCTAAACTTTATTATAGTGCATTACTCTAAAGACACATCCTCCTTTACTGATTATCAAATTACCATGAATCCAAAGAACTTTCTCTATTACCTTGATTTATACACCATTTCTACCAGGAGAAACAGAATAATGCTTCCCCTAAAGTATCCTAATCTCAAAACTCTCCATATATGGTAGATAATATACTAAGGGAATTAAGGTTGCAGATGGGATTAAGTTTGCTAATCAACTAACCCTAAAACTGGCAGATTGTCATGGATTATTCCTCTAGGTCCAAAGTAATCAAAAGAGTCTTAGTAGAAGAGAGCCAGGAAAAGAGATGCAACAATGGGAGCAAGGTGAGATGATATGACCCAAGGAATGAACTCTCAGTATCCAGGAGGAATGAAGTCTGCCAACACCTCAACCCAAATATATCTGTGTCAAATTTGCAAACTGTAGAACAGAATAATAAACTGGAATGGTTGAGGTCATTTGGTTTCTGATAATTTGTTGTAGCAGTAATAGAAAACTAACACACAGGGTATTAGAGAAAGTGCCTTTGGAATCCATGTTGGAATGATATGAATTGAAATGCATGGTAAAGTGTGGTAGAAATTTAAGAATGTTTATTGAAAATTTTGCTTCTCCCATCTTTTGTATTATTGTTAAAGAATATATCACTATTTTTAAAAATGTTTCAGTGGTACAATAAAATTGTACATAATAGCAGGATTCATTGTGACATATTCATATATGTACATACTTTGTATATAATTTGGTCAGTTTAATTCCCCGGGATCCTTTTTCTCCCTCCTCCTTCCCCCTGACCCCCTTTCTCTTCTCTACTGGTCTTCCATCTATATTTGTGAGATCCTCCCCTCTTTATTTCTCTGTTTTCCTTCTAGCTTCCACATATAGGAGAAAACATACAACTCTTGACTTTCTGCATCTGGTTTATTTCATTTAATATAATGTTATTAATTTCCATCAATTTTCCTGCAAATGGCATAATTTCATTCATTTATGACTGAATAAACCTGGATTGTGTATATACACCATATTTTCTTTATCCATTCATGTTTTGTTGGACACCTAGGATGGTTCCATAACTTGGCTATGGTGAATTGTGCTGCTCTAAACATGGATATGATGTATCATATAGCATGTTGACTGAAATTCATTTGGATAAATACTGAAGAAGTGATATAGTTGGGTTATTTGGTGGTTCTGTCCTAGTCTTCTGAGAAACTTCCACACTGATTGCCATAATAGTTGTACTAATTTACAATCCCAACAGTGTAAAAATGTTCCCTTTCCCCCACATCCTCACCAGCATTTATTATTATTTGTATTCTTGATGACTGCCATTCTTACTGGAGTAAGATGAAAACTCAATGTAGTTTTGGTTTGCATTTCCTTCTTGAGTTAAGGTCTCATAATAGCAATGAAAAGAAAGGACTAGTAAATAACTGAAGGAAAAACATGAATTTAAGCATAAAGGTCTAAGTTAATTCTCAATATATATTCCCAAGATTTTTCATTAGCTGTAAAGAAAGTACTTAGTGAATATTCAAAACAATAACTGTTAGTCACATTGTAAACAGCTGTCTTGCAATATAATTCACATGTCATATAATTCATTAATTTAAGTGTAAAATTCATTGTTTTTTTCCCAGTGGTTTTTAGTATATTAACAAAATTGTGCAAACATTTCAATGATCAATTTTAAAATATTTAATCACATCAAAAAACAAATACATGCTGATCTTCAGTTACTTATCATTTTCTTCCCAACCTTACTGCTCTACAAAATAAATATTTGCCTATTCTGGATATCTTATTTAATTGGAATCATACAACACTGATCTTTGGTGAATGACTTCTTCCACTTACCATGTTTTCAAGATTCATCTATGCTATTGCAAATAAGAGCATTTTGTTTGTTTTGACAGACAAATAGCATTTCATTGTATGAATATACTACATTTTATCCATTTATCAGACCGTGGGCACTTGGGTTGTTTCTATTTTTTATCTGTTATAATTGCTGTTAAGGTAGTCATTTGTGTACATATATACAAGTATTTTCACAACTCTTGGACATGTATCAAGGAGTGGAATAGTTGGGACATATGGTGTCTCCTGCTCAACTTTTTGTGGAACTCCCAAATGTTTTCCAAAGTAGCTGCACTACACCATTTTACATGCCTACTGAAACAAATATTCCAATTTGTCCACATCCTTGTCAATACTTATCTTTTCAATAAAAATTAATAAAATTATCCTAGTGTGAATTGGCATTTCATTTGGTTTTGCTTTACATTTCCTTAGAGGTTAGTGATGATCATCATCTTTTCATGTGCTTATTGGCCATTTATATATATCTTCTCTGAATACATATAAGTGAAATGTTTTTTCAATCCTTTGACCATTTTGTAATGGGGTTGTCTTTATATTTTTCAGTTGTAAGATTTCTGTATATATTTTAGATACATGTCCTTTATCATATATCACTTGAAAATTTTTTCTACTATTCTGTGGATTGTTTTTTTCACTTTCTTGATGGTATTCTTAAAACAAAAATATTTTTAATATTGAAATTCAATCCATTTTTTCTTTGGTTGCTTATCTTTTCAGTGGCATATCTCAGGAAGTTTATATACCCTAAGGCTTCTTCTAAGAGTTTTATAGTTTCATTTCTTGTATTTCATTCTTTGATCTATTTTGAGTTAATTTTTGTATATAATATGCAAAAACAGTCCAACTTATTTTTTTGAGTGTAGCTGGACCCACTCAGAGCAGAGCTCTGTCACAATAAGTAGGAAGTGGTGAAAGGAAAGGGTTGTGTCTCTTATTAATATCACAGACTTGCTGTTCTTATTGAGAATTATTAGGTTTTTAAAATTATTATATCATTTGCCATATGCCCTTAGGACAATTCATAGAGACATAAATTTTTAATGTATAATTTTTACCAACTATGGTTTATTTCATTGAGGAACAAGTTTGTGGAACTCCTTACAACATCATTTTGAAAAGCTATTCCTAGGTTCACAATTCTTAAATTATACATAGAATTATTTATAGGATTGCCAAATTATTCTTGACATCTTAGATAAAACCCATGGATAAAATTTTTAGTGACTTTTTCTAGATGAGAGTTGTTCTATGAGATATTTAAAACTCCTGAAATCTTCCAATTAAAGTGAGGCATCATTTTATTTCAGCTTATAAATGTTTACCATCTCTGTCTTAGCAAATATTAGAATAATGTTAGTTCTTGACATTTGTTTTAGAAATTGCCTTAATCCACTGTGCTGAAATAATAAAACACTTGAGACTAGATAATTTATAAACAACAAATATCTATTTCTCATAGTCCTGAACAGTGGAAAGTCCAAGATCAAGATGCTGTCAGGTTTGGTATCTGGTGAGGGCTCTCTGCTTCCAAGATGGTACTTGTTAGTGCAACGTCTTGATGGGACAGGCTATGTGTCCTCACATGGCAGAAGATAAAAGGGCAAAATGAGCCCAACTCCGTGTGAAGCCTCTCTTATAAGGTCATGTATCCCATTCATGGTAGAGGAACCCTGCAGACCTAATCCCTCCTAAAGGCCCCAACTCTTAATACTATTGCATCAGACATAAAGTTTCAACATGAGTTTTAGAGGTACACAAATATTGTAACCATAATATACTGCCATGGGCTCCAAAAATTTATGTCCTTCTCATGTATTAAAGATGTTATTTCCATCCTTGTAGCCCCTGAACTCTTAACTCATTTATTATCAACTCAAAAATATAATTGTTGAGTTTTATTTAAATGTGTAAATCAGATATCTTTCTCCAACTGTGAGCCTGTAAAATCAGACAAGCTCTATCCTTCCAAAATATAATGATAGATAGATACAGGACAGACATTGCTATGGAAGGAATTACATAACAAGAAACCAGTAATACATCCCACGTAAATACAAACCTAACAAGGAAAATGACAGTCAATGAACATAGGTTCAAAGAAGGTGTCTTCTATACCACGGAGTGGGTGTTGTATCACCAAGATTCCATTTATTACATCTTCTCCCTGTCTCCATAGCTTTGCCAGATACAACCTAACTAGCAGCTCTTGAAGGCTGGAGTTTGCACATTGCAGGGTCTGCAGTTCTGGGGTCTCAGGGCTAGTCCCACTCTACAACTCCACTAGGAGTTGGTAACTTTCTGTGGTGGCCTTACCCACACAGCTGCACTAGGCATTACCGTAGTGGGACCTTTCTTCCACGGCCCAGTCTGTCTGGGTCTCTCAGAAGCATCCTCTGAAATCCATATGGCCACTACCAAGGCTTATGGCTGGCACCTTCCAGAAAAACAGCCTGAGCTGTACCTGGGCCAGTTTGTACCATATTCAAGGTGGTTGAGGAGCACTGCATTCAAATGCAGAGAGAAGATATTTGAGTTGTCACAGGGCAGAAAATGCTGAGGTCTCATGGGTACCCAAAGCCCTTTCCTCAGTCCTTGGTACTCCAGGCCTGTGCTGAAAGGGGTAACATTGATAACTGTCTTGATAAATAGCATTTGGCCTTCTTCTATGCATATTAATCTCCTGATGAAATGATAATTGACCATAGCCCCACTATTTTCTCCTAAACATACTACGTTTCAACTTGTTAGGGTGAGAACTTTCCAAGTCTTTAATGTCTGCTTCCTTTTAATTATAAATTCCATCTTTATATCATCTCATATTTTGTTAAAAACAATTAAACCCTGCAGCACTGTGCTTAGATACATCTTCTCCTAAATATCCTAGTTTATAACTTTGCATTTCCTTCTACAAAGTTCTAGTGCATGGCTTCTATTCAGCCAAGTTCTTTGCAACTTAACACAAGGATAGTCTTTCCTCCATTCTTCAGTGAGATATTCCTCATTTTCATCTTAAACATCATCATAATGGAACCATCCATACCTCTACCAGCATTCTGATAATGATTACTTGGCACTTAAATAATCTTTAAGCTTTAGTCTACATAGTTCTCTTCTTCTTATGAGCCCTTACCAGAATTGTCTTAAGTGCTCTGTTTATATCAATATAGACTTTTTCTAGTATTTATTTCAGAACACTTCCAGCTTCTACCAGATTCAAAATCATTCTCTTTCCTCTTACCTAGTTCCAAAGCCATTCTCATATTTTTAGGTATTTTACAGAAGCACTTTACATCTCAGTGCCCATTTTTGTCTTCATCTGTTTGTGAGACTATTCAGTAAAAGTGGGGCATATAAATTAATCAGGGTACATCCATTCACTGTCATCTCTACAAACCAACTAAAAATCAACTGTCCATCTATGTAGGGGTCAGCTTCCAGCTGTCCATTCTGTTTCATTTGTTCATGCCTATTCCTTAGTACTATGCTGTCTTTATCTAGACTATTCTTCACTCTTTACATTTCAATTAAATTTTAGAACTTGCTTAAATTTTGCTTGAGATTTTTATTTTTAAGTAGATTACAGATACTAAATCATTATGCAACTTGTTTTTATTAATTATTATTGTTTAAATTTTATGTATTTATGGGTTACAATGTGATTATTTGATACATGTATAAGATATATAATAATCAAATCAGTATAGCTAGGATATCTATCTAAATATTTTTAATCTTTAATAACAATTATACATATTTATGAGGTACAGTGTGAGATTTCACTACTTGTATACAATGTGTACTGATCAAATCACTGTAATTAAAATTTCCATCTTCTTATTTTATATTTGGAGATTTCAAGCTTTTATTCTACTTTCATTATGTTAATTTAAATGTCATAGAAGAATTTAAGAGAGTGATGAAACTTTTATTTTTAAATGCCAGTACTATAAAATGCTGGAAATCACATTTTTTGTGATGATGAAAAAGTTGAACCAAAAATGTTTTAGGGGATAGTTCATCAGAAATAAAGATCAGTGCACATTACTTTCATTCATTGTATTAAAATATAAATCAGAAGGAGAAAGAGACAGACTTGGAAAGAGCACATTTAGTGAACAGATAATACTCAATTAGAAATATGAACATAAAACTCATTGGTTGAATTGGATTTATCACTTGGTAATAAAGTAATGAAATAAAATTTCAGATACCTGCTGGTTAAGTTTACCTTTCTAACAATAGTGTGCTAAGAATTTGACATGTATCATTATGTGTTTTTCAATTTGCAGTAACTTTTCTAGAAGATCCCAAATATCAATGGTCTTTACATTTTAAGGAATTACTATGACTCTAGTCTGAGCTAGAGTCAGTGTTCTACACAATTTTTGTCACATTTATTTACCCAAAACATAGTTTTATGTGACTGAGATCAATTTTGGTGTGATCAGATATATTTCATATAACATTTTTGAAAACAATGTATTTTTAATATTATGTAATAAGCATTTGTTATTTTTTGCTTACCCCGTAGTCATTATTTCCTTCATTTTACATAAAGGATGTCAGTTTTCCTTAGGGGAATCACTTTTTCTTATTTTCAGTCTCATTTAGTTTGACCAAAGATGACCTTCTTGACCCCAGAAATTAGCTGTTTCTCTTGACCTGAATAATTGTTAGGGATGAGCATTTTTTCACATCAGTAGATGAGATTTGATATTAAGGACTTAGCTGGAAAAAGATTTCTTCTAAAATTGCTAATTTAAAATGATGATGATGATAATGACACTAATACTAAGTATTTACTGTTTGCTGAGAGCCCTAAACCATTAGATGAGAATCCATTGTCTAATACAATTCCATGATATGGGTACTATTACTATTTCTATCACACAGAAGAAAAAAATTGGGCCACAGAGATTAAGTTGCCCAAGGTTACATTGGAAAGCATGTGGCAGGTTGAGATTTTAACCTAGTCTGAGCTAGAGTCAGTGTTCTTACTCTATGTTTATTCTGTCTCCAGGTTGTAGGTCTGGAGCTTCTGAGGAAACTACAGTATATGGAGGAAGCCAACTGGCTCACCCTGCATCCAAGGTCAGCTCTGTCCGTTTCCTTTAAATTGAATTGAATTGTTTTCTCTTCCTACAACAGTGGTGCACTGAAGTGAGCTCATACCAGTATGAAAGAATCTATTTTTACTTTTTTGTTGTTGTTTTTGTTGTTCTGGGGATTGAATCCAAGGGCGCTTAACCACGGAGAGACACATCCCCAGCACTTTTTATCTTTTATTTTGAGACAAGGAGGTCTCACTAAGTTTCTCAGCGCTTCACTAAGTTGCTGAGGTTGGCTTTGAATTTATGATCCTCCTGTCTCAGCCTCCCAAGCCACTGAGATTACAGGAGTAGGCGACCATGCCCACTTTGTTAATTTTTCATCAATATTGTGACTAACTTATGTCACGTTGGTAGCCTGAAATTGGGAATATTAGAAATATTTGCTCCTTGGTAACTGGTAAAAACTACAAACCAGGACTATTTGTTTTTTGTTCAATTTTTAGGATGGGAAAGAGGATAAGTAAGAAGATCCAGTTATTAAACATTTAGTGGTACACAATAGCTTATAACCAAGAAAGTTTCAATTAGTACATATGATAGACTATTACATATCACACCCAGATATTGCAAGCATGAAGTACTTTTGTGCTTTATCAATTTTCAAACTAAATATTTTAAAGTAGATATCACGTACACTGCCATCATAATGCAATATTTTCTGGTATAAATAGCTTCCACAGAGAAAATACAACTACAATGCAAAACAACTTTTAAGAACCTTTGCATAAATCAGTCAATTAATTATGTGTAGCTAAATAAATTGTTTTTGTTCAAACTGTCTGGGAATTGGTCATTATCATTTCGTTGTGCTTGAAAGAGTAAAAAATGGTGCTACTTTTTGTAAAATTCACAGGGCAGAGACTCAATTATTTTTCTTCACTTTTCACTAATATTTTTAGGAAAATCTACATAGAATAATTAGGTTGGGGCAATAGAAACACTTGTATAGATTTAAAAATATACTGATTATCTTTGCATACTCTTATAAAAATAAGTCCTATTTAAATCTTAATTATACAAACAAATAATAAAAAATTCTTAAAGGATATTTTACAAAACAACTTGCCTGAACTCTTTTGAAAAGTCAATAACCTGAAAGGGAAAAAAAATCTAAGACTATTTTAAGAATAGTTGGTCTATCAGAGGACACTAACCTCTAGTGCATACCATGGGAGAAAGAATATATTGTGCTTGCAAAGAAAATGCAAAATGTACTCAGAAATCCCTAGGGAATTTTTATAATTATAGTAAATATTTACTGAACTATGTTTTCGTAGCATTCTCGGTTGATTTAGTACCTATTTGCTTTTAAACATCGAAATGATAACCAGAGAAATTAGAATGTTTCTTAAGGATCTTTGGTTTAGCAACATTTAAATCTCTCTCTCAAAAGAGTCTAAAACCTTTTTATTTTTTATTTTTTTATTTTTTAAACACCGGGATATCTTTATTGTGGAAGCACTCTAGAAAAAAAAATGGAATTGAATGTCACAGTTTTGCCATCAAAATGCAATTTTCAAAGTAGTCAGCAAATCATACACCTGAGTTTTGTTCTCAAATGTTGAACAGGAGAGCACTAATCAGAACACAAAATTCTCGGAAACAGTTCTACCCAGTCCTTATCAGCATGCACAGCTCATCATTCAGAAGCTGGGGACTTCCAAGTAAGTTTAAATGTGTCTATATAGGCACATTCTTTAATCTCAATGGTTAATACTGATTGTATTTTATCAGTACAGTGGATCTTTGAAAGTTTCTCAAGACATATCCTTCAGATACCATGCAGCATGCAGTTTTCCTCAAAAGATATTGATGGAATCATTTTCTTATGTTTTACAAACTTTCTCATTTGTTTGCCTCTGTACAGATTAAGGAAAATGATTGGTTAATTTAGGATTAACTAAATAAATTCGGTGAAGCCATTGCAGGTAAATGGATGGAGTTGGTGAATATCATGCTAAGTGGAATAAGCCAACTCCCCAAAACCAGGGGCCAAATGTTTTCTCTGTTAAGTGGATGCTAATCCATAATGGGGGAGGGGGCCAAAGGATGAGTGGAGGAACTTTGGATGGAGTAAAGGGGAGGGGCGAGAAGGGAAAGGTGGTAGGAAAGATGGTGGAAAGAGATGGACATCATTACCCTAGGTACGTGTACATTGCACGACTGGTATGACTCTATTTCATGTACAACCAGAGAAGTGAAAAATTCTGCTCCATTTGTGTACAATGAATCGAAGAGCTCTCTACTGTCATGTATAACTGATTAGAACTAACAAAAATGAGTAAATAAATAAACAAAAAATTTTGCTCCATTTGTGTACAATGAATCAAAGAGTTCTCTACTGTCATGTATAACTGATTAGAACTAACAAAAATGAATAAATAAATAAACAAAAGTTAAAATACAAATCTTTTTTAAAAACAAAAACAACTCTTCATGCTGATGACTCAAGTAAGGGAAAAGCTAAATCTAAGAAATTAATAATGCTTGGCAGAAAATATTTTTGGTTAAAGCAAAACAATTAAATATTTAATTCTGCAGTGGTTTCAACAAATTAATTTAGTTAATCCTAAAACCTTTTTAAATTCACTAGCAGGTTAAGTTTAAATTGCAAAAAGTCTAACTGGTTGTTTGATATACCCAGACCCCCCCAAAAAAAAGAAATATTAAAACATGCAAGAGTCCTGATAATTGCACTAAGCGCTCAGAGATAATATGCAAAGGCAAATCAACTAATAAAAAATTGCTTTTGGCAGCACCTCACACTGGAAGAGTATAGCTGGTAATTGAGATAGCATTACTGTGGCTCCAACTCACCTACTTGATATGGACTATGTGAGGAGTCTTAAATCATCAAGCAGAGGCTCTAGAAATTTTCACATGTTGCATGTTAAGCACCTAAAATTTTTCTTATTTTAACCCAACACAGATAGCACAATGCTTCGTATATACTTAAACTAGTTGTGTTTTGATACCACATAATTTGTATAACCCCACTTTTATGTTGTCTACTAAAAAATGTAGTAAAGATGTGTAGTCCAGGAGAATAGAGATGAGCTGGGGGAATACCCTGTAGCATGATTGGAAGTCAGTATTATGAGTTCATTTGAGGTTGTAAAGAGAAGTCCAGAGAACAATCTGAAATTGGCAGTGAGCATCAAGGAAATCTCTCATCTCACCTGTAAGTCCAGTGGGACTTAAGGGCTAGGAGAAAAGATAGTGCTGCAGGAAAGTAGGGTCCTCAGAAGAAAACCTTTACTTTTAAAATTTGTTTATTTATTTATTGCTTCTTGCACTGGGGATTGACCAGCAGCACTATTCCACCGAGCTACATCCCTGGCCCTTTTTATTTTTTGTTTTGAGACAGAGTCTCCTTAAGTTTCCCAAGCTACTCCAATTTGTGATCTTCCTGCCTCATCCTTCTACATTGCTGGGATTATGAGCATGCACCGCCATGCCTGGTGAAAACCATTTTTACATCAGAGTAGGAAAATTCAGAGAAGAAATAGTTAATTCTGTTGACAATGAAAGGTTGGGGAGGTGTGAATGAAAAGGACAAAAGAGGAAAAGAAGTGTCACTCAAGAGATGTCTCTTGTATTGTCAGTTTCTTCATGACATAAGCAGAAGTAAAAGAGAATGAATTCCTGGTGAATTCAAAACACATAAGTGGAGATGAGGAAGCTGTGTTGGAGAGTGAGGTGAGTGTCTGGGGTGCCCTCTTGTCCCTGATAGATCAAGTCTAGGAGGTTTAGGGAAACAGGGTACTATCAATCTATGGGTCCCCGTATATCCTTGTAATGATGAGGTAGAATGCTTAGGGGAAGAGTTTGGTTCCAGTGCTTGGATCTGGATTTGACCTATTGAGGGGAAAGCTTACTTCAAAAGTGTCAGGCTAAGCTTTGTTGAAGAAATTGAGACGTCCAGAAAAAACGAAAGATACCATCTTTAAATTTCAGATTCTATTTATAATAAATTAGAATAATAAAACATATCCCTACAGCATTTAGTCCAGGGCCTGCCTTATGTGTGTGTGTGGGGGGGGGGGGGGAGTTCAATAATTGTCAGTTATACAAACATACCACCCTTCCTTTGCCCAGGCATACAATGTTTTACTTTAGCCCTAAAAAAGCTAGTTTGAAGATAATAATTTTCTCCATAGAGTAGTAGAAAGCCAACCACTAACTCAACTATATATAAAGAACTTAGTACAGTTGCATGATTTAAAGTCATATCACATATAAATTAACAAGGTCAAGTGAATTACTTAAGCACAGTAACTTCCATCCCAGTAAGTCACCTATCAATAGTCATCTATCCATCCCCCATCTGTCTTTCAAACATCCAATTTTACTGAGCATCTTTGCTCCAGAAACTGTGCAAAGCAGTGGTAAGGAAACCAGTTATGATTCCCATTCTTGTGATGTTCACAGTCTAGTGAGGAAGAGAAACATTGATCAGATATTACATGTATGCTGTGTACTACGAGGTTAGAGGTGTCCAAAAACGCACAAAAGAATCTAAGTTTTAGTTATCCCTTTCTGAGGATTATCTGAAGCCAAAATTTCAAATCCCAAAAGATTAATTTCTAGAGCCACTCCATCTGAGAAATTCAGTAGCTGTGTCAGAAGAGTGAAATGTCAAGGAAATCTTGACAGCTCCAACTTCTTTAGCAAGGTTCTTGCTATTTACTGCTTCTGGGTATAATGTCTTCTATTTCCCTTCCAGTAACTATTTTGTAGTTTGTCAGAAAGTAGAGTCTCCACATTATTTAGTTGAATTGCACTCTGGCTGTTGTAGCAATGGGATTACATTTGCTCCACTATTGCAGTCTTAGGAAAAGCAGTGGATAGCTGCTCTGCTAGAAGCATAAGTGTTAACACAGGCAAGGCCCTTGCTGACCCCACCCATGAGACAGGTTTCCGCCATTCACAGGAGGCATCCATGAAGCTATTATCTCTGAGTCTGGCTCTGGTGTGTGATGCTTTGCAGAGATCAGTAGCCATTTCATTTTTCAGATGGATATAATCCGTTCTCGACATACACAAAGTTCAACTTGCTTTTTGTTATCTTCATCTTTTAGCTACCTACTAGCTTATTCTAAACTTCATCTTATGATTCTTGATAGAATCATCCCAAACCATCAATTAGCTACTAAATTACATTGCTCACCTTGTACTTTTATGTGTCATTCTATGTGGCTACTCCAAAACCATATTATAATGTGGTATGTCCAGGTTATTAAAATACAGATATACTCACTGCTACTTGGTGGCAAAAATAATCCATTGATATTTCGAGGTTTGCTGTGATAAAAGATACAACTGATCTTCACACAACCAAGAGGCTGAGTTTCCCAGAAGCATGAAATGCTGCAATTTTGCTAGACAAAGGAAGGGGAGGGGGATGTAACGATGAGATGTCATGTTCACAATAAATACAATGTGCTACACACAACCAATGTGACAAACCAACTGCAATTAGTGATTTAATATCATGTGTTCCCTGACTTTCAGCATTTCTAAGCTCTGTTGTTTAAAAGATGGAATGGTATTTCAAAAACATGTTTTTCCATTTTTCTCAGAATATAAGTTGAACAAAGTGAAAAATACTAAAATTAAATAGTGGGAGGAAGAATAACCTGTAAAAGCATAAAACAATATCTAAAGGAGATGCTTTTAACAAAAATGATGATACTGAGTAATTTTACCTGCATTTCCATGTGTCTAAATCTGCAAAGTGGATCTAAACATTTTCTCTCTCTCCATAATGAGCACACAGTGTCACTGCCAAGGGCCTCTTCACAGTGTCGAAATCGGCACTGGGAACCCTACAAAGAAAAAGCAAACAGTGTAAAAAACTCAAACATATTAAACAGTAAATTCTGTTAGTGTTTAACAAGAATCGGTTGCTAATTATTAAAGAAATCACGAGTGTATCAAATTAGAAGTACAACAAAAACATATTACCAATATATTATAGGACCATTAGTCTACATTTTAGCCAATGGGTCTATCTTTAGTGAGAAAGTGATTAAGAAAACCTAATGATTCAATAGTACAACATACCACAATTTGCTCACAAAAATGCTACTTTGACAATTAATCACAGAATGCACTGTGGAATAGAGAATGTAAATAGGAGACCAGTGATACCCCTGACCACTATCCAAACATTGAACAAACTAAGAAAACCAGACAGATATTTTAGGAATCATTGACCATATTATAACTCTGGAGAAAGTCTTTATTGATCAATTTTTCTTCCAGGTCATCTGTTTTGTTAATCTTTTGTGGCATTGTTAAGTGCGTTTATATGGGTAAAGTGAAAGGAATTTAAACTTTGTGCTATTGTGGAATTTTAAGTAATTACCACATTATGCTGCATAATATACATGCTTTATGACCTTAGCCTACAAACAGTTGCTGATATATATATATATACTCGCGTTTTTATGTAACAACAAAAGCAGATGTAGATTGTTTCAATGAGCTGCTATTACTATTTTTAATTCTATATTCTTGTACACACAGATTCACAATTGCAAAAAAATGAGACTACTGTCTTGAGGGCAGAGGGATGACATACAATAAAAATGACCCATTAAATTCTTCCTTCTTTTGACACATGTTCCTGGTTGTTTCTTATCTTTTAACTACACTGTATTTCTGGCTTCACTCTCTTTCCCTTTTAAAAGGGTAGTGTGCAGAAGCTTGGGAGTCAGATAAGCTGGTATCTGAAATCCCTGGTTTTACTACTTGCCCATAGTCACAAAGATAATATGTATCTCCTCTGTGCTCAGTTCTTTCATTTGTTAAAAAGAATAAAATATCCTCCACCTAGGATTGTTATAAACATTACGTGACATAAGGAATTTTGATTGTCATCTTTTATAATTATTGAGGACTTAAAACCCATCAGTCACTGTGCTAAGTACTTGGTGATAAGCAGACAAGAAGAGAAACCTCTTTGCCAACCTGGAACATAAATTCTATTATTATTTATCATCCCAGAATTTAATCTGAACGTAAAAGAAGACAGACAGAAATTTAATTCCTGTGGTCAAAAAGATTGACTTCATTCAGGTTTATTAGCAGAAATACACATGTTAAACTAAACACAGCTTCTCTTTCATTGGGTTCAGACTAGCACAAGCAGGAAGTCACAAACATCAAGTTTCTAGATCTATTTGATTTTATTGAGATCCATTAAACCTAACCTCATTTTCCCCATTTAACTTTACAAACTTTATATTTGGCTGGCTTGTTCATAATATATTCTCTCTTTTTCATAATATTTAATTATTTGCTGATGCTTATTCTCTTAATGGGGAAATTCAGTAATTTCAGTAATTGTACTAAATTCAGTAATTGTACTATTTGAATTTATATGACTGGAATCACATTAAACAAAGCAGTATAATATATCATATTCTGTTGTGACATTAGAAATCTAATGTCTCAAGGAGCTACAATGTAGCAAAAATACCACATAAAGATTGAAAAGTCAAAGGCATCTAACTGATATATATAAGGATAATTTAAAACAAATCATAATTTTAAATTATCTGATTTCACCAGAGAAATTCAGTATACTAAAAATACATGATAAACTTTTACTTCAGATTTTAAGTATATAAATATCTTGTGGGAAAACAGTACATTTTGATTCAGCCATGCAAATATTGCCATATCTTCATTTTACTAAAAAGCTTAAGCATGTGAAGTACTGTAAATTGTACAATATTTACCTTTATGCATGTGGAATTAAAAAAGAAATAGCAGTCATTCCCAACTTCTGCCATTTTCAACTCTCTTGCTGCTAATCCAATGATTGTTTATATATATAAATATATAAGAATTGCAGGAATGAAAATATAAGAACTATCAGTGTGTAAGGGGGAAAAAGAATTTCTTTTCCACAGTCTTTCAGGCTATCAGTAGTATTCCTTTAAAATTGACCTCCTGTTGATAGTATATTACACAATAGATAATTCTTAAATAAACTTAAATTAGAAGATACCTTCTCTAGCTTTGCAGAAATGTTGAAAGTGGTTGCTAGTAAGCACACAAACTCAAACTTCCAGAATTTTCCCCACTGTTACCTAATCCATTGTTTGCTCATCATAAATGACCTCACCTTTAACTGTAGGCTAGTTTACTTGCAGGCTAATTTTCCCTTACTCAAGTATAGTTTATTATTAACCCAAAAAAACAAGTTAAAAAAAGTAGTATATTTCAGTTTTCAGTGTTCTGATTGAAAATGAAACATGGTTTATACTTTCACATTTAAAAGGAGTATAAATATTTCATAAGTAAATGGCTATTTCTAAACCGTTTTCTTTATATTGTGTGGAAACAAAACCAAAATTTTTAAATACAACATGTAAATATGCTATCCATATTGTAAGAAAATGAATACAATTATTTAAATATGTACTCACTGTTATTCACTAGATTGGTAATAAAATCATATTCATATTGTGCTACCTTAATAGATATCTGAAAATAAACCAATTATTCATTTTGTAGTTTTATCTCATTTCTCATACATCTTAAAAGGAATAGCTTCTTCCTATAGCAGAAAGTTTTCAAACAGATTGAAAATTTGTGAAAGTTTGTTGAAAGCAATGTGAAATACTCTGATTTGCAGAATGAAACATTTTGATCAGCAGTTATTGAAATCCTCATGCTACTGTCTTTACTAAATGAATCAGCATGAGGCAGAAATCAATAAAATATTCATCATAGGCAATTTAGAGATGCCCATGGAGATGACAGGTTATAGTAGATTAAAACTTCAATATCATTTTAATTGGAAATTTCAAAGATTGTGACAAATATGAATTTCCACTTTGGTTAAGAAAAACAAGTTTTTGGTATGAATCTTTTTGATGCAATGTTTTTAAAATAAAAATCTAAAAGACAATAAGAATCTAATATTTAAGACTTGTTTGTCTAAAACTATGAGAAAGAAAATAATGAAAAAAGAACTCAATAGTACTAAAAATAAAGAAAGAGTAAATAGAGTTGGCTAAACTCTTTGAAAATATTTGCAAAGCTATATATAAAAATATATATTGACTTTTATTTAGCCCTCCTTCTAATTCTGGAACAACACAGTATCCATCTTAAGTACACAGACTGCTGGAAGAAAAATCATTAAATGTTTAAATCTGTCTCTACTTATGAACTTGGAGTTTCACTGGACTGTTTTCAAATACTATTACCAACACCACTAGTGCATGATTAAATGATTTACATAGGTGGAAAAGATGGGGGAAAAATGTGTTTTTTACCTCTTGAAATTAGGTGCCAATAGCCATATTCCATTAGACACAGCAAACGCAGGTCCAATCTGCATAGAGATTTGTTTCATTGCTGAGCACATTAATTTCATCTGCACATTTTAGTAGTCTTTAGGATACCTAGAGCCTTAACTTCTCCTTTAAAAAATTATCTCTTCTTCTGTTTTATTATTTTTCTTTGTCCACTTCTATTTTTTCCTGTTGCAAATTTCCTTTTCAGAAAACTGATCTATGCGTGAGGATTTTTACTTCTGTAATGAAAAGTGATAGGAACTTTTTTTTTCTCAACTAGGAGTAAGCCTGAAAATTCTTATGCAATTTCTTTTGGTTAAAGCAGAATCACACTGAGTATCCTCCTTCTTGATGCATATTAGAGCACTAACACGTTAGTCAGAGATAAAAATCTTTCTTCTGCTTTATAATCCTATAACAACACTTTGTGTGACTGGTAGCAACTCTTTGTTCGCTCTTGGAGATTATAAGAATCAGGTGAAGATGATGACTGTTACCCATCATAGTAGGTGTCTGGTTTAGAACTGTGAATTGATCCTTTGGCTCTTCCCTGTTTTAGACTCTTGTGTTTCTACCAAAGACTTTGCTCGGATGCTGATAAAACTAAAGTACTGGAAACAGTGCTTCATGAAAGGCGATTAGCTTTGCTTCTATTATTCAAAGAGCAAGTAGAATGTTTTGAAAGGTTGTATTTTCTCAGAAATAACAGAATGTTGCAACTAGAAGATTCTGTGGCAGTTTGAGAAATGACAGTTGCTAGTTGTGAAGGTTATTTGTCTCTTCCAGACTCACAAGATAAGTGACAAGCTGCTTTTTAGGATTCCTCTGGAGAAAAAAAGTCATGGGTGCCTGATTCTAAAATGCTAAGAAGTTTCCAATTCCAGTACCACACAGCTGCCATCATATTTTCTTTTTAATTTTTAATTTTTATTTTGGGGGTGGTGGTTCGTGTTTTCCTACTAGAAAATTAAAAGAAACACTTTGAAATAGCAAATCTTTTCCTCCTGCCCCTCCAAATCCAGCAATAAAAAATCTGAACATTCTTTTTAGGAATATTTCATTCTTTGGGAGCCCCCTTTTGTAGATACCTTTGAGTGAGATATTGTTTAATTGTTCTAAGGGCTGTGACTATGAAATGTTGGACAGTTGGATGCATATAGACAACATAATTACAGAAATAACTGGGTCTGTCCAGGCACATAAATGATGTGTAAAATTCCCTTACAAATTTAGGCTGACGATTACTAACTGCTATGAGTTAGAAATTCTACTATTATTTAAATTTATTTTACTTAGTCATTGTCTTTATAACTTAACTGGATAATATACTTTGAGAAATATCAAATAAGAATTTTTTAGTTCTTATTTTTTATCTCATAACTACAACTACTCTTGTCGTTTATTGGAACTCAACTTCAATTAAGATAAATAAGATTCTTATAAGAAGCTCAAGAGTGTGATATGGTTGTTGGTATTCCTGTGGTTTTGGGTTGGTGTAATGTTAACACTTTCCACTCATTCTGGAAAGTCCATCAGAACCAATTTCAAACATACAAGCTGCACAGTGATAGCAATTCAGTTTTTTTTTTTTGTTGTTGTTGTTGTTTTGTCTCAGATATTTTAATTGCAGTTTTTTCTGGCTTTATGGGAAATCAGTTTTCTGAGATCAGAAAGTATCTCTAGTTATTTCTAAACTGCTATAGTGCTTCCCCCACGAACAAGCAAGTAGGTTTCACTAGTACGGTGTTAAATCACCACCTCTAATATTGATCACTTACAACTTGACAGTGTTTAATTTTCGACAATGTCATCGGTTTCTAGGAGTGGCCACGTACACACAGTCGGAAACGGACCTTGTTTTTTTCAGTCCTCAAAACTAGGGGGAACACACGTGGGAGCGAACACCCTGGCACCTCGGCGCCGCACTACAAATCCCAGAAAGCGCCGCGGCCAGCAGGCCGCTTCCGGACCGCGTCCCCGCCCCTCACTCGGGTTTGCGGTCTTGGGGCGCCGTCGCTCTCCGGGTTTGCAGAGTGTTAGTGGCCTGAGCACGCAGAGGTGTGCTGCTGCTCTCTGTCGAACAGACCAGGATCCTTTCGGCAGCAAAGTCGCCCACTGCTTCTGGGGCCCACTATGAGACGCTTGGGCTCCGTGCAGCGGAAAATGCCGTGTGTGTTTGTGACGGAGGTGAAAGATGAACCCTCCTCCAAAAGGGAGCATCAGGTACCGCGCGGCGGCTGGGTTTGAATCCGGCAAGGGTGGCCAGGGTCTGTAGAGCTGCCCTGCAGGCCGGGAGCTTTTTGTAGGTTTCGCTGGTGAGGTCTGTGTTGGGAGTCAGTGTCCTGAGCTCCAAGTTCCCTTGCTTTCCTAGTTGTAAGGGGACGGATTCTGGGAGGGATCCCCCCACCCCCACCTCCAATCAGTCGATTCAAGCTTGCCCTCGCAGAGAAAGGGAAAACCCACACGTCCTAAATAACATTTCTTTCTTCTCCGGTTAGCATGTTTTTTGGGAAAACCCTAAGTAGTCAATCACTGCAGTTCAAGCCTGACTACTTTTCTAGAGTGTGATGAGAAAGTGCAGATAATATACCAAAAGACTTGTTTTACCTCTCCTAACCTGGGAATGGATGGCAGTGTTGACACCTAGCCTCATTAGGTCACTTTAAGATCTGATCTCCTGTATTTTAACCAGTAATTACCTACTTGATTCTAATTTTGGTGTTCTATCTCAAGGTTTTCTATTCGCCTAGCAGCGTCTTTTACATAGTGGACCCGCAGAAAATGGTAGTGGATGAATACTAAGTAGTCTACATCAGAGTAATTCCTTAAGTAACAAAGCCCTTAAGGAAAAAAATCCCTGTCAGTGGGGTGTTTCCACTTAAAACGAAATCAGCATGTTCATTTTCATCGAAAGGGTCTTCTTGTCTTTTAGACTAAATGGCCTTTAAAGTAGGTACTGCCCTATTTAGTCCCAGCTTCTAGGACCTGACACATGGTAGGCACTGGATAAGTATCTGTTGAATTAAAAAATGAACTCTGGAATCGAGTCATACCAATTTTCTGTTCAACCTTGATGCTTTTTCCTTACAATATCTGATCTTTCCATAGTCTTTTCTACTGCTATTTTTGTTATAGTTCTTAATTTATTACTTGCCACCCAGAAGGATCACTATATTCTTCCCTAGTCAAAACCCTACAGTTACTACTCTATCTATAGCAATAATTGTCAACTTTTTGTTTTTAAGTCTCAATAAACCAAAGCCAAACAAATGCTTTGTCATTCTTGATAATGATTCACTCTATGATTCTAAACTTGTTATGTTCCGGGAGTAATTTGTAAAACTTTCTTCCAGAAAAGTAAGTTCCTTATCACTGCAGTTAGTAGTACCTTATAGTATTGTTAGAGCATAGCATCTACATGCTTATAATTCAAGGCCCCTTATTAATCAGGCCACACCTACTCCCTAACCTCTAAATGAAGTCTCTGTTTTACCAAAGTGAACATATCAAGTTAATCCTTTTTTATTTTTCCTCAGGCTGTTCACTTTGCTTGGATCACCTCCAGTTTTAATTTTTCCAGGTTTTATCTTCTCCATAAAATCTTTGATCCTCTTAATCATCCCAGTGATTTCCCTTGTCCAGAAATTGTAGAGGTCCACCCAATCCAATTGATATTACTTTCATACACACATGCCTTGTTTTTCCAGTAATCACCTGAAGTCTGATGACAGACAGGTAGAGAAGGGGAACTTTCTGTACTCCTGTGTCTTGTCTTGTCCTTTAGCCATGTTGATAGCAAAGAGAGATAATTGGTTCTTAAGGAGGGAACATTTTATGTTCATCAAAAAATCAATGGGCATAGTAATCTCCCTAGGGCTTGCTAAATTTAAACACACACACACCACAGCTATTGGGTTAGCCTGTCTTTACTACTTTAGTTAAACTGGTATGCTCTGATACCATTGCATATGTTGGCATTGAATCTCCATTCAGATATATCTTAAAAATATTGAATCATTACTAGAACGGAGCTAATTTTCTAGTTTATTTCACTCTATCTGAAATAGTACTTCTATACACCAGTATGTAGTTTATATTGTGCATTGTTTTTCACATTGTAAAGTGAGTGTTTCCTTCAGACTTAAACTATAAAATATGGGCATTAAATTTTGTTTCAGAAATTAAAATAACA
This sequence comes from Xerus rutilus, assembly GCA_028644305.1. Classification (NCBI taxonomy): domain Eukaryota; kingdom Metazoa; phylum Chordata; class Mammalia; order Rodentia; family Sciuridae; genus Xerus; species Xerus rutilus. The sequence continues at coordinate 29,217,443 of CM053403.1, read as the reverse complement.
AAGAGTTGGTAGGAACATTAGAAAATATCTTTTCCTCCATCCTTCATGATCTTTGATTTTTCTACCTGATGGCAGAAAAGCCATAAATTAAATATATAATCAGTTTACTATTGATAAAGATGAAAGGAACATGAATACTCTCAAAACAAAACTAAGAAAAAAAAGGAAAGTAATTAGTAGTTTTAACAGTGAAAAGTGTTAGGTGAAAAATCTGAATAAACAAAAATCAGCCTCAGCTGTTGAGTATGCATTGTACAGAGAATAGAACTTAAATGATAACAGTACAATATATCTAGTATGGCACAGTGGTCCACCTTCGGCCATTAGTGAGGCTGGATTTCCCAGAGTCCTCATTTGAGGCCTCATCCAAGAGGTGTTGCCAGTGAGTCTTATTCCTTCTGTATACTCTGCAGGACAATGCATTTCACAAACTAGATGCCCAAACTTTGTTGAATGAGTGAGGACAGAGATTTTTGGATTGATGTAAATAAGCTTTTGAATACTACATTCAAAGTAAAAGATTCATGAGATCACGTGGTGTTATCAGCTAACTGTGAAGAAAACTATTGTCAAAGTGAAACATAACTCAGAAAAGAGATTTTAACAGATTTTCATTTTGCTTTGGACTTTTTTGAAAAATAAATAAATGTAAACAACCATAGTTGATACAGCTCAGAAATTTAACTTTATATTTTAAGGTCTATCTAATACAAGAAGTCATTGTTAATAGTAAGAAGTCATCAGAGGTTAATTTTTCTTTCAAGCAGGTATTTTCCAAAGGAGAACTTGAACTTTATAATACATCTGAATATTTTTAAGATGGAAAACTGAATCAAGCACAAACTTATTCTGGAAGTTAAGATGCCTACATGCCTTTAAAGTCTGTAATCTATTTAAGCAGAGATGCAAGGTCCTTCACAATGGATCAAAGATGAAATATTAAGAAAACAGTATTATGTTTATCATATAGTTGAGGAGGAAAAGCGTATGAAACAAGTAAATTCAGAAAGCATTCTGATTGGCTTTTTTTCTTTTTTTGAAAATGCTCTGTAGAAAATAGATATTATATTAAAGATATAATGCCAATGAAAAAGATACTGAAGTTATGCCCAGTTTCTTTGTGTCTGAATAACGAGACTGTAGTGGGTGATATCTTGTTTATGCTTTTATATATTTTTACTTTATAAATTTTCTGTAATTAGTATGTTAGTTTTAGGTTTTTTTCTTTCTAAGAAAAAAGCAAAAACACAATACAGCCCTCTTCTCTCTCTCTAGCCTGCTCCCTGAGAATGTGGCCTGAGGCAGGAAGACATCACCAGATTCTTGCTAAGACTTACAAAGAACCAAGTCTTAATTTAAAAAAAACCAAATTTTGTAAATAACAGAAATGTTTGTACTAATAAAAGAGGGAGAAGGTCTCATTTTTTTTTTAATATTTTTTTAGTTGTAGATGGACACAATGTCTTTATTTTATTGCTTTGTATTGTGGTGCTGAGGATCGAACCCAGGGCCCCACGCATGCGAGGCAAGCGCTCCACCGCTGAGCTACAATCCCAGCCCGAGAAGGTCTCATATTGAAGAGTAGATTCATTCTTGGGAAACCGGAAAGTGTTACTGGCAAATACTTGTATTGAACCCTACTGAACCAACAGAAATACCTATGGAATTGTTTAAAGTTCACTTGATCTGGTTGTACTTACTCTTAGTTCCAAATGCAATGGCTACCTCGCATTCTTCAGAAACATCAAGAAACCTCCTGACTTGGGGGTCTCCCTTCACCCCACCCTGCCCCAGGTATTTACGTGGTGTTCTTCAGAGTGTTCACAGAAGAGGGCTTCCCTATCTACCATATGTAAAATAGTAGTACCTCATCCTTGTCTTTCCTTTGTCCCATTTTTCTCTTTAGCACTTATCATATCTAATATTATATTATGCATTTTATTTCTGTTGTATTAAAAAGCAAGTTTCACCAAAGGCCGGCACTTTTTTTTTTTTTTTTGCTTTCTATATTTCCACTGCCAAAGACAGTGTTTAATAGTAGGCATTTAGTAAATAGTTGTTTAATATATGATTGTGCATATTGAACAACTGTGTTGTCATTACGGTGGATGGAGAAATGTAAATTAGTTTGTTAAAAATCAGGTTTTGTTGTGATAACATAAAATGGAGGAGTGATTTAGGAGAATTTGACAGAAGAAATATTTTTAAATTGTTTTAAAGGATGGACAGGAAATCATGCTTTAGAAACAAAAAGGTTAGGAACATTTCAGGTGAGAGTGTATGAGAAGGCAGAGGCTGTCTATCTTAAACTGGTTTTTTCTCTTTCTTTTTTAAGCCATTTAAAGTTTTGGCAACTGAAACTATAAGTCACAAGGCATTAGATGCAGATATATACAGTGCAATTCCAACAGAAAAAGTGGATGGAACATGTTGTTATGTTACTACCTACAAAGGTAAAATAAAACTATAATGTTTACTACAAGTATTACTTAACTTTATTGATCATTTTAAAACTATATAAATCTGAAATGAGGCATTTGCTCTTCACAAACCCTTAGAAGCCTTAGTAACAAAATTAAAATGTCATAATTGTTATTACATTATTATGTTTTTCTCTTGGGGTAGGAAAGTAACATACATTTAATATCTATGGATGGGCCAGGCAGTATGATAAATGCTTCATACATTATATTTAATTTGTATAATAAGGTTCTCCATATCACAGATAAAGAAACTCTTAGCTATCTTAATTGCAAGTCCAAGACCATATAGTTAATGAATGGCTGTATTGTTGATGCAACCTAATTTTGTCTGACTCTAAAGCTTGTTCTCATTTTATGATTCCAGAGCTGTTTCCACTAGTTTTATTATTGGCAATGTCTCTAATTTCATTTAAGGTACTTTAAAAAGGGTAGAAGTTCAAATAAAAATTGTCAACTACGTTTAAAAAATGCACTGAAAAGAGAGAAGAATTCTTTGTGATTATTTCTGGAGGGTGAGATTACTTCCTATTCCAGCAAAAGAAGTAGAACAATTAAATGGGCATCCAGATATACCTTTTGTATCAGGAAATCTCTTGTGGAAAAGCATTTAAAAATTTTTTTTAAAGGTGGTAAAACAGAATTTACCATCTTAAATATTTTTAAAGTGGTATACAGTTTGGTGGTGTTAAGTACATTCATACTGTTGTGTTTTCATCACCATTCATCTCTAGAACTCTTTTCATATTCTATAACTGAAACTCACTACCCACATTCCTTCCCTAGCCAGCCCCTTTCAACCAGCATTCTATTTTGTCTCTATGAACTTGACTACTCTAGGTACCTCATGTTGTGACTTGCATATTTACTCAGGGTTGATCCATGTTAGCATGTATCAGAATTTCATTTCTTTTTAAGGCTAATATTCCATTTATTTAAATATATAAATATTATATATTTTCACATTTTGTTTATACATTCAACCACTGGTGGGCATTTGGATTGCTCCTACCTTTTATAGGAATACTGCTGCTATGAACAGGAGTAAACAATTATCTCTTAAGACCCTGCTTCCAAGTTTTGGGTATGTGTCTAGAAGTGGAATTACTAGATCATATAGTAATTTTCATTTTTGAGAAGCCACCGTATGTTTTCTATAGTGGTGGCACCATTTCACATACTCATTGACAGTGCACCAAAGTTCCAATTTTTATTCTCACAAATACTTGTGGGTTTTTTTTTTTTTTTGGCAGGGATGGTGCTGGGGATTGATCTCAGGGCCACTGAACCACTGAGCCACATCCCCAGCCCTGTTTTGTATTTTATTTAAAGACAGACAACCCTTGGCTGTAATTCACATCCTTACTCTTTGAGTTGCTTAGTGCCTTGCAGTTCCTGAGGCTGCCTTTGAACTTGGGATTCTCCTGCCTCAGTCTCCGGAGTCACTGGGATAACAGGTGTGTGCCACAGTGCCCAGTGGAATGTGCTTTTTATATTTACTGTTAAAAAGAACAAAAAGTCTATTCAACTAGAAATGACAATATAATTTTAATTTGGTTTTTTATATTTATCTGGATAACTAATAATAGAAAATATCTGAACCCAAGTATAGTTATTTTTTGTAAACCTGATTTATATATTGAAGGAAACTAAGATTTTTCCTGTTCTTATATTAAGAAGCTTTAGTGTATCCTTATGTATGATTATACATGATAGTACCAATTAAACAAGGACTTTAACTGCTCAAGAAGGCGGCTCATGGAACTCAAGATAACAGTGTATACATATTTTATTACTGGTAAAAGATACATAATATAACAAGGGCTTTAAGAGTAAGGATGTGAATTATAGCCAAGGACTGTCTGCGAGATAGCAAGGGTCCAGAGAGGCCAGGTGAAAGCTCTATTTTTCCTGCTTTAAATCTTGGCAGGACACATTTTCTCAGATCAGGATCCAATGAGGTGTGAAGGCAACACTTTGAAACCAGGGATCCAAAATAATGTCTCAGCTAGAAATCATTCTGATTTTGCTGATCAGGTAGGCATCTTCCTACTAAGTAACCATTCTCAACAGCAGAATCTTCCAGGAATCTAAAGCCAGGTGCAACTCATCAAACTCACCTGTGCTGATAATGCTGGCACAGTGCCCTGAAACTCAGACCCATCATTACAAAGAAGCACCATTAATCAGTATGTTTAATGGCTTGACTAGGGGTTGGTGCCATGCAAAGTAGGTCAGCCTGATTCCAGAGCTATTAGAATTAACCCACACAGCACAGTGTTCAGGGGAGATGTGAATATAATTACCTGGTGATGTTTCCATTTTAGATAGAGGTATCTTTGGTTTCTCACAAATGCTACCAATATGATTATGGGATATCCTTATAAAAGGACCATGGTTTTAGTTCTTATCTACATCATTCTTTAATCAAAGTCAGTTTTTCATAACATAAGGTACTGCTAGGTAGTGTATATCTTGGACTGCGTATTGCCTTTTGTCTTCTAGGGTTGCTTCTCTTGGAGATGACCTTAGTGTTTATTGAATAATTCTACTTTGAAGTGTCTTTCAAGATAAATTTTGTTCACCTCTGAACACTTTTCTTTTTATGACTTTTTTTAGGTCGGCCATACCTTTGGGCACGACTAGATAGAAAACCCAACAAACAAGCTGACAAAAGATTTAAAAATTTTCTACATTCAAAAGAAAACTCAAAAGGTTAGTAGGTTTTTTTCTTTAAACTTTTCAAATTTAAATAGCTGAAATTTATGCTTTATTTTTGCTATATTTCTATACATTTTTATCCTTCTGAATTATTTAAGCAATTTGGGTAACAAAAAATGGTAGTTGAGTATTTTCATATATAATAAAGAATGTTACTGAAAAATAATTGTAAAATATTTCCCTAATATTTCTGTGACTTCATCAGTCTATTTTATTAAAACATACAATATTATAATAAGAAATCTATTTTCATTTTGTATGAATAAGAGATAAACATAATGTTATCAATCTGGCACAAACCTCAAAGGAAAATTAGCATTCTAAATTATGACATTAAAATGCCTCTAATTATTATATATAGTAGATATATATACCTACAGTCATTCATGTCAGTAATTTGTGTATTTGTATTTATAGTACTTTAAAAATTCATCATAAACCTACATAAAATGGAACACTGGCAAATTTAGTTAGAATATTATATACTATATACAAATGGTGGTATATATAGAATTGAAAATTTTAAATGTTAGTACAGTAACACTGAGGATTACATTCACATTGTGGTGAAAATGTGACTGTCATGTATTATGTTTTAATCACTATTCCCACTTTGAACCTGTTTAGTATTTTTATTTTTTAAAGTATGACCGCAAATAAAATTATCTACTCTTTTTAGAATTTCTTTGGAATATTGAGGAGGATTTCAAACCTGTTCCAGAGTGCTGGATACCAGCAAAGGAAATAGAACGATTAAATGGAAATCCAGTACCTGATGAAAATGGACACATTCCTGGTATCATGAAATCTCTTCCTGAATGCAGTTTTGTGTTTACAAGTATAAAGAATTAAAAGCTCATCCAATCAGAAATTGCAGAAGTTAACTTTAATCTGGTTCTTTTCTTTATATGTACAGTATAAAACTTCTGACTTAAATTTATGTAAAGTCTTAATCTATATAAAAAATATTTTAAGCCAGGCATGGCGGAGCATGCCTGTAATCCCAGCAGTTTGGGAGGCTGAGGTAGAAGGATCATGTGTTCAAAGCCAGCCTCAGCAAGTTATGGAGGCCCAAAGCAACTTAGTGAGACCCTGTCTCAAAATTAAAAGGGCTGAGGATGTGGCTCAGTGGTTAAGTGCCAATCTCTGGTGCAAGAAAAGAAAAAAAAAAGATGTTTCATATTAAGCATTCCTTTCAGGCTTAGAATTTTTTCTAAGATGGACACTTTACTCGATGTATTGTGACAATAAGAGTTGAGGCTGGAGGTATGGAATAGGCTCAGACCTTAAAGGCTCTGGTATTTCATGTAGTTTTAAGTCTATTCTGAAGATACTGATCACAGAGCAGTGCTACAACTGAACTAAGTTTAAATTTCAGAAATAGAACTATGTACAAAAGTTGAGTAGGTTTCACTGGAGGCTAGCAGACTAGCAAAGAAGTTATTACAGTTATCTGGGGGTAATGAAGGTAAAAACTGTGGTTACTGTGGCATGCATGTCCTAATTTTTCTCCTTTTTTGTAATGAGTTCTCCACAATGAAAGGGCCTGTTCTGGCAATAAGACTGGAAAAAGGAATAGCAGGAATAACTTTTTTGTGGTGGGAGGGGGGATAACCAGGGATTGAACTCAGGGGCACTCAACCACTGAGCCAAGTTCCCAGCCTTATTTTGTATTTTATTTAAAGACAGGGTTTTACTGAGTTGCTTAGCACTTCACTGTTGCTGAGGCTGGCTCACAATCCTCCTGCCTCAGCCTCTTGAGCCACTGGGATTACAGGTGTGTGCCATCGTACACAGCTAGCAGTAACTTTTAATACATATGTAATCAATAAATTGTTCAATATACATTAAATATTTTTCAGTAGATTGTGAAACACCTATTGCATATCTTGACTGAAACTGACTGGAGTAGAAAATTATTTTTTAAAAAGTTGTAATGTTATCTTAAATTGGTGTTCAGTCATATCAGTCAAGGTGAATTTTCTAGTAAGAGAATGTTGGGTGCTCTGTAGAGGAATCAGATAGATTAATTCCTCAATAGAATAAAAAACGAAGCCATATGATCTTAAAAAAGAGTAAAACTTAACTTTCTCATTGATTTTAAAAGTATATGTCTGATAAAACATCCCCAAACTGGAAATTTACAACAGAAATTAAAATTACCTGTGTTTTCAATCCACAGAAAACCAACGTAATAAAAATGATTTTTTTCTTTATATGATAGGTTGGGTACCAGTAGAGAAAAACAACAAACAGTATTGTTGGCATTCCTCTGTAGTTAATTATGAATTTGAAATTGCTCTGGTACTAAAGCATCATCCTGATGATCCTGGACTTTTGGAAATTAGTGCAATGCCACTATCGGATCTCTTAGAACAAACACTGGAGCTTATAGGAACAAATATCAATGGAAACCCCTATGGTGAGTGAAGTCATTTTCTTCTTCAGTTACGGTGACTATCATTTATAAAGAGCACTTCTTGGGGTCAATTTAAAAAACACATACATCTGGGTGTAGTGTGTAATCCCAGTGGCTCAGGAGGCTGAGGCAGGAGGATCGTGAGTTCAAAGCCAGCCTCAGCAAAGGCAAGGTGCTAAGCAATTCAGTGAGATGCTGTCTCTAAATAAGATACAAAACAGGGATGGGGATGTGGCTCAGTAGTTAAGTGCCCCTGAGTTTAATTCCTGGTAATCACTTCCCCCTCCTCCGCAAAAAAACAAAACAAAACAAAACAAACACATGCTTACACTAAAGAAACACAGTAACAATTTTGAGTTTTTCCTAGGTTTATAGCCGTTTATGTTAATCTTATACTTGTGAAAAAGCTCATGGCTGACAGTTAATCCAAAAGGTTGTCTTTCCTGTGATTACGTTGTACAACTATGCCTATGCATGGAATTAATTATTCAGGTGCAACTTTTCATTGCTTTTTAAAATTTAGATGAGGTGACTGGGAATGTACTTTGGCTAGGTAGTTATTTTCACAATTAATGAAAACAGGAAAAATAAGGTAATAAAGACTTGACAATGAATATCATATCAAGCCTTAGAATATATATCATGACAGATTGAATACATTGAGGGCCCTGTGGAGTACAATCTTGACTGGAAAATGAGAAAATGGACCTAAGGACGCTGAAGCTATAATAGCAAATTCCTATGTACAGATCAAAAGTAGATTGACTTTCAGGTGTTAAGGCCAAGATAGTACTTGCGTACAAAGGGATCAAAGATACTGTAGCATTTTGGCAGACACTGAATGATAGTTGAATGTGGCTAATGGTATAGAGCAGATGTTGGCAGAATTCTGTAAAATGCCAGAGTAGATCTCTTAAGCTCTGTGGGTCATACCTCTGAAGTGGGCTGTTGACATTACTCAAATGAATGGGTGTTGCTATGTTCCACTGAAACTTTACAAAACACGGTTGTATGTCTAGGCTTGGCTCTCAGGTTGTAGTTTGACATCTTCTAGTATAGAGTATACAAAGGTAGAATTTAAACTTAATGGAATAGATGCCACATTAATCCTTAGAGCAGGATTAAGATTATACACTCTTTAAGGAAAACCAATTAAATTTTATAAAAACTTTATTTCTAAATGTTTTTAAAAACTTTTTTTTTTAATTTTAACTTGGAAAGAAGTACAATTTTTCATTCTTTCTGAAGAGTTCCTCTGAATCAGTATGGCTAATGGCAAATTTTACCATTTAGGGTTAGGAAACAAGAAGCATCCATTACATCTTCTTGTACCACATGGTGCATTTCAGATAAGAAATTTGCCTACATTGAAGCACAATGATCTGCTGTCCTGGTTTGAAGGTTGCAAAGAAGGTAAAATTGAAGGAATAGTATGGCATTGCCATGATGGCTGCTTAATTAAGGTAAGGCAAAAAATATACCTTGTGTTGGGTTATGTCATCTTATATTCCTACAAGGAAGAAGTACTCAAATTCTCTGCACAAACTGCAGCAATTCTGCTTCCGAAGCAAAGGAATATAATTCCTTTATCTCATATGGCACCAACCTTTATATGCAAAAACAGTGCTACCCAACATGTATTATATGGGCCATTGGTTACACCAGCTGTGGTTCAGAATAAGTGATACTATATGTCCTCCTCTTGAGAATTCACGTTGCCCCTTAGGGCTCTGGAAGACATCCTATACCTAGTTTAACTCAGTGTCTTCCAAACTTACTTGATTCCAAAGTTTGTTGAGTAAAAGGAGTGCCAGAGTGGCAGTTGATACATACAGAGTGAATTATGCTTTCTGCCGTTTGTCCCCTGGACTTTTTCTGTTTGATTTCTCATAGGTGACAGAATGCTGCTTTTTGTTTTCATTGCAATTGGTTGAACACTGTTAGAATGTACACAGTTCAGGGTTGAGGTGGAAAGCAGTTTGGAAAAGTTAACCAGGGAACAGATCTTGAAAAACCTCAATGTGATGTACCAATTTTCTCATATGAAATTCATGTTTAAGAACTGTCTTATCAGTCCTCTGGCTACATATAAGTCATTGAAGTGAAAACCTTGGATATTATTTTTAAGCCCCCTTTCCATTACTTCATATGTCCATTATCATAAAGATTCTAATCTGATGAATCTATATACTTCTCACCTATCAATTCACTGTTAATTTTAATTCACAGGCCAATACTTATGCTTGAATTATATTATCCTCCTAAACACTGCCTTTAAGTCTTACCTTTGTCTTGTCCATTCTTCATAAATGAACGAGAGTATAATTTTCCTGCATAATATTGTCCCTTGCCAGATAGTAGTAAGGCATCTTAAATAAATAGATCTAAGTGAATTACCAGACACTGTTTAAAAATTAAAGCTAATACCCTTTTTTCCCTTTACAGGTCCATCGCCATCATCTTGGTTTATGCTGGCCAATTCCAGATACTTACATGAATTCAAAACCCGTTATTATTAACATGAGCCTGAACAAATATGACTACGCCTTTGATACCAAGTGTTTGTTTAGTCATTTTTCAAAAATAGATAATCAGAAATTTGTTAGGCTCAGAGACATAATACTTAATGTATAAAATGAAAATGCAATTAAAATTACCTTTGTTATGTTCAAATCTTGAATGTTTTGCCATGTTAGAAGGTAAATATGAAGTTTACTGTTGTGTACTATGAAACATTAATGTCTTCTAGTATTTGAAGAAATTAATTTTTCCAGTTGGAAATACCCAAATTTTTATTTAGAATCAACACATTAATTTTAACCTTTGGACATAAACATGTAATGAATAGTAAGCTCCCAAGCTTGTACAACTGGATTCTGTCTGCTGTAACTGGGTGGTAATTTAAAAACAACAATTAAACCAGTACCTTTTTTTAAATCAATACTTTAAATACCTTGAACTCAATTTAATCATTAGACATTTAACAAAAAGTATGTCTTAATCTTATAACTTAATGGCTATATATACAGATCATATAGTATTTGACAATCTTAAATAATTGTTAAGTATGTATAAATTCTAAATGTTAAAATTGTTAAGAGTTTACCCTCACACTTTTTAAAAAATTTAAGACATTATGAATGTAGAGAAATTCACCATAACTTATTGTCTATTTTATGGTCATAACTTTCAAAGTCTTCAAAAATATATTTTTTTAATAAGTTGAAAATTTTCTATAATTTACTAAAACTTCCAATTTAAAAGTAGAACATATTAAGAAGGAAAGTCTTTAGTTGACAGACTTGCTTGATTACAGATGAAACATAAAATTAATCAAAAGCTAAATGCAGTTACATGAGGCCTTCAATAAATGGGGAAATTAACAGGACTTTCTTCATCTTCAGACTGTTCAGAAGGAGCAACAGGGCTACTTAATTCAACTTCAAATTGTTCAGAAAGTTTTTTTAATTTCTCTTCTAAAAGAATATTTTTTTTTACTTCTTCTTTGTAATTATACTTAAGATCTTCAATTTCTTCAAAAAATGAAGGGTCAAAATTTTCCAGTTCTTTTTTCAGCTTTTTTATTTCCTCCTAATAGAAACATACTAACTTTAAAAGTTGCACATAGAAATAGCATGTTTTAGGTTTGAACTGAAGAGATTTAAATTATAAACATGGAAGCTAAAATAACTTAAAGTCAAATACAGTTAAAAAGGCAGAAGTATTTTCATAAGATTTTGTTAATAAGGTTTTATTGTACAGTATAAATAATTTAACTGCCAAATTAAATGATATAGTCTGTAAATTATGTTCTAGCCTTTAACTAAAATTTGTTGACTCAGAATATGAGATTTACTCTTTCCTTAAAAGCACATTGGGAACTATCAATAAGTCAATCAAAAGTGAACTTTGGTATTCACAACATTGAATTTATTCTGGTTAAGATTTTTCGTTTTATGCTTCATTTTTATTTTTCATTACAAATATCTACTTTTTAATGAATAACAGCCAAGTTCTTATAAGCATATTTATGATCAGGGAAACTTTGGGACTTCTTGGCTAAGTTAGGCATCTGGTAAAGAGAGAAATTGAGGTTTACTGACTATTTAGAATAGCCAGTGATACCAGATAATTATCCAGGCCTTTTTTTTTCCTGCTTACAGAATCTTAAAATACATAAAGCACAGAAAAATTTTAAAATGAACTCTGTTAGGGAAAGATTTCTAAAAAGAATTTTAAAAAGTACTTAACACTGTTCCAAATGTGACCCAAAACTTAAGAAAATAAAAACTGTAAAGTTGTATTTGTTATAACTCAAAAATAAATTTACTTTCTAATCCTT
>CM053403.1:29180156-29204981 GCA_028644305.1 Xerus rutilus | reverse complement strand
TTTTTTTTTCCTGCTTACAGAATCTTAAAATACATAAAGCACAGAAAAATTTTAAAATGAACTCTGTTAGGGAAAGATTTCTAAAAAGAATTTTAAAAAGTACTTAACACTGTTCCAAATGTGACCCAAAACTTAAGAAAATAAAAACTGTAAAGTTGTATTTGTTATAACTCAAAAATAAATTTACTTTCTAATCCTTTCTAGGTGTTCTGAATGTTTTTGTTAGCTCTTAAACATAATAAGCTTTATAATATCCAGGTAAAATATTGAAAGAAAAAAATATAATTACTTGAATTTTCAGGATGTGTATTTAAAACTCAAAGATGGTGATCATAAATTGTTTTCACAAAACATAATACTAAAATTAGACACAAATATCTAATTACCTTCAAATGCTGCTTTTCTAAATCTGATATTTTAAGCTGTGTTTCTAGATCTTTTATTTGTTCCTTTAGTTGATCAATATCTGCCAAAAAAAGTTATAAAAATTAGATTCACACTTTTTCTACTCTGAATTAAGTTCAACATAAAGGATTTGATTTAGAAAATAAGCAGAAAACTTATAAAACCTAGAGCCTTGAAAATATGCCTAAATGGTTGAAACTTTTTCAGGTTGTGAATACTATTTTTTTTTTTTTTTTTTTCAAATTCTGTTAGGCATTGTCATTTCACAGCAACCAAAGAGAAAAGCATGTGTCAGGAGTTAGAAGTGGAGATTAAGGCTAATTTTTCACATAGAAGCAATTGTTATTTTTCAGAGAAAAATCTTACAACTAATAAAATTTGTTAGGTACTAAAAGCACATCAGAAAAGCAGACTACTGGTTAAGAGGCTGAAACCACAAGCTGGCCAAATGTTCCTTCTATCCTGCAAGTACTGGCTACTCCATATAGGTCAATTCACATTTACTGTGCCATTAATAATGTGCACAACACCTTAGGCAGGGTGTTTGATACAACAAAAAAATCACACATAGCCTTGGTACTATGGTAGGAAAACAAAAGTGAATACAGCACAAAGGTATTTATTGGATCTGTTCCGCATGTTAACATACCTCGAATTTTATAGTGAGAATCAATAGGCAAATGGACTTTTTAATCTCACCTTTGCTAGATACATATCACTTTGTAAAATACTACATATAATGTGTCAAGTTACATGCAACTGCTGAAAGATAAATTGTTTATTGTTATCAAAGTCTGACAAAATAATGGACATCAAACAAATGTGCATGACTCAAGCATATTCTATTAAGGTACCCTTGGAATGATCCCTATGTATAACTAGAAGAATGGAGATAAACAAGACCGAGGAAAAATATTTTATTATGGGATTCTGTTAAGTAGAAGCCATTTTCCTTTGGAAGGCACAGCAAAATCATACTTTCAAAGATTCCCTCACTTTTGCATAAAGTGCTAAAAAGTTTTAAGTTGATTTCAATCAGAATATTTTATATATTTCATAGACTGGTAGTGAAACAATGCAGGAAAAAGTGAATATCAGATGTATAGCATCTTCCAAAAGCTATTTAAATGACAACATGTGATTTTCATAGTAATTCTAAACTGTCAAAACAATTTTGGTTGGATTTTGAGGCTTTTTAACAATTAATAAAATATGATAGGCATCTATGTCCTTTTTACATGGGCTAGATGCAATAAGAAGGCTGAGAAATGCCCTAAGAACACAGGTTTAGAAAAAATAGCATGCCCTAATGTCAACAGCATTAACAGTTCTTTTGCACTATATCTGGTCTAGTACAGTTCAAGCTGATGCTATCAGAGATGTATCAAGAGATTAATACATGTATTTTTTATTTACTGAGAGGCACTACTGCATAGTGGTGAAGGGCAGGAAATAGCAAGGATCTTTGAAATTTTGTAGAAATAGGTTTTAATCTTGCCTCTGCCACTATCTAGCTGTTCTAACTTTGGGGACTGATTATCAACCTCGAATCGGTTTATTATATGAAAAATGATGACAACACAACTTATCTGTAGGTTATAAGAGTAAGTAGAATGCCTATGAAGCACTTAGCACAGTGTCTGGTACAAGTCATACACAATGGCTTTACTACAAAGTAGCATCAGAGCTACATGAGAGGATACTGAAAAGGTTACATAATAGTCAAAAGATTGTTCAGATAAAAATTGATATAATCCTTTCATTGAAAATTTGGCACTTCCACTAAGTTACTAAATAATGAAACCATTAGCCTAGGAGGTTCACAATTAATTTATAATAGCAGAAATTCAATCAAACTGAAAGTCCATCCAAAGGTAAATAGGCTAATGTGGTATCTAATAATCATGATTATAATAATCATTAAAAAAATGAGATTTGTGTGCAGACATCAAAAGATGTCCATGATAAATTGTTAAAGACAATAACCTGCAAATGTGATTATGAATCCACTTTTATACCACCTTCCAAGAAAATATTTACCTATATGCATATATACGAACAATAACATACATAATAATGTCTATTCTCTTCACTCACAGCAGTTATATTCTTTTAAGATGGCATAAACAGTGAAGCATGTAATACACATCTCATTTTATACAGAGACAAATATCAGAAATATGAACAAACAAAAAAGGCAAACTAATAAAATAAAATGGGGTAGCTAATAAGCCTTGTAAAATACATTACCAGGTATAGTGCTTTCAACTCCACTTTGGTCCTTGTTATCTTCTATCTGATGGATTAATTCTGCTTTTTCTTTATTCAGTTGATTATTAGCTAATCTAAAACACAATAATGTTTATAAGAAACAAGAGACATTGCTCCACAAAATACAGAGACATTCCTTATCAATTAGTGATGTACAATACCCAAAGTGTGGTAGTATTTACCAAGGTAAACATCTACTCTCCATACTGCAATGCCCCCATTTGCAAACAGCACAGAATAAATGTCTTCATGTTTTTCTTAATATCTGACCTAATGTTGTTTTTTAAGAGTTTTCTTATGAGAAAAGCCCAGTGGAAGTAGGCTACAGAGACTCCTGAAGGTAAACAATTACTTGTTCGTTCTTTCATTAGTATTTGCCTCTGGAAAGCTAAAGTTTAATTCCATCTGTGCTGTTAAGAAAGTTTAAATCACAAACTGGCCCCTTATTTTTCAGCATCTAGTATGTAAAAGATGAATTGCCTGGTATCAGAAAGATGAAATAAGGACCTAATGAATTTATTAGGCAGCCAAGTTCAAAGACCCTTTGTTTCTAGCTGTAGGAAACCTAGTTACTTAAAAAATAGTAACTTTAAAAAACAAAATGAAACAAGTCATATAAACACAGAATGTACCTAAGAACTTGAAGCTCCCGTTTAAGGCCTTGCTCTGTCTCAGTACCTTCAGGAACATGTTTGAGAATCTCAATCTTTAGGCATAATGAAGTTAGAAGATAAAAGTTTAGCACAGAAATACGAGGTTTTATAAACACACTTTTAAAAAAGTAGAATATTAAAAGTTGGGTTTCAAAGACATATTTCTATTTTTTACTATTCATTCATTGACAATTAATTAGTAACTACTGCATGCCAGGTATTTTCCTAGGTACACAGGTTATAGCAGTGAACCTAAGAGCCAAAGTCCCTTCTTGCATGGTCCTTTTAGTTAGTGAAGTGCATGTGATTGATACGTTATGTGATTACAATGCCAGACAGTAAAAAGAACTATCAAGAAAAATAATCCAGGACAAGAGAACAGAGTGATAGAAGATAGTATAAGATTATGGTTAGGGAAGGCCTATCTGAGGACCCTCCATATAAGCAGAGACACATGAAGTATTGAAATGGCTATGATAATACTGGGTGAATAGTGTTTTAAGAAAAGGAGCATTCGCAAAGGTATAAACTTTAAATGAGTTTGGTTTGTACAAAGAATTGAAGGAAAGTATGTGGGTACAACACTGAGTAAGGGGAAAGTGGCCGATGATGAGACTGAAAAAAAAAAAAAAATAGGTGCCAGACCAAGTATGTTTTTACAGACTATGAAAAATACTTTAAAGTTTTATTCTAGAGTGATGGAGAATCACTGGAAGATTTTGAGTGTGGTACTATTGTAGTTTTCTTAATGCTTTCAAAGGATTATTTGACAACTCTGTGGAGCACAGATCAGAGATACACAGGTGAAATGTCATGAGAATGGAAGCTAAGACACCAGTTAGGAAATTACTGCAATCATTCAGGTATGAGATAATTGCTTACACAATTATGGGAGTGATGATGCTGCTGCATAGTAATCTTATTTGGGACAAAAAAATTATAGCTGAAATGATTTAATCATGAAAAAGATGAGACGAATGAGAAGGAATGAAGTCAATAATGATCTATAGTTTCTGTCTTCTATAAATGAATGAAATGGTGGTGCCATTCAGTTTGATGGGACTTCTAGGGAGGAATTATCAATAGTTGGTTTTTCTACTTCACACAATGCAAGGAATTTCTTGAGATTTAATGCATTATTTTATCATATAAAGAAAAATCATACTGCATGCCTGTTGTTCGAGGTCTTCATTATATTTCTTAACTTTCTGTTCTCTCTCTGTTGCTTCTCTTACAAGCTGTTTAAGGTCAGTAATGCTTTGATTTTTTTTGGCAATATCAGCTTCCAATTCTTTCAACTTTGTCTCATACATTCTAAAAGTATAAAAAAATAGTATAAATATAGCACACAGCTTTTCTTACTTAAAAGTCAGCTCAAATTATCACACTGAAAATACGCAAGAATCTTAATATCTACAGCTCCTAGGAAGATTTCTTCTTTAAAAGATTATATAATTATTTAGTATGAAAAGGTGATGACAAGAGGGGCAAAGGAAGTACCCTAGTTCATACACACACTTGTGTGCACAGGGCCCCTGAAGAGCTTGTGGGTCCACACTAGGACTATGGGGACAGAAGCAGAAGCCATGGGCAGGACTGCTAGCATCCTCCAGGTCACGTCTGAGCTGGACAAGAATGAGTATTAATGTGGTAAAAGGCATATGGGGTGTCAGTATACCAACTCTAACTTCATTAATAGGCACTGTTGCACGTAAATTTGGAACCGAGTAAAGTAAGCACTTTTTACTTCAGAAAAATTTTATTTTATATTTTTCTTCTTGTTATTTCACAGCCAGTTTTAATAAAATTAAACAGTTTTAATAAATTTAAAAGGCAAAGGCAAAAGTATCCCTAATTCACAGATGAACTAAGTAGAGAATTTAGATGTTTCCCAAGATTATAAATAAGGATGAAGTCTGAATTTGACCACTGTAAAATTGTGAAATTAATACTTTTTCAGTCACAAAACAAGAAAATACAAAGTTGAATTAATCAGAATACTAAATTCACATTATTTGATATTCTTAGGAATACAAAGATGGAGATTAAAGCTTTTCTCATTGTATGTTGTACAGAGAAGAGGTATCCAGGCAGAAAAAAACAAAAAGACACTTCACTGAGAAGAAATAAATTATTCAAAACCATAGCTCAGAGAAACCATGCATGATGGTGGAAGGATGACACTTACAAAAATCTAAAAGTCCAAACAGATATGTGACCATCAAGGAAATGATTAATAGTTCAGACCTCAAAAGAAATTTTTTAAAAAACTGAGCCACATAGTTGTACAGGTACATCATACCTAAAAAGAATACAATGCTTATAATAGTCAAACTTTTTCAGAGAAAGAAAAAAACCCTGAAATGCCTTAAGCTAATTTTAAAAAGCTAGTATTGCTTTGCCAACAAAGTTTGACAAGAACAATAAATGAAAGGAAAGTTATGATTGTCTAAATATATTCAAATAGCTTTTGACAGACCTTATAAACTTAAATTAGGAGGGAATGTTCTTTACTTGACAAGGACTATCTACCAAATATTTGCTAAAGGTGAAAATGGTGATCAGAAGTTCACTCCTTCACTTCCTTCATTTCTCTGTTCAAAGCCACCCAAGCATAGAGGCCTTTTTCAGTCACTTTATCTAAAATAGTCCCCACATAACCCTGGGCTGTCTCAGCATAAAGTAGGATACAGAATACATGTTAAGTTTTTTGAGTAAAGAATAAAGCAACTATAAGGATTTCAGCATGAACTAGAACTCCTGTGTCACGGTGCCAAAAGTGCTCTCTAAACTGCTTCACTGAGCTGGGTGTGTACTATCACTTCTAGACCTCAGCACTAGCACTTCCAGACCCCCCTCTTAAGGTGTGTGGGATGGGAGCAAGGCATAGATTTAGGGAATCTGAAGGTCAAGAATTAGAATAAGGCTTATCTCTGTTAAGAAGCTACTACCTAGATTTGTTTCTTCTTCAAACTGGTTTATTAGAGACATTCTCTAGACTTAGTTACTTGTACAGTTCTCAGAACAAAAACACATAAGTTATCCAAAATATAAGTCATCTTCAACTATGGTTACGTCTCATACCAAATGTTCACAAACTGTATTAAATAGCCTCACAGAGCCCTTCCAGAAAAGGAAGATGGGAGTTATCTTCTTCACAGATGAAAATAACTTAAAAACCCACAAAGGTATATAATTCAGTCAAGGTCACAGTAATTAGGTCTGTTTACACCATGGAAGCTACCTGGCTCTCAAGGAACCTAGGCAAGATAGCTTTTGAGAAGTAACATGCAGCATGAAGCACAGAATTTGGGAGTAGCAAGTACAGAATAAATATCTGCTGAACAAATAAATCTCAAAATAACTCAAAATTCTTTCTGAGATTTTATGTGATTACAGAAGAAAAAAGGAATGGCCAAGAAATGAACATAGAGTCACAGATGGGGTCCAAGAAGGAAAAAACAGGACCTTTCTCCCCTTCTTAGTATCACAATTGATATTTTCACCCTGATACTCACCTTCTGACAGAATACTTCTTCCCAGTTTGTAGATGGGAAAAGTGTCGGCTACAGAGCAGAAGAATGGATTTTGACTTCTTTGGGTATGGTATCAGAACAGGAATCAAGGACTTCTCCAGGACCACAGAGCCTTCTGGGCTATCTTTTAAGGTGTCTACTTATTAACCATACTCTTTTCTTTTAGACTGGGCTGATGGG
The DNA here is from genome assembly GCA_028644305.1 of Xerus rutilus. Lineage (NCBI taxonomy): Eukaryota > Metazoa > Chordata > Mammalia > Rodentia > Sciuridae > Xerus > Xerus rutilus. The sequence continues at coordinate 29,197,936 of CM053403.1, read as the reverse complement.
GCAAGTATAGTGCAACAAGCCCACTGTGGGACTTCCTGTAGTCTAACATTGCTAAGATTCCCATCCTATTTGTAGTGATGGTGGGTGGCACCCTGTCCCCTATTAAGGTCATTCTGAAGAAGAGCAGGTAGGGCAGACATAGACTTCAAATCGGAAAATGGGAAGGTAAGGACATACAAAACTATAAAGATGTGTTTGCCTTTTTGAACAGAAGCAGTAGATGTGCTGATGACAAAAAATACAACTTCACACAGGAAAACTTTAGTGGAAAAGGACGAAAGCTGGGATCCTATTGGTCATTAACTTCTAGACTTCTTGAGTTAGAAATGGGAATGACACCAGAGCCTTTTAGCAACTTACCACAGTTGGATGATGAACCATCCATGGTGGCAGTACCATATAAATTAGTTTCACAGCCAGAAATCCCATAGGCTTACAGAAAAGGTTCACATGGTGGGGAAAAAATTTGAGTACCAAAAAGTAAAGGCTAGAAACACTAAAGCTGCTGCTGTATTTATCTATTGGGGCTATCTGAAGAGAAAGTTATCTAGTATTTAACTCCAAAACATACTGCAGTTCAACCTAGATCCTGTATGTCATAGACTGTGACATTACAGCTCAAATGTTTCTAGCTCATGCTTGAAATAGAAAAATGAACAACAATCAAGAAGCTGTTGCTGCATGTGCCTACTGTGCACAAGGCCCTGGGTTCAATTTCCAGCATTGCAAAATAAAAAAAGAAGCTGAGATTGCAGCTGAAGAAAAGTGGCACTCAGGAAATGATGGGTAGCATTAGCCCAGGCTCATGGCTGACAGTAGCTTTATGATGCACACTGAGCTCCAAGGCCCAGTTCTGCTCTGTTCTATGCCCTGCCATCCAAACTAGCTAAATGTTTTAAAGAAAAGATTTTCTGGAAATGCTCGGATAGAATAAAAAGGAGTATTATGCTAAAGTAAATAATAAATTATTCATCAGGAAAAATCTAATTTACTCAGAATAGGGCCATCTTTTAAATCAATGATACCTGAATCAGAACTGATTAAACACTGGGCAAGTTTTGAATTATTTGGTCCTACCTGGTAACAACAATTGACTTCCAGCTCTTGCTGTCAGCACCTTCAAGCTGTGGACCTCTACTTTCTGCAAACTGTAATCTCTTACTAGTCTCTTCTAGTTGAACTATCATCTTCTCATTTAATATCTCTAAATTATTCTTGGCTATCCGTAGTTTCTCTGCAGCTTCAGTTTCCTATCATTGAAAGATAATTAGTATGTTACAATAAAACATAACACTGTTTTCATAGATACAATGTATTTGAAATTAAAAGTTGGAAAACATAAATAACCTGAAGTTCTAAATGTTGATTAAATCTCAAATCAAAATTCAATCTTTCTCTTCTTCTAAACATCATTATGATGATAATTAGAACAAATGATCATATACATGAGCTCAGAGAAATATATTTACAAATACTGTACTCTAGTGATTACATTTTTCATTGTTTCTCTTAATACTTTTAGGATAATGAGACCTCTTCACACATTTAAAAGATGCTCTGTTTTGATTTCCTCCACTTAAGACACTTGGCTATAAACATAAGTCATATGTAAATAACAGATTGTTTCCATTATTAAATATCCACATTCAAGGCACAGCATCACTCTGGCCTCACGATGCATTCAGTTACTATTCTAATTAGTTTTTAAAATATTAATTTCAATGTATTCACTAGATCATCCACATAAATAACAATATCCACTTGCCTAGAACAAGGAATAAATTTGTCAATTAAATAGAAAGAAATCTTACTGTTTAACCAAAGAGTTTCATATACTCCTCAATGGAAATTAGGTATTGTTCTAAGGCATGTGCATCAAGATTAATTCACTTAAACCCTACGGAGATAAGTACAGTTCTTATTCCCAAACTTACATATATGGGAACTGAGGAAGAGAGATTAGGTTAAGTAGCTTGCCTCGATTCCTAAGATTAATAAGTAATAGAATTAGAAACTGAATTCAGAGTGAGTAGCTTTTAATTATACTGCCTCTAGATTTTTTTTTTACGTCAATGTCCTTCATAGTAATGACAGGCATAGAAATACCATTCCTAAATCTCTTACTACAATTCCTAAAACACTTACTATCTACTTTGAATAAATGCTCTCAACAAGGTTCTACTTTCAGTTCTGTCAAGATATACTACTTAATTAAAACAAATTAATGATTATAATCAATCATAAAAGTCATACTTTTTTAATTTCTTTACGAAGCCTTTCATTTTCAGCAACAATTTTTTCTGTGCCTTTGGTCTTGGATTCATAGTGCATACTCAACTCACGTCCAAGATGAATTTTCAGTTTTTCTAATTCAGCCTGGTGATTAAAAAAAAAGATCAAAAAAAAGAAAATCAAATAAAAGGTACTTGTAAACTCATAACATTTAATTCAAGGTAGTTTTAGAGACTATATTTGATATGATTAGAATTAAGGTCTTTCCTTGAATACTGGTCATATAGAATAGCAGTTCCCAAGTCCGGCTACATATTTGATGACTTAGAATAAACTAAAAAATAACCCTCTCACTACACCCATCTTAGAATATGTCATCAAATAATCAGATCATTCTGGACCTTGGGCACCTATATTTTTCAAAATAGAGACAGGTAATTAATCTATGCCATTAGTGAGAAAATAAATTGGTCTTGAAATAAGGAAGGTAAGTGGAGTCACTCTGTAAATATCCTTATCTTTCTCCCCAGTTAAGGTTTTTCTGTTTGTATAAAATATGCACATGTATTAAAGTCATTTTATAGTATGTTTAAAATTTTCCTAAAAAATTAAAATTAAAATAATAACGCACTCTCATAAAAATTATCATACTAAAAATGTTACCTTTAACTTTTCATTTTCTAGCTCAATATTAGCCATTTTTTCACTGGTCAGTATTCCTGATGCTTTTTTCAACTGTTCATTTTCTCTTTGGACTTTTTCAACTACTTTTTTCATTAAACCAATGGTTTTTTCTAGTTCTGGGATTGTTTTTCCACTTCTACCAGACTACAAGAGAATATGCCAATTTTTATTTTAATAAACATTTCACAGAGTATGATACTGAAGTACTAACAACATAACAGATTCATTATTGTACTCATTATAAATAATTTCCAGTATCTGATCCCCAAACTTGTATTAATTTAATATTTGCTTACAACAAGCTATAAGATTTATAATTCTTACACACAAAAAACCAAGACAGAGAATTTGATATTCCTACAAGCACACAGTAAGTAACAGGTTAAACAGTCTAGCTTTGATGTCTGATCCAAATGAATAAATTCAAAATTCTGTTGAGCTAGTATTCTCTCCAATGTACCCAAATTTTCTTTATATAGAATAAAAATCACAAAAGAAAAATTATAAAATAGCTCATCAGTAGTCAAATTTTGGCTACAGTTTAAAAGATTCAATTTTCTCTAAGAAAAGCCACTGCTTAGAAATTCAGCTTCTGTTCAATAAAAGACATCTGAAACCAAAAACCTTGTATAAAGATTCCAACATAGGTAGGCTACCCATTAATAAATTAAATTTGTTATAATCAAAACCAGTTCATAGTTCAGTAAAATAGTGTGCTCATTTTGTTTACATTTTAGTTAACATTCATGCACTAGCATGAATAACCCTGATAAACTTTTATATAATTAACAAATATTTTCTTTATTTATAAATTTTAAATTTTTTTAGATCAACATAAAATTGTCTTTAGAGCATACACATACATATTCATTTTTGAAAAATGTTGATGACCATCAAGATATTTGCTCTGAATATATTTCTAGTAATATTCTTCATATTTTAACTAAATCCATATTTAACATTATTACCAGAATGAGTTTTTGAACTATGATTGCTTGCTTTCATTTATTTGTGCCAATCACCAACATGAAATCAACAGAGGCCTAAATCTTTGGCCCTCACTTCCCAAGCAACATACTCACCCCTCTAACATGACCAAGTTTTCGCTCAACTTCAAACTTTCCTTTTTTAAGAAACTCGCACATTTCCTTCAAATCTCTTACTTGATTCTGAAAGATAAATATGTACCAATCTGACATAATTATCACCACTGAAAAGGAAAGGCAAACAATTCATCTGAACTAACACTTTCTTCAACTGTAGAGTCAAATTAAGCAACTGGGTCTCTAGACTAACAAGGAGTATTTTGAACTAAGACATATGTTCAATTAATAACGAGTATTGTGTATATAAGCTTTCCAAAAATATTTCCACATTATTGCTTTAGAGCACAATACAAATTTGAGATTAGCTCCCTGAAACTGTCCCATAATTTACAGATGTAGATCCTTATCCATGTGATGAAGAAAAAGAGAACTGAACTTCTAGCCACAACAAAAAGAAAGACTCCCATAAATATGCTAAAATATAGAAAACTCAATTTAAAAAACCAGCTTAAGATCAAAATAAAGCAAACTTTCTAAAAGAAACAATTATCCTTATATTTTCAAGTATGACCATTGTTAGCATTTAACATCAACTGACATACTATATATTGACTTGTCTAATTTACTGTCAATCTTCTCCATTAAGAGCATAAGTTTTGTGAGTGTATCCCAGCACCTACAAGAGTATTTGATATAAAGTAGGCCCTCAACAAACAACTTGTAAATGAAAAAATGTATAAAATGTAACATTACCATAATATTTTACAAATATACATTTTATAACATAAGGAAACCTAACAACTAGATATGTATGCTATGCAGAAAAGTTACAGGCATTTTATTTTCTTAATATAAGAAAGCACACTAAAGTTACCTTTAGTCTTGGCAAATCTTTATTTGCTTGTTCAAGCTGAAACTTTAGTTCGATATTTTCAGATGACAATTTCAAGTTTTCCTTCTGAAGCTCTTGTTCTTTTTGACAATGTTCATCTGACTGTATTCCAGAAGTCTTCAGAAAAATGAAATTTGGAATTTTTTAAAGTTTAATAAATTAGAGCCAGATAAGATATACTGAATTAGAAAATACTATGTCAAAAGGGAAATTTTTTCTCAAGGAAATATGAAAACATTGGAGAGCTCTAGAGAAAACTCAAGATAAGTTGCAATACAAAACTTACAAATGAAAAGGTAATATAGTTTCTTTTTATTTAAAATAGAAACCTTCATACATATGTTTTCATACATACTCTCATAATGGTTAAATTGTTTATGCTGGTTTTGTTACTTGAAAATAAAGGCTGTATAATTGTTATAGATTGAATATTGTATTCCTCTACCCCCAAATTTTAACATTAAATTTTAACTCCTAGTATCCTCAGAATGTGACCTATTTGGAGACAGGGTCTTTACAGAGGTAATTAAATTAAAATGCTGTCCCTAGGGTAGGCCCTAATCCAGTATGACTGGTATCCTTACCAAAACGGGAAGTTTGGGAATTTGAACCCAGAGACATGCATAGATAGAGGAAAGAGGATCTGAAGACTCAGGGAGAACAGGGCCAGTTACAAGACAATACTTAGGATGGATCTTTCCTGTAAAGCCTTCAGAAAGAACCAATACTGCCTACATCTTGATTTTTGAACATCTTCCAGAATTGTGAGACTATAAATTTCTGTTGTTTAAGCCACAGAATCTGTAGTACAGATGTCCCTTAGTTTCCCCTGGACATTGGTTTCAGGACAATCCTCTCCCAACAGACACTAAAATCTGTGGACGGTCAAGTCCCTGAAATAAAATGGCATATATGTATATAACACACATATCCTCCTATTTATTTATAGTACTTAATACAATGTAAAGGCTATGTAAATAGTTCTTATAATGTATTACTTAGAGAATAATGACATAAAAAGGAATGTCTGTACTATCCAGTATATATACGATTTTTTTCCTGAATATTTCTGATCCATGGTTGGTTGAATCCTTGGATGTAGAATATGGTGGGCAAATATAGTTTGTTCTGTTATGACAGCCCAAACTATGCATTCTAGTCTACAAAGAGAAGTGCCTCAATTCCTCCTTCTTTAGAAAGTATTTCCTTATTTCTTGAGGTAATTATTCCTTTCTGTGAAATACATTAATACTACATTTGCATTTCTTTTGGCAAGAATCTACCTTGGGTTATTATTTATGTTCATTTTCATTTCTCATGCTTAACTGTAAGGTATTTGAAAGAGAAAACTGTGCTTGATTGTTTTTTCTATAAACTGGGTTGATTATCACATATTTCATAGGATTATTACAAGTATCACATGAAATAATTTTGGAAAGTACTTAGCATGGCTTTAGTATTTTTTCCTTAAACTGTCTCTATTAGTTCAAGGGCTTCAATTGGGTTCAATAAAGTCAATAATTCTATAGATGTTGTAGTTCTTAAAACATATCAATAAATATACCTATTATACATGGTTCTATAACAGTGATTTAATTATCAAAATTTACATTATACTTGTTACACTTTTGTTAAAAAGTAAAGAAACACCATAAATGTATTTTCTTAGGTAAAACATAGTAAAAGTAAAGAAATCACAATATAGGAAATGCAAAAGTAAAGAAATTTTGGACAGATATTTGATTCTGATGAGACATATAACGGAACCCTGGCAGGAGGACTGCATGTGTTCACCAGATTAAAGGAATGAGTATGCATGTGCACATATATATTAGCAAGAAAAATAAGACATTTTTGCTGATGTCCATAAACCGCAGTAGCATATTCCCACTTATTCAGACTACCCAGGCATATATTCTAATACTTGCATGATTAAGCTAATATAAGGCAAACCTTCTCATTGTAAGACTGTCATGTTTTTGAATCTTATGATTAAAGTCACTAGAGAAGATAACTTTTAAGTTCACTTCAGACATTGGAATCTTTAATTCTTGGTCTCTAAGCTCTTCTGTTTCCCTAACTTTGTCTCTGTGTCTGTGGTAGCTATCTGACTCTATGAATGCTAATCACCTATAGTACCACTGATTGATAAATAAAAAATATTAAGTATCACTCATGGAAAAGAATAATTCTATGTGATGAAGATTTCACATGAGAATAGTTTCTAAACATTTCTCACTAAAATATGAATGCAAATACTATATATTACATAGGTGAATGTGAATCACTTTTTCTTTCTATTCTCAGAAAATAGGATATTACATCATACTGCCCTAATTTTTGGAAAATAAATTCTAATGCAACTCTCTATTCATGATAACATAAACAAATTTCTTGTATAATGAATTTCATAGGATTTCCCAAGTGTTTTACAGAAGAATAGTCCCACTAAAAGTCATAAACTGCTTAAAATCAAATCCTTAGTGGATGGGAATTACAGATAATATATACTTGGCATCTCAAATTTTCTCATTAATTATGAACTGAAAAGAAAAAAAATTATTAACCTGGATAAAGAAATAAAATAAGAATTAAGTCACTTTCACCTATTTTTTCTTAAATGTGTAATTTTAGTTGATGTTAGGCAGGACCAGAACATCAGAGGTAGAAAGGATAAAGAAAAAAGATACATGTTATCTGAACTGGAAACAAATTTGTCTCATTCTGTACTTCAATATAAACTGATCCAAAGTAGTATATATACAGAAGTTCAGAAACTAGAGTTAGCCTGAATTTAAAGACAGATTCTGTTTCTACATGGTCCAAACAGATACTTATTCTTCAAGCCTCCTATGTAAAACATGAATAATATTTTGCAAAGTATTATGAGACATATATTTAGGTATAAAGTCTAAAACAACAGAGACAACACATGTAGAAGCTCCCTTTTCTCATTATAAAAAAGTATCGATTACCATTCATGGCAAAAAGACCACTAAAGGAACTTGCTATACAGTATTGTAACAAAATTTTCCTGATATTCACTGTAGTGAGCTTTTATTCAGCCTGTAGTGAGCAGGCTGAATAAGAAATATCTAAGGCAATACTAACATAAACTGCCTTCTTTCTATTATTCAGTAAGTACTAACTGAATTAGGAAATGCAAAACTACTATTTTTGTTAATTAGTTAAAATTAGGGCTCAAGGAAAAGTCTATTAATAGTTCTTGAGGTTTTGTTTTGTTCTTTACAAATCCTACATATTTTGTCCCATTGGCACTATATGTTGCTTAGAATCTGCCATAAGAAAATTCAGCTAACTAAGAAATAAAGGAACGTGGAATTGTTTTACCAGGGACATTTAATTTTCTGGATGGACTGATAATACCAGTTTCAAAATTTGTATGTGCATCATCCACAGCATACTGATTCACTATATCAGCAACTGTGGTATGATTATGGTCCTCCATAGCAGATTCTCTGTAATCTTTGTAGTTGTGAACCACATCTTCAGTTGTGTAGCCCTTCCTTTTCTCATTCTTACCTATCTCATTCTCTTTCTCATTTTTTATGTTCCTGTTTACCATTTTCAAAATATTTTTGATCAATTTTCTCAACTTTAGGATCTGATGCAGATTCAAAAGTTGAGTCAAAATCTCTCAAGTTACCATTAATTGACCTAAATGGACCTGATTTGTTTGGTACTGCTTCCAATTTATTTAACTCAATACGATTTATGACATTTTTTACTTTGTTTTTCTTTAATTAACAGCATAGGGTACTAATGATGATGTAACTGTCACTGGTATCTATTCTCTATTTTTAAATCTTAGGATTTTTTTTATGGTTCCTGAAGAAAGTGTTCTTTTGTGGAAAGTATTATGTCTGTATAATTACTAAGGGTAGAATGCATAATTGTGTCACATACCAGATTCTGTTGAAGTAGAAGAAATGTGAAAAGGAAAAAAAAGATGAAATATACATATTATTTAAAATGAAAGCAAACAAAAGATTCTACATTATTCATTAATGAATCTTTTATAAACTAGAAACATATGCATGAGAATAGAAACATCACTGCAACATATTTTCCCATTTAATATAGGCTCCTGCCATAGAAAACTTCATGATAACTTCATTTACAATTTTTAGAAATCAACTGTAATGAAGCTTTATGCAAACATTAAAGTCTTAAGTTATTATGTTGGGATTAAAAAAGTTATTTTATATTATCTAGTAAAAATAAAATTTGAATTTACTATATTTGATTATTAATGAGCAAGAATCTAATGTTTTTGGTCAGAAAAAGGAATGAATTGATTTCACTTTTATGCATTTAAAACTAGAAAGAAAAAATGTATACTTACAGAAGGCCTAGAATATGTATCCTTTGAAAATTGTTTTTCTAAAGCATGAAGTTTTTCTTGAAGGTATCTATTTTGTAAACGTAAATCTTCTATAACGGAATCTCGAGGAAGGGCTTGGTGGGTCCTACAAATAATAATCACAGATTCTTTACTGTGCACTCCTCAATTTTCCCATTTTACTATATTAAGATACAGCAGAAAAGAAACTGCAATGTTTATTAATATTCCTTTTACATTTTTTCAAAACTCCAAAATTTTAATATAAACTTGGCCATCATAATTTATATTTTAAAATGATTGCCTACTTTACAGAGGATTCAGTGAAGGGCTCCTTTAAACTGTCAGATAAGAAATGCACTTTGACCAATAAAAAAAAAAACTAAAAAGAAATATATTCTATATTTTTAAATAGCATGTATCAATTTATATGTCATTAGGATAGTTAAAATATCTACTATTCTAAAAAAATTATGTAATAAATGCATAATATCCATGTAAGACTCAAAAAGCTCAAGGATATAAAAAGCCTCTTAACAGTTCTAGGTAATAATCTGTCACTTAAAGCCTAAACGTGTCTGCCTGGTCTATATCACCCTCCACAATCTGGCACAACCACATCTATCCAACCTTATTGTCCAGGAGACTACCTTTATTTAGGCAAATAAATCTACTTGGACCCAAACATGAAATATTCACTCTTGCCTCTATATCTCTGCTAGGGTGATTACCTATATTATATGTCCTTTATCCCTTTAATATCTGAAATTGATTCTTAAAATTCAGAAGTTCTTTGAATTTGGAAAGAACACAAGTTAGTTTCTTCTATGAAATTTTCTCCAACTACTGTAGCCTTCACAGGTTAACATTAGAATAAAAAGGAGGAGGGCTTTAAAAGCACTAGAAGGCTTCAAAAGTAAAATGACTTGATCCTTGCAAAACCTACAAAGGCTACTGAAAGGGGTTTGTTTGTTTGCTTGTTTTTAACATAGGTTTAGATCCAGAAAAAGGAAGACAGAGATCCATTGCTATGACTGGACAGTAACTTTAAACAGATATCAAGGAAAGAATTTCTTGATCATGTTTCTCTTCCCTATCAAGGGAAGTTCTGAGAATTTAAAAAACAGTAATTTAGATGAAAAGAAGATGAAATGTAAGTTAAAAATTCATGAGAATGTTATTTAAAGGTGTTGCACTTCATAGGTCCATATCACATTCATAATGATACAATATTAGACATTAATAAAGAAGTACTACTCTCGAAAGTACAGGAAATAAAAAAAAAGTACAGGAAATAAAAACAAAATTAAACAAACTGGATTATATCAAACTAAAAAGCTTCTGCAGGGCAAAGGAAATAATCAACAAAAAGAAGAGACAAATACAGAATGGGAGAAAATATTTACAAACTATACATCAGACAAGGGATTAATTTCCAAAATAAAGAACTCCAAAAACTCAACAGCAAAAACAACCTAATTTAAAAATGGGCAGTAGCCTAATGACATTTCTCAAAAGAAGACATGCAAATGGCCAACAGGCACATGAAAAAAAATATTCAACATCACTAGTCCATAGGGAAACGAAAATCAAAACCATAATGAGATACTACCTCATTATGGTTAGAAAATCTATTATCAAAAAGACAAAAGATAATAAGGGCTGGTAAGGATATGAAGAAAAGTCCTTATACATTGTTGGTGGGAATGTACATCAGTAGCATGGAGGTTCCTCAAAAAATTAAAAATAGAACTACCATATGATACAGCAATATCACTATGCTGTAAAATGTACACATACAAAGCAAAGACAATTATTATGTAGAAAAGACATCTGCACTACCATGTTTATTATTACAGCACTAGTCATAGTAGTCAAGAAACAAACAACTTAAGTGTCCATCAACTGAAGAATTGATAAAGAAAATGTAGTACACACACACAAACCATGCAATACTATTCAGCCACAAAAAAGTCAAATCCTATAATTTGTGACAACATATATGCAACTGGAGGACTAGAGTGAAATAAGCCAGACACAGAAAGACAAATACTACACAATCTCACTCATATATGGAATATAAAAAGTTAGAAGTTGAGGGTAGAACAGAGATTAGATACCAAAGGCTGGGGAGAACATGGAGAAGGGAGGAATGGGAAAAGGTTGGTTAAGGGATATTAAGTTATAGTTAGATAAGAGAAATAAATTCATGTGTTCATTATTAGGGTGACTACAAATAACAATAATGTATCATGTATCTCATAAAAGCTAAAAGAATAGACCTTCAATGTTTTTGTAACAAAGAAATGGCAGATGTTTGAGGAAATAGATATGCTTTCTCTGAGTAAACATTATACAGCATATACATGTATTGAAACACATTAATATATTCAATTTTTATGTCAATTAAAAATAAATTTTAAAAAGAAGCACTAACGGTAATTTTTAAAGATTAACAGACAAAACCATGGTACATTTATGAAGAATAAATATCCTCACATCTAAATATTATAGGTAAGTACTAGTCTTTGACCATGATTATTAACATGATTATGGATTATAATATTGTAAGCACTCAGCAGAGGAAATAACAAATTATTTATAACAAACCAAAGTTCATCTTGGAAGAAATATGTGAAACAAGAAATTATAATGGGTTTTAGTTGTTAGAACAACATTTTATTTTACTTTTTATTACCTCAAATATATGAAAGATAGTTTGGAAAGAGCAACATGAAACAAGTGTCAAGGGCTCTCTTAAGAAATGGTATGATGATGGGCTGGGATTGTAGCTCAGTGGTAAAGCGCTTCCCTCATATGCTTGAGGCACTGGGTTCGATCCTCAGCACCACATAAAAATGAACAAATAAAATAAAGATATTGTGTTCATCTACAACTAAAAAAATATTTTAAAAAAATTTAAAAAAAAAATGGCATGATGGTGGCAGGTAGAGGGTGAATGTTGGTTCCAAGTATAATGGAACAAACACACTCAATCGTGTCTCTCTCAAATGAGCAACTACTTGAGAATGTTGAAAACATGTAAGGCAGTGGAGGATAGAATACCAGAATTTAAGTACCAAGTAAACAGGCAATGAATTTAACCTTTTCTTTTCTCCTATTGTAATTGGTCTGAACACATTATTTGAAACTGGAGGTAGTGTCAGTACTGACGAAGAAAGTTCTAGAGAAGACTTCTAGTTCTAACTCAAATAAGGAGAAAAGGAACTCCTAACACAGAGAATACAATTTTTGTCCTTTCTGGGTGGTCTCATGCTCCAACCCTCAGACAATTCCATAATGTTGGCAAAAGCTTCAGTGGGAACTCTTAACAGCTGAAATTTCTGAGGAGGAGGATCTTTTTCTCTAATTGGTTGAGCTTTAATACCAAAGTAATAAGGCAAAAATAGTTTTTCTCCTCTTTCTTTCTGCCCTCCTATTGCTGGCTCGGTTACAGACATGTAACTAATGAAGTACACAGCATAATGGATTTAACTAAAGCCCCAGATTTGTATGAACTACCAAAATTAGGATCCCTAGGGAAATAGGAAGTATCATAAAGAGAGGGAGAAGCTCAAAAACAAACCCTACAAAGTTGTTTATGGACTTCTGGGCTCACTCTTGAGCTGCACATGTATGAAACTAATCCTAATCAGATCAAAATACCAAGAGTTCTGAGAAATGAACAGAACACAGCACATGTACTAGACTATTGACTGGTAAGTGCACAGGCAGAATACATATGAATGGCACTGAAAAGGCTTTGAAAGCAGAACTGATAAAGGAACCATAGCCCACAGAAAGGAGGGTGGAACCTGAGGCCTGAACCTAACCAGACACATTACAAGCTAAAACAAATCATCTATATTTTCCATATAAAAAAGACCCTGAGGGTCACAGTATAATATTTAAAGGTCAATAATACAATCTAGAATTACATGAGGAAGATCTCAACTCACCTGGAAAAAGAAAACCAACACAACCCAAAATGAAACAACACACATTATTTCCAAATTTATGGGTCAAGCAGCTTTTCATTATAATAGGCACTACATTTCCATGTAATAACTTACCTCATATACAATATGTCATTTTCTAAGTCAAGATTTCGCTTTTTTAATTCTTCCATCTCTTTTTCTGACTCCAAAGCTCGCACACTCATAACCTGATCAACAGTCATGCCAGTTGCTTTTAGTTTCTTTTGTAAAGTAAGTTTCTCTTTGTCAGCTCTGTGAAATTTAATACAGAATCATGAAAACAAACCATTTACTATTTTGCTTATTCAATTTATTAAACTGCAGCTTACCCATTATCAGAGCAACATACGGCAATTGTAACATTCTGCATTTAGTCTGAACCAACTTATTTCAAAACCATAGGAAATTTCATTTAAAACTGATAAAGAAAATAAAACTGAATCATGTATAATAAATAATTTAAACTAGAAAATTTCTCACATTATCAACTATGACAAAACTATATAATTTCCAGGTGAATAGATTGTACACATAGTGTTATAATGAAATTTAAGCTCACTTGGCAAAAAGATCCTTCAAAGTACTCAGCTGTTTTGTTATGGTATATACTTCTCTTTCTTTCTCTTTTAACTTGTTTCGAATTGCCTCTATTTTGGTTTGCCATTTTTTACCTTCTTCCCACCTAATTAATTCTTCTCTAGCACTCTGTAAACAATAACAAATGTGTTAGAAAATCATAAAAATTATTTCAATTTCATTTTTAGATTTATAAATTACAATCTACCAAGAAAAACAGTAAACTAATACTTCTAAGCAAATATGGTAATTGTTTCACTTTGCTATATAATTCCTAAAATATCTAGACCTACCAAGTTTCAGTCTAAGTAGGTTTTATTCTATAACCTGACAGATAAAATTCTAGGGCACAACTAATGCCAACACCCTTAAGGAAACTTTAAATGGAAATTCTAATACAGATGATCATGACTACAGTAAGCTTCTAACAAGAAGCTTTTTATGCATAAATGGCCAACCAGATCTTGTTATAACATGACAATCTCCTAGAATCACAATGTATTTGTCTTGAATGCCCATTACTTTACTTACATGTAATTATTTACTTATAACCACATGCCAGATACTACCTGAGGGACTAGAAATAGAAGTAATGAATAAACCAGATAGAATTTTCATAAATCTTACAAACCATTTTATGTTGGTTGGCAGGTAGATTTTAGTGGAGGAGGTGAAGAGAACAAACTATATACAGTAAAATAAGAAACAAATCTAAACATTTGGGTAGTAAATTAGCTGATGATAAGTGCTGAAAAGAAAAGAAAGGGAATTACTGCACTTCAGGAATAGGGAACTGAGCTGGTTATAGTTATGGTGGTGTCATGGCTTGTTATAATTTTGGAAAAAAAGCCAAAGAAAGCCTAAGCCATGCAGGACAGTCCCATGTACTCAACAAATGTCCTACTGAGTATTTACATAGTAAGAAATTTTGCTTACAGTTGTCTGAGCTAAGCATTTATCTCCATTTCACATGTTAACACTAAGAAATTTTTGAATATTTTACCATACATTAACTTTTCTAGGAATACAATGGCCATTCCACAAAGAAAGGCTGTAGACATTGCTTTGCTGAGAATTACTGTTTGTCATTTTGGAAATCCAATTATAAGTTGAAATGCCATCATGACAGATGCATTTGCAAGAGAACATATTTGTATTATTCTATATTTGTGGCTTAGAACTCACATTAATGATATGTAAAGGTGAAAGCATATGACTACTTATGTTTTTTAGCATAATCATGCCAGACTATTATATGTTGAAATATAAATAATAATCATATACTTATTTTATAAGTTGTTTTCCTTTCATGTTTCCCTTATAAATATTTCAGTTAGGACATTATTAATAATGTTCTTGAAATTATATAATAGTTAGTTTATATTAACCATGAATTTCATTTGAAACAGTAAAGGGGATATTATAAAACATTACATTAACAATAAAAGGTCATGTTGGACCTGAAAGGGTTGAGAATCATGATTTAGATTTAAATTCCTAACTAGGACTAATTGTCCTACCAAAACTATCTTCTCTAATACTGGTGAACTATGTTCTCTGATATTCTTCTTCTAATACTGGTTAATGTATTACCTTATTTATTTAGTTTGGCTATCAAGTATCCTTTTAAAAACATGTAGAAACTTCAGTAAGTGGTTAATAGTTCATTTCTTTTTTCTGAAATATATACAAGGAATTGTCTATATTCCTAGAAATGTAAATACTAGTTGGAAGCATAATATATGTAAATAAATGATTCTGAAGCAGGAAATGGAGTGCTTTCCTCTGATTAGGCAATTCAACTGTATCTTGTATTACCTTCAAAAATAAGGAGGAAAGCAAGGCTGAGGAAATTTAAGAATGAACAGGGAAATAACAAAGGTAAATGTCATACAGTATCTGTTCTAGACTGAGGGAGAAAAGCAGATAAGAGAGGACAGGGAAAGAAGTTTTCCTTTCAAAATATTTTCTGTACTAAAAGTCTCAGAAAAACATGGTGTATTTAAAATTTTCATTCATTTAACAAACAATGAGCATCTACTAAGTATATGCTAGAAATATAACAACAAAGCAAACAAAGATACTGCTATCAAAGCTTATAGTAAAGCAGGGGAAAACAAAAGATAAACACATTATAAATAGATATAATATGTTCAGATTACAATAAATAAGAGAAATTTGGATGTGGGAAGGAGGTTTAAGTTTTTTATTTTGTTTTGAAGTTTATTTGCTATGTTTTAATACAGTACTGGTTATATTAGTTATGCAAAAAAATTAAGCTAAACTGAAACTTCACTTGAGTGATGTTACCAGAGCCCTTAAGGATGCCAAAATAAACAAAAGAACCCTATGGCATGTCACAGATATTATCCTGGAAAGAAATAACAAATTCCATAGAAAAAGTTTACCTGTACAATGTCGGGGGTGGGGAGTATGAAGGGGAAAATAAAGTTGTGTTATGATTAAAAAAAAAAACACTCATTACAAGTAGATAATATGTTCAGATAACAATAAATACTATGTAGAAAGGAGTGCAAAGTATAGGAAATTTTGTTACCTTATATATATTGGCTACATTGTTTATAGACAAAAGCATGCTGAAATTTCCAAACACTCAATATGAAATCATTTTTTGAATATAAACTAGATATGCCCAAGTACTATGGAACCTGAAAAAAATCTTCTCACTAGGTTTACGAATATACATGTTAAAATCAGGATTGTCCTCTGTTTTCTTTTTTTGTTAGTAATAGTATCTTATAATTGTATGGACTAGACTTGACATTTTAAAAAAATTCCACATATTATTTCATTTAATTGTCAAAATTATCTTAAGTGGCAATGAAGACAGTATTATTTCAAGTTAATAAACTGAATAAACTGAAACAGAGACGTTAGGAATTCAGGCAAAGCCACAAGGTTACTGGAGCATTCTGATAGGAATCAGGTTAGGAATTGGTATCCAAGGTTGGACTTACCCCCAGGTAAGGAGGCAGTCAAGAGAGCAATCCAGAGAAGTATAGACATTTTGATCTTGAAGATTTCACCAACAAAGCTTCTGACAGAAAGCATGCTGTGGCTTCACATATACAAATGCAATCATGTTCATCAAAATTACATTGACACTGGTGAATTTTCATAGGACAATATTGGAATAGTCTACTAAGTTATTTTAATTTCATTACCTACATTCTCTTCAGTGCCAGACACTTAATTTTATTTTTATTAAAATTATTTTAGTTACTAAATATTTTCTGGGTAAATTTTATAATACAAATTTTTCTTAACCACCCTTCCTCCACAGTAATTCTTTTCAGGGACAAATATCACTACAATCACCAACCAATATTTCCCTGGAAAACTTCTGTTACTTTGTTTTTTGTGGAACTGGGAATTGAAGACAAGGACTGCTAGAAAAGCACTCTACAACTGAGCTATATCCCCAGGCATGGTATTATCAATATACTAAGAGTACATTCAATATATTCCAGTTTCTTGTTCATAACAAATTTTTTTTACTAGTTCTTTTTTTTTCTCAAAAATTGCTTTTTAATACATGTTATCAAACATAACAGAAATAAAACAAATTTTCAGAAGCTGTACACTGTTCACTGAAAACATTTGTTGAGGCAAACAGAAAAAAATTGTTACAATCATAATTTTTCTAACTTTGCACAAAATTATAAGCAGATTAAATTCTTCATATTAAACACCTTTATATGCACTTTCAATGAACAGTATATATATATATATTTATATATATTTTTTATCAACCATCTTTTCTATACCCATTCCTCTTTCCTGCCCCCCCCCATGTCGCATCCAGTGTTTCTCTATTTCTCTTATGTTTCCCATTCCCACCTCCCTTATTCATCAGCATCCACTAATTAGAGAGACCATTCGGCATTTGGTTTTTTGGGATTGGCTTACTTCACTTAGCATAATGCTTTCCAATTCCATCCATTTGCCTGCAAATGCCATACTTTTCTCTTTTATTGCTGAATAATATT
>CM053403.1:29149694-29179656 GCA_028644305.1 Xerus rutilus | reverse complement strand
TTTATAGCAGCACAATTCACAATTGCAAAACTATGGAAGCAACCCAGATGCCCTTCAATAGATGAATGGATAAAGAAACTGTGGTACATATACACAATGGAATATTATTCAGCAATAAAAGAGAAAAGTATGGCATTTGCAGGCAAATGGATGGAATTGGAGAATATCATGCTTAGTGAAGTAAGCCAATCCCAAAAAACCAAATGCCAAATGTTCTCTCTGATTAGTGGATGAGGATACATAAGGGGGATGGACACGGGAAACATAGGAGAAATGCAGGAACTCTGGATGCAGCAGGGGGGAGGTGGGAGGAAGGAAAGGAGAATGGGTATAATAATGATGGTTGATTGAGAGGGTCATTACTACCCCTGGTGCATGTATGAAGACACAAATGGTGTGACTTTATCTGGTTTGCAACCAGAGAAATGGAAAAACTGTGCTCTCTTTATGTACTATGACTTGAAACACATTTAAATAAAATAATTAAATTAAAAAAAAGGCATCTCTATGTATGTCTATCCACTAATAATGCATTACAAATTCCCTATTCATTATTAAAATTACTATATATTAATTAAGTGGATTCTCTTTCAATGGGAATTATCAGGAATTTGGTTATATTAATACATATGTTGATGTTCACCTTTAGCTCTCTTGTATGTCGATCAACAAGTTGTTGAACATTGAGATTTGCTTCTTTCTGAGAAGTTACAGAAATAATACGTTCTTCAGCTGCTGCTGTCATTTCTGCCCGGAGTTCCAAAAGAGCTCGACTAAGTGCCTAAAAATTATAACATACATACATTTTTAAAGGAAAACTGACATTTTAATTGAGTAACATAGGACATAATCCTTCCATATGAAATTAACTAAATTTAGGTATAAAAGGATAGGTACATGAATAGAAAAGGCTTAAATTTGGCAATAAATTTCATGAGCTAAGAAAAAATTAGCAGCTTTAGAATATTAAATGCTTTAGAATATCAAATCTGAGATGAATGGGGACGAAAAGAAACTAACAAAATAATCAACCAATGGCTTCCCATAAACCAACACTGTGATTCCCTTTTTTTCTCTCTCCTTCCTTTCACTATCATATATCCTTTTAAGTCACCCCAATCAAATTGTTTCAAAGTGCTTAATTACTTGAAAAAGACTCAGCATCCTAAAATTCCAGCAGAAAAGGAGAAAAATTGTTACGTTTTTCTTTCATTTCCTACAGATAATCTACAAATTGCTGATGACACATAGAGACAATGAACTATATCTACTTTTAAAAACAGCATTCAGTTAAGGTTATTTAAAAACTGTCTTCAAAGAAGTCTTATTTAAGTGTATGAGATAAAGCTCATTCTTTTTATTCTAATACAGATTAATGCTATCATCTTTTACAAATTTGTAAGTGTTCAATTATCATTTTTTCTATGTTTTCTAGAAAATGTTAATATGCTATTATTTACTTTTTGCTGTTTCTCTTTCAAAGCTAATTGGCTCTTTAGCCTTTCCACTAGATTTTTCATTGTAGTTGTTGGAGCTCTTAAATTTGCTTCTTTTTGAGCCTCAAGTTCAGACTTTAAACTCTGCAACTCCTTTTGTGACTGGGCCAGAAGACATCTTAAATCTTCTACTTCTGCCTTCATTTTTTTCACTTCACCTGCATGGTTTTCTTGAAGCCTGACAAAAACAAATACATGTATATAACAGATTAGCTGCTACAAGAAATACCTTAATAATAATTTTATAAAGGTATATAAAACAACTGTTTTAAATATTTCATGTGATAAGTACTTAGAAGATAGTTCTACAATGATTTAAAACTGCACAACTATAAACTTATTTTAGGCTTAAAAATCTGCCTCCATAAATTGCTTGATATATTCAAAATCTCTAATATACAGAATGCTGTGATACTGTATTGTCATAATAATTAACAAAAAACAAACTACTTTATTTAACATTTATTGAGCCTCAATTTTGTGCTGCATATGCTAAGATTTGCAAACAAAATTTCTCTATGTACATGTGATTTTGCAATTTTCAAGTTACTTTCCTGTACATAACTATTAAAACTTCATATAACCACTCTGAAAGTGAGATAGAAGTTTAGGGATATAGCAAGGACACTCAGTCCCTAAAGAAAAATACCCCTGTTAAACTACAGAACAAACAACTTGTGAGCCAGACCAAGGAGCCTGGGAGAAAGCAAGGGGCCTAAATAGTGCACAAATTACTAGTAGCTTTTCAGTTCCCTCCTAGTTTTCTGTAACCTAACAAAGCAGGAAGATTTCAATAAAAAGAGACCATTAACCTTGTGAGGCTGGGGATAACCTTTGATTGGACCTTGAACCTCTGGCCTGGTCACAAATAGAGCCACCAGATCTACAGAAAAGCTGATCTAAACCAAAACCTACATGCAAAACCTTAACTTTAACCCTAACCCTAATCTTAACCCTAACCTTAGTGGGAAAACATAATCCTATTCAATATTTCCCAATCCCAGAAGGCAGGCCAACCCCTTAGGATGACACATATTCACCTAATTACGCACCCTAATCAAAACTTAGCTTTAAGTCCTAGTGATGTGTCTCCCTTTCAAGATTGCCTGTACTCTGCTCTTAGAGTCTACCTTCACTTTTCATTTTCTAAGAAAGCTCTTCCTTTCTCAGCTAAAACCTGATTTGTCCCTAAATTCTTTTCTGTCATGTGGTTAAGAACTGGGAAGGTCTGAGTAGAGTTGAGCACATCTCCTTGGACTCTTATACAGTGACAAAAGAACCAAAGTATTGTCATTTTCATTTTGCAGAGGATGAAATTGACACACAAGTTAAAAATGAAATTCTGGAGAATTTGGACTGGTCTTTGGATCAGACTGACTAGCTTCAAAAGGCTGCTTTTCTACCTCCTCTCAGAATGTTACTGACCCTTCCTAAAAGCCTATCCTAATCTGACAATTAGGGACAGTATCAACATATGTCATAAGTAGTCCTGAGGATAAAATGAGATAATATACATCAAGGTCTTAGTACAGTGCCTGGCACAGGAAACACACTTATCTTCATTATATCATAATTGTCATTTATTTTTAAAGTACATTTCTAAGACTTACCGTAATTTGACATTTTCAAATTCTTTGATTTTTAATTCAGTGATTTCTTTTTGTCTCTCTAAATCTTGTGATACTTTCTTTAGTTTGATCAAAAGTGAAGAGAGAGAGTCATCTTGTTCTGCTACTGTCTGTTCCATCTCAGCCAGACGAATAAAATGCTTATTGGTAGGAACTGGAGTAGGAGATTGTTTTATTAAATCCTATGAGATAAGAATATATTAGCCATAAGCATTTACAATTCAATGCCACGGCTTATTCCACAATTTTAATTTCATTTATCAAATGATTGAAATATAAAATTTAGTGATTTAAACAGCAAAAGAGGCTTAAAGACAACAGGAAAAAGCTTATTTTTTTTTTATTCCCAATTTTAGCAAAGTATCTATATGCAGTGGAGGATCAAAAAATGCTGACTAAATTAATGAGCTAAGGCTCAAGGATTCCAATATTGCACATTAACCAATTAAGTCTCAAGTTTTCATTTCTGTGAATATTTCAACAAAATTAACAAAGGTGCATTAAAATAGGTTGGGAATCTATTTACATCCTTATATATAGTTTATATATATATATATTCATATATGTACACAAGGAAATATGTATTTTCTTACATGTATATAACAATACACATTTTCATATATATACATGGAAATAAGTATGTATTTTTAAGACACTCTAATCACTCACTTGTTACTTTTCTCAGAAGAACAGACCTCTAAAAACATAATTATTTCAAAGTTATCACAAGTGATATATTTGATGTTCAATTTAAATTTTTATAGGTGTTCCACATCTGGGATAATGGGACAAATGGGTTAAGAAATCAAAGACAGGTCATTTGTACAATGCAATGCAATGATTAAAAGAGGCAAGAATTAGCTGAATTCAAAAGGTGCAAAGCACTTAGATATAAACTTATAAGAGCAGAATTTGAAAAGAAAGACTTAGGTCAGATCTCATAGGAGGCTTTGAATGCATGGCTGAGTATTAACATGATTTTGTGTGTAGTGATAAGTTACTAAAGGATTTGGGTCTAAAAAGAGGAATTACCAGAGCTATATTCTCAAAAGATTATTTTAGTAACAAAAAGGATGACTTCTCTGATAAACTGAAGACTGGCAAATTTTAAATTATATGATCTCAAAAATCAAGAACAAATAGAATGAAGTTCTTAGATTCTTACCCAAGCTGTTTGTTTGAATTTACTGAGTGAATTGTCAGCCTGTAGTTCTAATTTTTGATGAAGAATATGAAGGTCTTCCTCATGTTTCTTAACAATTTCTCTTTGTTCCTGATACACAAAAAATCAAAACTATATTTTAAATCATGATTCAAATAAATTTACATTCCAAAGGTCTTTAAACATTTTATTATCCTTAGTTCTTTAAAATCCCTTTGAGATAGAGAAGGAATAATATCTGTATGTATTTATCTAAACCAGTATACAATTCCTCTAACATGTGTATGAAGACAACCCCAGCCTTAAGTCATAATTTATTTTTAACATTAGAATAACATATGGATTTCAGTTTTTGTTTCTAGAATTTTTTTTTAAATGTTAGATTTTTCCCTTACAGATCTAGTAAACCTAATTTCTCCAGATTACCAGTGTGACATATTTCTTTTTAACTTACTGCCTCAATCTTTACTTATAAACTCAACTGGTATTTGTTAAACTCATATGGATTCACTACAATAGCCATTCTTGGTTTAGTTTAGTTCACAAAGATTTATAAACTTATAGTTTTACTGACAGATGTATAATCCAATCATGTGAAAGCAACAATTCTCAAATTTGAAAGCAAAAAATAAACTACCACGTTAGGACAGAATTACATTTCACATTTAACTGAAAAACATGATGTGAAGTAAAATAACAGGATAAAATATGATAAAATACCTCTCTGGCTTTTTCTAGAAGATGTTGATACTTCTTTAATACTTCTTCCTTTTGATTTAACCTTGCCTGCATGTTTGCAATGGTTTGATGAGCAATTTTCATCGTGTAATGCGATTTTGGTTCAATGTCTTTTTTGCTTAGTTCAGACAAAAGTTTTTCTCGTTCGGCAGTGGCAGGCAGTCGGAGCCTTAGTTCATTGATTACTTTGTCTCTTGACAGAATATTTTGCTCTGCTAATTGTAAAGCAGATTCTTTTTCTTTTAGCTTCTGCAGTTAAATCAAAATGAATTATTAAAGTACATTTTTAGATGATTCATCTGAAGTTTCACTTTATTTTTCACATATTTATAATAGCTATCCAACAGTATTGATTACATTGCTGCACTTTATGTGGAAAGAGTTATTTGCACTTATTTTAATATACTTATAAGATTACCACATGTGTTAAAAACAACATCATTAGTTATACTCCATGTATGTATAATGTCAAAATACACTCTCTGTATCTAAAAAGAACAAATAAAAAAATAAAAAATTTTAAAATTTCATTACTAGGATAAAAATAAAATTTAAATAGAGCATTTTATTTAGATTCTTCAACTTAGAACTATAAATGAGTGGTGGTGTTATATTTGCAAAGAAAAATATAATAAATCATTTTTAGTCATAGATGAACACAATATCTTTATTTTATTTATTTTTATGTGGTACTGAGGATTGAACCCAGTGCTTCACGCATGCAAGGCAAGAGCTCTTCCACTGAGCCACAATCCTAGCCCCTACATTCACTCTTAACTCCTCTCTTTACAAGGAATGAACTGAAAATTGATTCATAGGATATATAGTAAACACTTCAAAATAAAACGTAAATATAAACAGGGATGAAAAGATCATATAAATAAAGGTAACATACTGCTCATAAAGCTACAATGAGATATTCTTTTTACTTCCTTTGATGTTCATTTGTACTGATTGGTGCACCCAAGAGAGATAATTAGTAATTAAATGAAGATTTAATTCAAATTAGGATGATAGACTATTAAAAACATATGAGAATAGAAAAACAGAGTGGAATTAGCAACAGATTCATTATCTTTCGATTCATCATCATTAATGTTATTTAGAAAATTCCACAGATTTATACACTAATAATAATTCCACAATAATACACTAATCAAAATGCAAAATCTTATAATTACCTCTTCCAGTGATTTGCAAGTTGCCCGTGTTTCTAGAATTATTCGAATATTCTCCTTGAGTTTTCTTAGAGCAATTTCAAGTTGATTTGGAAGGGGCAAACTAGGGTCTGGCATTGAT
Organism: Xerus rutilus; assembly: GCA_028644305.1. Taxonomy (NCBI): domain Eukaryota; kingdom Metazoa; phylum Chordata; class Mammalia; order Rodentia; family Sciuridae; genus Xerus; species Xerus rutilus. The sequence goes on along the minus strand of CM053403.1, from coordinate 29,173,333 downwards.
CCTGTAGCCTCTTCAAACTATTAAGAAACAATATGTTTTAAAAACAGCAATTGTAGCACTGATACTAAACAATATTAATTTTTACAAATACAAATTAAACCTCATATTTTATACATAAAAGATAACATTAATTAAAATTACATTTGATTTAGAAAATATTTCTGTAGATTAATGCTCTAGGCCATGCTAATTAGTAGCAAAAAGGATTACTCATTCATACCTTTTGTGCTGCATTTAGTATTTCATTTTGCTGACGGTCAAAAATATCTAGTTGACGCTCCAGCTCAACTTCTCTTTGATCCCAGGCCATTTGTCTTTCTTCATGAAACTTAACAAGAACAATATGTATTAGACACATACACAGAGACACCAGGCATATAAAAGGCATTTTACATACACTTTCTTATTCAATCCTTACAACCTTTGAGATCACTATATAAACTCAGGAGGTAAAGTAAAATTGCCTAAGCCCATAGAAATAGGCAGGTGTGATGTCAGGATTTCAATCTATTATCTATCCATTCATTCATCTGTGCATCTAAAACATATCAAACGGCATGTGCCAAGTACTATTCCAGGCAGTACAAACATAAGACAGAACTTATATTCTAGTGAGGGGCAGAAAGCCAATTAGAAACAAGTATGTAATACATCAGAGTATGACAAATATTATGGGGAAAATGAAAATAACTAATTTCTATTTAGGGGATGTTAACTGTAGAATTTACTGTTACATATCAGGTAGCTGATGAAGGTGGACTAGTAAGGTTAAGATATTTGAGGTAAGATCTTAAGACAGTGAAAATACCAGTTATCTAGGGCAAGAAAATGTAAACAGAGGGAACAAAACCTCTAAGGTACATATATATGCTTGATGAGTTCTTTCAGCCTCCAAGTTGAATAATTAATTCTAGAGTAGGCTGCCTTCTGTCCATCAATGACAGCAAGCAGAAACTGTGGACATCAAATAACCAGTTCTTCTTAAGTGTATGGTTACAAGCAAATAAATGAGTATATTTTTAGAGTAACTTAGAAAATGAGAAACAGATTATTTTATAACCTATTAATAATGGGAGTTACACTCATGGTCACTTATGCAGTATTCTTATGTTTAAAATATTAACAAACAAAGCACCAAATTGAATGCATAAAATGAAACCTTATTCTGCTGAACAATTTCTTCCTCCAGACTGCTGATTGTATGTTCATATTCAGATATTATATTATTCAAGTATTTTATCTCTTCTTTATCTTTGACTAATTCTCGATTTAGTTTAAGCTCTTGAAGACGATGCTCTTCTATTTTCATATGCCAACTGATTACCTAAAATTTCCAAATTATATATATAAATATAAATGCTATTAAATAAATATTTCCCTATTGATCACAATTTTAATTAAAATTAATGAGCAGTCTATAATAAAATAATATATAAAGTTGTCCGTTGAGTTACATGGAAAAGTTTATTTAGGATTTCCACAGACTTTTCAAAGAATCTATGGAATATTATAATAAAACATGCTTCAAATTATGTGGGAATGGATATTACTAACATTTACTTTTTTACATTCCCTATCATTTGTTTACTGAGTACTATAAACATGTCACTGAAGCATTGGTATTAATTTCAAAAATGAAAATCCTAAATATTTCTAGACTAGAGAACAGGGTTCAGTTGCAAGATAATTATTTTTCATTTAATTCTTTCTAAATAAGAATTAAATCATTAAAAAATAAATATGTGCCTACTATTTGCAAATAATTTTGAACAGATAATACTTATGAAGAGTAGAAATCAATTAACTGATAACCATTAACTTAAGAATAATTAGTGTTTGATATAACTTTTCTAGTGTTTAAAATTCTTTCCTATTTTATAACCTAAGTATTTTTATTAAATTTTTGTGCTTAGAAAAGTCTCATTTTTACAAACAATAAACAGTAAAAATTCCTAATTTATAACATCAAAATTAATTGTAATTGGAGTTTTGGTTGCAAATTAAGCACTTCATACAAGCACATATTAAGAACTTAAAATCATTATGCAACTCCTGAAAATAGCAAACTTAAAAATAAATGTTTACCTTTTGGGCTCCTCTGGCATCTTTTAAAGTGCTTATTAACTCTTCTAGGCCCCTTAACTTTAATTCCATCTCCAATGCTTTATTTTCCATATTTCTATGTTCTTGCTGAGAATTTTTCATTTCTTCCATTATCTTTAGTTTGTCATTTTGCAGTTGGATCATTGTTTTAGAGAACTTTTCCTGCTGTGCCAAGGGTAAAGCTCCACTAAACTGCCTGCGTAAAGACTGAATTGTTTGGCGCAGATGTTTTGCTCTGTTTCTGCCCTCCAAACGAGCATAATAAAGAGTCTGTTCTTTTTCATCCAGTTTCTGCTCTAAGCGTAAATTATAAGTCTCCATCTTCTGTAGTTTAGATGTAACTGACTCCAACTTACCAAGAGCCGTGGCTTCACTAATTTGAAGAGAGACAAGATGTTGGTGTAACTTGGCAATTAGTGCCTTTTCATCAGATTGAGCCTAATATTTAAAAAAAAAAAATAAACATTTACACATTTAGAGAAAGTTTCAAAATTTTCCAGTGAAGTTTATCATGGATTAAAATTTTAAAATGGTATGGCACATGGAATCCTACAAAAACTTAACTTTGCTTTAATACAAATAGTTACCCAAGAATTGTAAAAGGAAACCTGGAATCAAATAAACTTAAAATCCAATCTAACTAAATAATTTTTGAATATTACTTTTTTTTAACTTCCATGTATAAATAACAACACTGGTATACACTAATGTAGATGATGTTATGTGTGTTTTTTAATCCTCAAAAAATATTTGTGAGGAAATGTAAACAGCTACATAAAAACACAAGAGAACACATTGCTATTAAAGAGTTCTTAACTACTCCTCCTCAGTGTCTTTGATCAACAGCCAGTATGATGCATTTGTAGGCATTTAAATGCTTTTGTAGATTATGAATGATATTTCAAATTAGAGCATTTCTCTACTCAGGTTCCAACAAACATGAAAAATAGCCTTTGGTGGGCATATTTTCTGATTGAAACTTTACTCGTCCACTAATATCTAATGGTAATGTAAGAAAAAAGTAGATTCTATATAGAAGAGGCAGTAGTGCACATACCTGATACTCTACCAGCTGCATTCTCAGTGATTCTACTTCTTTTTCCCTGGACTGGTGTTGAGCATTCAAAATTTCAACTTGCCTTTTGGCAATATCAGAAATTTCTCTCAGTCTAGGAAGTGATAAAGTATTTCAGTCATGATTAAGTACATTTTCTAAGTAAACATTGAAATCTCAAATTTCTATACTTCTTTCTAAAAATGACATTAATTTTCAGCATCTTTTCTATGTATAAAATACAAAAAGGTTCAGGGATTTTAACTGTTTAATAAAAACTAATTCTATGAGATGTTAGTATGTATGCAACAGAAAAAGAAAAGAACTCTATTCCCAACATCCCTTTCCTTTGAAAATTCATAATATGTAATATCATCTCACATTACATATTTTGAGAAGTTCTAGTATAAATATCAGAAGTTACATTTAATACTTAGCATTTTCCAAATGTATACACACACTCAAGGAACCCTGATTGTCCACTTTTTTATAAGATACTAATTATTATAATTTGGAAAATGATTAGAGTAAGGTATTAAATTGGTTTATCTGATATCATTACACAGTTAAAAATATAGAAATTTTAAATTCCTTAGTTCCCAGTGTAGATTAGTACATATTTTGATTTGTTTTAATTTAAAAGCTATCAGAAATGTTAAAAGAAACAAAATATGCATTTATCACAATTACAAAAAAGTAAATGCTGCTATTTCCCTTATGACTTCTGAGGCTAGGTAACATGGGAAAGATAAAATGTAAAGTTTGTTTTGTGCTAGAATAATTTCAGCTTATTGTGATAACCCAAGTTTCCTCAAACTTATCAGAAGCTCTTACTGCCAGTTATGTAAGTTTTGATTAATAAAATATGATAAAATGAAAAATTACAAAGTAATTATTTTAAAAGGTGAGGTCCTTGAGGAGCAAAGAAGAATTAAAAAGACAGAAAAAAAAAGAGTCCTTTATAATGAAAAGGGCTGACAGTGACTGGTATTCCCACATGGACTATCAAAATTCCAAAATAATGGCTATAACTTTATAAGTAAGCTATAAAAATATTATTTTAATAATTACATGTACCTGATAAGATTAACTCAATGCTCCCTATATTTTTCTATAGAAGTAGTACCTAATTACAAAGGACTTTGTACACATGAATTTTACTCTTAAATTTTGTGTTCTAAATTAGCTTGGCCCTGTTTCCTAGTGTGAAACGGAAATGATGTTACCTCTGGGTTATTAAGTGTGATTGTATGAGTTAGTACATGTGTAATAGCTTGCAGAGCACCTAGTATATAGCAGATGCCCAATGTAAATAAAATCAAAATATGAACTTTACATATTTTTAAAGCAACCTTATGAAACAGATAGAAGAGGTACTCATATTTCCTTATTAAAGTGAAGAAGCATTCTTCTTCTCACTAAGAAAAAAAACAGTATGAGGAAGGAACAGAGCTCACAGGATCTTGATTCCAACTTCAGTGCTTTCTGCAACACTATTCCTTTCTATCTCTGAAAAATGTAAATTTTGAGAAGGTATTTTCTCTTCAGTGTCATTATTTAATCTTTTTAAAAATTAATCTTGTTAGTTGGCTGTGGTGGTACACACCTGTAATCTCAGACTTGGCAGGCTGAGGAAGAAGGATCAAAAGTTCAAGGCTAGTCTCAGCAATTTAGCAAGAGTGGGCTAAATAAATAAATAAATTGGGGATGTAGCTCAGTGGTAAAGCATCCCTGGGTTCAATCCCCAGGGTCCACCCCTCCAAAAAAAATAAATAAATAAAATCAACCTTGTTAACATTAGTCTTCCTATTCTATTGTGGTTCTGGGGCTTGAACCCAGGGCCCTATGCACGCCAGGGAAGCACTCTACCACTGAGCTTTAAACCCAGTCACTATTCTTCCTGTTTGTATAAAAAGAAACCAGTATCAATTGCCACTAAGAGTATTTTCTCCATGTGCTTGTAATAAATTTTCTGAAAGACAAATTAGAAAAGACATATCTAATCAAATGATTGACTTGTTTGTAAGCACTTACTTTGACACTTCAACTTTTAGCTCCATTTCATTCTTTTCTAACTCTAGAATGCGTTGCCTATCAGCATCACTTACTGCCTTGCTCACACTATCAGCTAATTCATCTCTTAGCATCTGTTCCACCTTCTGTGCATCCAAGTTGATTTTGGTGAGCTAGGAAAAAGTAACAAAAACATTTCAGATAAATAAGTTGTTTGTGCCTGAATAGAAGTGAACCCAGAGCCTTGTGCATGCTAAGCACACACTTTACTGAACTGTATCCCTAGCCCAAATACATCAGTTTTGGTTGAGATTTTTGTTACAATTTACTTTTCAGAATAGTGTAGTCCTATTAACTTTGTCTTAATTCAGACACAGGTAGAAAGCATTAAGAAGAGACTGAAAGGAGGAAAGAGAGGAAAGATTCAGGAATAATGGAATACTGGTTGCATTCCAATGCACCAAAGACATTTCTATTAGGCAACTAACTATTTTATGATAATGAACTTCTCATGTTGAGAATTCAGTATATTCATATTTTATCTCCATCACATCTCTATACATAAATCCAAATCTGTTAATAAAACATTATTAGTATAGACTTAGTGACTCAGAATCAAATTATGTATATGCTTTGGAAAATATATTAATTCTCAATGTAAGCAAACACTAAGACAGTTATTTAATCATAAATTGGTGAATATATGCACACTATTTACTGCCGGGCAGTTTAATAATTCTGACTACATAAAAAAATCTAAAACCTCCTATTAGAATGTAAAGGCCCTGAAAGCAAAGATTGCTGTCTATTTTTTTCTTGCTATAGGCTCAGCTCCCAAACAGGGTCTAACATTTAATAGAAAATGGATCTATGTTTGTTAAACAAAGGGATGGTAGTAGAAGGCAAGTAGGTAAATAACTAGTAGGTAAACAACATTTCTTTGTACATTAAAACTACAATATAATATTGGTGAGAAAAAAGAACTTATTCACAGAAATATACATTTATTTTAAATATTCAGATTTTAAAATAAATCATTTATTTATTCATTACATGAAACACAAGCCCTACATTCATATGCTACTTCAGAGATATAGATCTCTTTACAATAATACCATATCTACTAACTCTTTATTCTCTAATTGCATGATAAAAATTTTAATATCAAACCTCAGAAAATTTGGTTTCCAATTCAAAATTACGTTCTTCCATTTGCTTTAATGAAGTCCTTATGTGTTCATACATTTTTTGACAATGTTCAGCCCGCTGCCTTTCATTTAATTCCTTCATTTCCAACATAGTAATTTTTTTTGAAATAGAAACAATGTCACTGTTGGTTATTGATTTCTTTGCCTTATCCATGTTAGATTCATTTCCTATATGCAATAATACTTAAGTCAATTTCATGTTGTTTATATTCTAATCATATCTCAGATATTTTAGATGCTATACATAAAGAAGTGTTATAGTTCCATGGAAAGCTCATGTGCTTTTTGAATTATGACAGGCTTGGATCTTATTCTTAGCTCTATTACTTCCTCCATGTCTGATGCCTACCCCATTCATCTCTCTGAAACTTATGTTCCTCATCAAACAATAAAAAAAGAGAGTGCTATTGTAACATTGTAAAGTTTTAGCACAGAAGTGTTACATACAGAAAAATCAAAATACAGTAAATTAACATATTTTACAGAAAGGAGAAATTATATAAGGAGCAATGCAGTAAAGCAATGTTTCTTTAGAAACAAGTATAATGACATGATTTTTTAAGGTTTGAGATAAGCTGAAAAGTAAAACCTGAAGTTATATAAGTATGAGATTTTACCAAATATTTTACATTTTTTATTAGTTGTTACATGTAGATACATGAGTCGTCTGAACACCAAAGTCTCTGATTAAATGAAAAGAAATTACAAGCCCCAATTTTCTGTGAAAAGATATCACACAGGAGTGTTATTAGTTACTTAGTCATTCTTTTGGTCAAGGAAAAAAACTTACACTATTGCTTTACCTAACAGAAAAATTCCAGAAAAAAGACAACAACAATAACATAATTTGTTTTTTAGAGATTCAATTAGAATTAAGCATGACTCTTTTTTTTAATACTGTGGGTTGAACCCAGGGGCACTTAAACACTGAGCCACATCCCTAGTCCTGTTTCTTAAGATAGTGTGTCATTAAGTTGCTTAGCGTCTTGCTAAATTGCTGAGTTTGGCTTTGAATTGAGATTCTCCTGCCTCAGCCTCACAAGCCACTGGGATTACAGGTGTGCACCACTGTACCCCACTAAATAAGCTTTTATAATAACAATAAGGCCTCTTCCTATTTTTACAACTTCAAAATTTCAAATTTTCTAACTGCATTTTATCAAATACACATTTTTGAACAACAAAATAAAATTGGCATGGCTTAGTTTTGAAAATTACTTCATTAGATCATGTATTTATCTTTAAAATAAATGATTTTAGAATAGCTGCTTTATAAGCAGTGATTAAGTAACAATAACAGAACACTAAAAGAAGCTTCACATTAGTAAATCAGTTCACTATGAAAATGAAACTCCTTCAAGCAACCTAAGCACAACAATGAAAGAAAAAACTACACTAAATGTAAACACATAAAGAACATAAGAAGCCAAGCATGGTGGTACACACCTATAATTCCACCAACTCGGGAGGCTGAGGAAGGAGGACTACAAATTCAAAGCCAGCCTCGGCAACTTAGCAAGACCCTGTGGTTAAGTGTTCCTGGGTTCAATTCCCAGGACAAAAGAAGAAAAAGAAAGTAATATGTTCTACATTATACTAAACTCCAAAAATGAAAAGAAGCTTGAAGAAGAGGCTGAAACAAATTATGATATAAAGAAAAAAGAACACAATAAACTGATAGTAAAAATTCTTCAGTGAAAAAAAAAAGATCAATGAAGTGACACTTAAACAAAGCTAAAAGGGAACAGGAAGTAGGAAAAAGCTCTTAGAACCCTGGAAGCCAGGTGCAGTGGCACACGCCTGTAATCCCAGCACTTCAGGAGGCTGAGACAGGAAAATCATGAGTTCAAAGCCAGCCTCAGCAATGGCAAGGCGCTAAGCAACTCAGTGAGACCAGGTCTCTAAATAAAAAACACAAAATAGGGCTGGGGATGTGGCTCAGTGGTCCAGTAGCCCTGAGTTCAATCCCTGGTACCAAAAAAAAAAAACCCTGGTGATATTTTAAGGGCTGGAGTATGTAGCTCAGTGATACAGCAGCACTTGCCTAGCATGTACAAGGCCCTGTGTTTGAGTCCCAGAACCACAGAAAAGCAAAAACAAAACAAAAAATTTTCTAATAAAATATCAAGTATGGGAGAGATTAAGATACTTGAAAATTAAGAAATTTCTATGAAGAATGTGGTACTTATTAAGAAAATAAAATAAAGAAAACCTACTGAAACTTAAGTAAAACTCAGATCTTAGCTTTAATGGTATCTTATTTCATGTACAAGGTACATTAAAATCAATTCATAATCTCTTTGTGAATTAAAAATTATATTCATAAAAGTGATTTATTTTAGATTTCCCAATGTTTGCTCTTTCTAATACAAATGTCTCAATAACAGAAACTCTGAAGAGCATTAGAACTATAAGGCCTAAGAAACAAATTAAAAACATCCAGAGCAGCAAATTTATTTATTTGAAAATTATAAAATCCAATGTTATGAGAGAATAGTATTAAAATACTATAAATTTGAATAATCATTTAAAAATCTAATATGGAAAACCCTAGAAGGAGCCACCAAGATTTCAATACCTTTTGCAATAGTAGTATCTGTTAGAAACATATGAAAACGTTCATTGTAACACTATAAACAATACCTAAAGAGTGATTTAATTATAAATACTCAAGTTAGGATACTGCATGAGCATTTACATTTATGAGTATAATGAGTAAAACATGGTAATATTTTTGATACTTACTAAATGAATCTAGCATATAATACAAATATGTATTGTAATTTAAAGTATAAAAATATATAAACATATACACAAAAATGTGATAATACAGTAGTGCAACTATGATGGTACAAATTCTTTTCCAATTTTCTTTTATGGTGAACTTTTAATTTAATAATAGCAAATGATACATAATTAATATAACCACACTCAGAGAAAGAACTCAATACTACCATTAAAATACAAGTATTTCAAAATTATCATTACTTTTGATTGTTATTCAAAATAGCTAATGTATACTTATAAATTTCTTACTAGCAACAAATCTAATTTATAAACTGAAAACCAAATTTAGTGGGGATTTATTCAGGATATTATTCATCAACTACCTACTACGTTAAACTTTTGGGCAGAGTTCATATTTTTAATCAAAATATTTCCTCCTCATTTGGAACAGAAAAGGAATTTTAAATGAAAAGCATTCACTATTCGCTCCTAATCATTTCTGATTACCAGTCATATGACTTACCTAATTTAGTTTCTTGTTCCCAAGCTTGTTCAACAGTGTGAAGTTTTTCCTTGGTAATCTCCAGTTCTTTATTTATGGATTCCATTTGTTCTTTTAAGGATGCATTTTCACACTGAATAAAAGATACATAACTGATAAAACTATATTATAATTCAGACCAATACCACAAAACTAACACTGTCTTAACTTTATGCTATAGCTCCTAAAACTCACAATCTAGTTTTTTTTAAATATCAAAACTTCCCCCATATGCCATACACATATACACACCTATATATGTAACATAAAATATTATTTTAAAATAATATCAAAATTTTATGTATCCAATATATGGCTCTAAACTTCTAAGTATTAGCTTCTACTACTAAAACTGTATGCTCATTTGGAATACTCAAAGGTTTCACTGTATTCTCTGAATTCTAGACCACAAAACCTATGAGCCGAACAAAATCATTATTTATGCACAAAGTGTTCATGATAATTTTGTTATACTGCAATAACAACTTGGACCCTGGCATATAATAAATTTTGTTGAAATAAATAACACATAAATGCATATGTGAAAAAAAGCAAAGATTAAATTACAAAGCATATCAAAATTTTTTAAATCTTGAGTAAAGATGAAAAATATTATCTGGGAAAATAAAAGAAATAAAGTTAAAAAATTACTCATTACTATGTTATTTATAGGAGATTTCTTCCTAGAACAAAGGGAATGGAGAATAGGAAAAAGAAAATAAATTCGGAACATACCTAAATTCTCAAAATTTTCCATAAACATAACATAATCATCTGTTTGGCAAAACAAGTGATTGATTACTTCTAAATAGTATTAATATATAACAACTCAGATAATTTTGTAGGAGTCATTGAAAGGTATTCAGAATAATGTTTTCATTTATTGAATGCATCCAAAGCAAGCAAAAGCTTGTGAGTCAGCAATTATACTTAGTCCACTCCTGTGAAAGAATCTTAAAAGAGAACAAACCCAAAAACACAAGCCTCTATTTCTAATGTGGAAGATGAATAAATCGGAGCTTGTTTGCCTGCTGTAAAAAGCATAAATGAAGGTCGAGTGGCTATAATACCTATAAAGGATCTGAGCATATTCATGGATGGTTTAAATTAAACTTATAATATCCACTCTAATCTTTTCTATCTCTAAAATAAAAAAGTTTGGAAAATCGCAGAGCTCATCCATGGTCCAGGAAAAGACATCAACGTGAACCAAATCCATTCCAAGAAACAGAATCTAGGAACCATGAGAGAACAGTATGTTCTGGGACAGAGGTAAGGGAAAGAGATGAGTTTTGAATGACACTTCCGCCTTTGATTACAAAATGCTATCTGTTCCATACTCCATTTTTTCTTTAAGTGCCTGGTTGAAATAAGTTTGATTCTGCTAAATTATGCAAATGTGTTATAAAGAATGACCTGCTTGAAGTTATCCAGATGTCATTCTGCAACCATGAATAATGGGTTACACATGTGTATGTGTACTGATATTCAGGAATAAAATACAATTAATACATATTTATGAACTATATCTCTGTTAAATTTACATAAATAGATGCAAACTCTAATAATATAAAATCTACAGAATTACCCAAAACATAACAATTCTCATCAAAGAAAAATGGCTAATATCACAAGGTTAGAGGTTCACACACACTTACCTCTAGGTGTTCCAAGTTACTTGTTCTTTGAACAAGCAGATTATCTTTTTGCAAGATATCCCTGTACTTTGCAGTCAGTTCATTGTATTGTTTATTGGCCAGGTCTAATTCAGACAATGAGACACTATTATCTATAATTTTTTGGAGAGCTGCAATCTTAAAAATGGCCATTTCCTATGTAAAGAAAAATACACTCAATTATGTTGGGGTATTTTTTCTGGTGAGTCACCATGTTTTCCTGCTATTATGTACTATGCTGCTACAAGCACAATGCAACAGAGCTAGTCATGAACTGAAAATTTCCAAAACTGTGAGTCAAAATAAAGGTTTCTTCTTTTTGAATTGATTTACCTCAAGTATTTGTTAGAGTAATGGAAAGCTGACTACCACAATGTTCTATTAACCTGCTATCAAACTATGAAAAATCATTAATCCAAGACATTAAAGTGTCTTATTAGTACCAAAAACAAAAGCCTAAACTTTTTCACTCCAGTAAGTTTCTCTGTGATAAGCAAAAATTACAGATAAAAGTAAACTAAGAGATGGAACTTTATTAAGAAATGGCACGCTGAATAACAAAATTCACAAAGTGAAGAAGATAAAAAAACTTATTATAATTTATTCTGAAATATAGGAACAATAGAAAAATACTCATAATAGTGTTTCAGGATCTCATTGTGATAACTTCTCCTCTTCATCTAAATAAGCACACACAATTCTACCTTGCCCTGGGAATTTGGTTTCATTTGGGGGTGGGGGAGATCGGGTAGATGAAGCTCTGTTTCCATTACCAAAAATATCCCTTTTTCTTAGCTTTCCAACTGTTGCACAAAAATAAAAGGAAAAGAAGGCAAGAAGGGAAGAAGGGAGGGAAAGAAAAAGAAGAAAAATTCAGGTTAAATGATTATGTTGAAGAGGAAATTCCAATTCTTTTTTCTACCTCAAGCACAAGACTATAAAACTCAAAAAAAAAAAAAAGTACACCTAAAAATAAAAATAACAACATTCCTGATGTCTCAAATTTTCCATGTCTAAGCAAAAATAGCTTTCAGTTTTTAACAGATTTCTTATTGCATCAAGATTCAGCATTAAGATCACACTAAAAGCCGGGCGCGGTGGCTCAAGCCTGTAATCCCAGCACTTAGGGAGGCTGAGACAGGAGAATTGCGAGCTCAAAGCCAGCCTCAGCAATGGCGAGGCGCTAAGCAACTCAGTGAGACCCTGTCTCTACATAAAACACAAAATAGGGCTGGGGATGTGGCTCAGTGGTCGAGTGCCCCTGAGTTCAATCTCTAGTACCAAAAAAAAAAAAAAAAAAAAAAGATCACACTAAAAATAGGTTCATTAACAATGATACTATCGTCCAGTACTAAATTTAAAATAGATGGTAACACTTAAATCTTACTTTGAATTTTTTGTTCATATGATTCTAAATTTAAGTCATATGCACTGAACATTTACATGCTTATAAATAAGATACTAAGTCAAGTTGCAGGCATATATCTATCCTTGTTTATGATTGCAAAAAAGAAACAATAATTTGCTGTCCAAGGGCTAGGGCACAATGGAATGAAAGGCACAGGAATAGAATTAAGATTTTGATTATTTTTTTTGAAAATATAAATGTTTTGTATATTCAAGTTGATTAAAAATAATCCTTAAAATTAAAACAAATGCAAAAGAAATATGCCTATATATCAAATGTATATAATAACAAAAAGAGGAATTATTTCAAATACCTGTAATGTATGTTATTTTGCCAGTACATCTTTAGTGAAATTTAAAGAAAATAAGAATTATAAGGACATTTTAAACTACGTTAGCAGCAACGGTGCTCTCATTATTGTTTTGTTATTTTCAAATTAATGTATGCATATTATAGGATAAAACAATTATTTTTTATGTTATATTAATGTTAATAGTCAAGAGTTTCTATTTTAGGAAAAGTAAATACAGCTCCAAAACTGAAGAACGTTTGAAAAAAATCCATATTATTTACTTACGCCATAATGCTAAATTTGAATTGGCAGTAACATTATGAACTTATGGTTTAAATATATATTTTATATATATATGTGTGTGTGTGTATGTATATATATATATATATTTTTTTTTTTTTTTTTCTCTCTCACTAACTTGTCCACCGAAAAGGACTAGGAGCAGAGACATTCTGAGAGCAATGACATCCAGTGATTAGTTTTTGGTGTCTAAATATTTTCCTCTCTAAAGAGAACCAGGTCTCTATAGAGAAATGGACTGTTTGTTCCAAGGCCAGGCAGAAGTACAGAAAGTAAAACTAGAACATTTTATTGTGCTAACCAAACTTTGAAGTTTGGTTCAAAGACTAAGGATTTTTTGTCAGAAGAAAATAGGAGTCAGCTTTAAAAGGCTCCCACTGGCCAAAGTTGAAAAAAAGAATAACTTCAACAGAGTAAAATACAATGAATATTTAAGAGTCTGTGCATCCATCTATCATGACACCTAAAGAGACAGCTGAGTGGGAAAAAAGCAGGAAGAAGCATGACACACAAACTCTGTATTCTGAAAACTGATCATTAAAAGAAAAGATCAAAGCATTTATCTTGACTTTGCAGGAGGAATTATACTTCAAAATAACTCAATGCCCTGGGCTAATGACGGAAAGTTCTTTATTTTTCAAAAGAATAACTGTTAATAAGTGTAAGAGCATAATACAAATAGAAAATCATGATTTTTGCAACTCCTAATGAAATAATTGAGTCAGGCAACATCATCAGTGGATGCTAAAGTCATTAGCAGTACTGATGAAGAAATACTACCAGTTAACTAATCACTTAGTAATAGAGGTAGATGGTTGTCCTCCCCTTGACAAAGTAATCAATCATGAAATATGAGACAACCAGAAATTTAGTCTCTTGAAGTGATAGTACATGAAATATAGATCATTACTTATGAAGCACTCTTATCAAAAATGCTTAACTTGAAACTAACCTAGGCCTCAGAGATAACTTTTGAAAATAAAAGGCATAGAAGAACAAGTGAAATAACACATACATGCAAAAATTAGATAAATCACCGAGCATGACTCCTGCTTATAATCCCAGCAGCTTGGGAGACTGAGGCAGGAGGATCGTGAGATCAAAGCCAGCCTCAGCAAATTAGCAAGGCTCTAAGCAAGTTAGCAAGACCCTATCTCTCAATAAAAACAAAAAATAAAAAAAGGGGCTAATGATGTGGCTAAGTGGTTATATGCCCCTGAGTTCAATCCTCAACACCAAAAAATAAATAAATAAATCTAACAGTTTTCAGAGAGAAAAAAAGTCTATATTAAAAAGATATTTAATATTCAAATTCCATAAATGCATAATTGTGGCACTACTAAGGAAATGTAAAGGCATTCTGAGTATTAAGTAAATAAGGGGATTATTGTCAATGTTTTTAGGTAAGATAAAGTAATTGTGGCTATGTAAACAAAAAATGTAAATTTGCATTTTAGAGATGCACACAAAAATTTTAGAGGAGAAATTATTTACAATTTTAAAATATTTCTACAAAAAACAGATGAAACAACTATGGCAAAATGTTAATAAATATGAATTATTTATTATGAACCTATCCTATCTTCTGCATATTTGAAAATTTTTATAAATTTAAAACCAAAACAAAAATCAGAAGTACCTTAAATCTTTGCAAACATCCAATTTTTTCACAAACTTCAGCCTCCATTGACATCAAGTCATTCTTTTGTTTCCCATTTTCCTTTCTAAGTTGTCGTTCCATTTCTACTAAAGTTGTATATCGCCTTATGAGTGACTTTTCATTCACTTGCAAAACAGTGATTTTTCTACTATTTTCTGAAAGTGTTTTTCTCATTTCATCTGAATCCATCTGAAGAGCATTGAGCAAATTCTGCACAAACACACACATATTACTTGCTGAATTTAGCTATCCTAGCTTAGACAATATTGTATCCTGATGTTAAAAATAATTTACTCACATTATATTCTTTTACTTTTATAGCATCTTGTTGGATTTGATCCTCAAGCTTTTTCTTTTCCTCTTTTATTGTTTCAGATTCTGTTTTCCAGGTCTCTTTTTCACTAAAAAAGACAAAACAACAAGAACCAAAAAAGAAAAAAAAAAACCCAGACACAGTCTATTAGTAAGACTAATAGTTTCTTTTTATTAGTAAGACCAACAAAACGTTTCACCACAAAAAGAGATAATTTTAGGTCATGGAAATTTAATATTCTAAATCTGACACAAAAACTTAAAGTTTTATTCAAAGAGGGTTTAGTCAGGAATTGTTTTAATTAAAGCAAGATAACAAAGTTATTTTATTAAATTGTTAACTATTAAATTTAAATATTATTAAATCTATTTCATTAAATGATTGATCATTTTAAAGGGATACAACATAATGGCTTATTCCAAGTTTGGATAAAAAGCATGTAGGGGGACTGGAATTGTGGCTCAGTGGCAGACAGCATGCGTCCTCATGTAAGGCATTCGATATTCAGCACAGCATATAAATAAATGAATAAAACAAAGGTCCATCTACAACTAAAAAAAACTAAAAAAAAAAAAGCATGTAGTTAAATCTTGAACATCACATGCCAGAAAACAAACTAAACTTTTAAGTTTTGGTTCAAAGACTAATAAGTTTCTTGTCAAAAGGACAGAGAGCTGGCTTCCAAGGGCACCACTAGCTAATATTGAACCAAAACAAAAAGTACTCCAGTTGAGTCACTGTTCAATTATAAATCAAATCTTATAAACATTTTATCAAAAATTAAAAAGGATCAGGAAAACAATCAATTCTCAAAACCAATTCTGGAAATCAATTCTCAACATTCCCACCCTATTCTTAAACTGAAAAGCATTTAGAATGCAATAATCAGAAATCGTCAGACTTAAGGGTGTGTAAAGGACAGAAAATTTCAATTAGAAGTTCAAGAGATCTATTATATCACTACTGGGGATTAAATCTAGAGCCACCTGACATCATTTTTCCATGTAAATATATGAAAACAACAGAGTGAATCCCACCAACACGTACATCCATAAGAACAGGATTCTAGCTGGACACAGTGGCACACTCCTGTAATTCCAGTGGCTTGGAAGGCTGACACAGGAACATTATGAGTTCAAAGCCAGCTTAAGTAACTGAGGCACTAAGCAACTCAGTGAGACCCTGTCTCAAAATAGGGCTGGGGATGTGGCTCAGTGGTCAAGTGCCCCTGAGTTCAATCCTAAGTACAACACTCCCCCAAAATGGGATCCTAACTAGGATAAAATATATTTCATGCTTGTATAATTATATCAAAATGGATTCTATTGTCATGTATAACTAAAAAGAACCAACAAATTAAAAAAAAAATCATCAGAAACTCCTGGTGAACTCAAGTCTGACCCCACGTGAAAAATATCTCTGTGCAGTAACAGAGCCCTGTGGCTGGATGTTAAGGTGGCCATAAAAAACTGATATGGTTAAAAAGAGAGAGAGTTCTACTGTACATCATAGTTACTGAGTTAATACTGTGTATACTTGCAAAATGCTAATAGAGTTTATGTGTTCTCATCACACACAGACACAAAAGTATGAAACAATACACGTTAAATAGCTTGATTTATCCATTCCACAATTTATACATAAATCAAAACATCATGTTGAATGCCATAAACATACATAATTTTTACTTGTCAGTTAAAAAATAAAATGTATTAATAAATTCATTTTTTAAAAAGGTATGTTAAGACACTGTTGCCTATAAGAGACATTCTATAATCACTTATAATCTACTTGGCTTAAACCAATTATGGTGACATCAATCTCTTTTGACACTGAATGATCGAACATGTGACTTAATTCTGGCCAATAATATCTGAGTCAAAGACAGCCAAATGTTGCCAATGTCTACTCACAAATAAAAATTAGGTGGAAAAAAATGCTGCTCTTCTTCAGTAGACATGGTTGTATCCTCTTTGAACTTTTGTTACTATCTTATAAGCATAGCAGGAGATAACAATTTGTAAATATGATCTACCTTCTAACTGGCTTTGGATTTTTTCTTAGATCAGAGGATAATTATCCTTAGTGTTTACATCACCTTTGATGTATGGAAATCATTCTACTCATACAGATTAGATAGTAGAGATAAGGAAATACATATTAGTTCCCTACACACACATGAATAATGATGACAGTTGTTACAAGTGATGCTAACAACAGCTGATATTTATAAAGTATTCATATGTGCCATGTACTAAACATTTGCATGTAATAATTCACTTAATTTTCATAACAACACTATAAAAAAGATATTGCTA
Organism: Xerus rutilus; assembly: GCA_028644305.1. NCBI lineage: Eukaryota > Metazoa > Chordata > Mammalia > Rodentia > Sciuridae > Xerus > Xerus rutilus. The sequence goes on along the minus strand of CM053403.1, from coordinate 29,155,720 downwards.
TCATATTACTAGTGTTTCATAACAAGACTATGACAAAGATATTGATATCTTTGATATTACTATCAAAGATATTACTACAGAAAAGGAAACTAAGACACAAAAAGGTAAAGCAGCTTGCTCAAGGTCTTATAACTAGCAAATATTGAAGTCTGGATTAAAACCCAGGCAAACAATTCCAGGACATGGATGAGCTTGTGATTATTAAAACTATACCATCTATCTAAAAACATATTCTTGACAACTGTTACCAGTATGTTTAAAAGAAAAAAAAAGTGGAGGAGAAAAGGCAAAAGGACAGAACAGAACAAAATATCTAAATTCTTTTCATGCTACCTTTATTACGAATCAAAATATCCTATGAATAAACTATAATTAAATTTATGAAGTTTTGCTAATACTTATACCTTAAATATTCTTTATATAATAGACTTTGCTGATGACGAAGTACTGCAAATTTTCTGTTATAGTCTTCAAGAGAATCCTCTAAATTCTTCAACTTTTTTTCTTTACTTTCTAGTTCCTAAAAAAATCGGTTTAGAAATAAGAATTGAAAACATCATAGTTGTTTTTTTTTGGTACTGGTGATTGAACTCAGGGGTACTCGACCACTGAGGCACATCTCCAGCCCTATTTTGTGTTTTATTTAGAGACAGGGTCTCACTGAGTTGCTCAGCACCTCACTGTTGCTGAGGTAGGCTTTGAACTCGTGATTCTCCTGTCTCAGGCTCCCAAAGTGCTGTAATTATAGGTGTGGAAAACATAATTTAAGGAGAAAATATATATAAGAAAGTACTATGAAATAGGTAAAATTACTTTTGTCAAATTCAATGGTCACAGTAAGCATACAAATTATTTGAAAGAAAAGTTACCTTTAAATACACACTATCATCAGATACACACACTTCCACTCAGTCACATACCATTTTGTGAAAATATACTTTCATACCTCCACTCAAATTATCTATCCCCTCCAATTATTTCATTTTAAAGATAAATACATTGAGGCTTCAAAAGATTACATAACTTACTCAAGACCAAAATACTCAGTGGCACTATACTTGGGATTCCTTTACCAAGGACATATGCCAGGCCTGGTGCCAGATGTTTTCCAGATACTCAGATCCAACATTTGAAGTCAGATTTGTCTGACTTTAAAGTTCTTACCACTTCTATTGCTCTTACTTCTTTAGGAATGAGAGTTCAAGTACTTGGTTTTTCACTTAGGATAGGTTTGCATATTACCAATTGGTGTTCACTCATATATCATAACGTATTTCATATATCTTGTTGATAAACAAATCCTATGAATCTAAAAGTAATGATATAACATAAATTATAAAGCAATGTTCTAATAAGTAGTGAAGATTGTCCCTACTTGACTTGGTGACAAGCAAAATTCTAATACTTAAGACTATTTTTGTAACAAATACAAAAATAAGCATCTGATAGTTATAACTCAAGTTATCAATGGCCAATCTAACACAAGAACACAGTGGTACTTACAATGAAAACCATTTTCATTAATTTAGAACACATTTTTGTAAATATATTTGTAGTATATATGATGTTATGGGTATTCAAACTCCAAATGAAATAAGGAAAAGCATCTCTCATTAGGCCATTCATCATGCCCATGATAAAGAGATCAAAAGTGAGAAACAAACACAGGGCAAGGAGTATAGCACGGTACCCTTTCTAACTTTCTAATGGATTTAACTAACAATGTATAGAGTAAAGGAAATAACAAGGTAAAAAAAAAAGTTTGGCTCAAAGCTTTTCTTGTGAACAACACAAAAAAGTAATCATAACACTAGAAAGATTTTTATCAGACTTTATTCTCTTGAATTATTTTCCTAACCAACAATAAATACAAGTACTCACCTTATTTACATATCAGTACTTTATAGTAGCTGCCTGGTGTTTGTTCTACATGCCAATCATATTTCATATGAATGACACACTCATACAAATAAGATATGTGAACGTGCTTCTCATGCAGATGAATGGAATGAATTACTTTTATATAAACTATTCTAACATCATAAACCACTAATAAGATATCTCAATGTTCTGAAAGCTCAAAGGAATACATGAAGACTAAATTAAGAAACATACTACCAATGATTCTTTTAATTCACATGTAAAATTTTCAGTACCTGCAGAAGATGTATTAAATATTCATTCTGAGAATTAATGATATTGACACTAGATGGTGCTATCCCATCAGGTAAGTCTACTCCTTTAAAAACAACATTTGATCCTTCTGACTGTCGTAGAAGATTGGTTTCTTTCTCAAGATGATCAATCTGAAAACAAACAATCCAGAGATGAGATGCACATCCTATAACCAATGAAAGACAAATTGAAAACACTAAATTATACTTCATGTTTTTTCTACTGCATATTTTTTTAAAATAGGTAAGTAAATACCAGGACTGACAAGAATGAACAAAATCATGATTTAATTTTTATTTAGAAATGCCTAAGACAGAATTTTTGTGTTTTTATATAAGGCACTTATTTTTCCACTTACTTTTATAAGAAAACTCCAGTTTTCTTTCTTAATTTTCAAAAAACTAACTTGATGGACATTTTCTCATAAAGCAGCCTCAGGGGAAAAAAACAAAAAAAACCCCAAACTTTCCTATTAAACCTATGTTTTCATGCTCAGTAATTTCTTTCATTCCATAAAATTCTCACCTTTAAATTTGCTTTTGCTAACTGCTGTGAATAATTTATAGCCTCCTTCCGAGATTCCTTGAGCTCCTGTCTTAATTCTTCATTTCTTCCAGTAAGCTGATCAACTTGGGCTTTCAAATGCAGACTGGCATCAAAGATTCCTTCTGCACTTTTTGATTCTATAGCCTAGTATATTTATATATTAGAAATATAAGAAAGAATAGTAAAATCATAGAAAAAAAATTACCTTTAAATAAAAATGACATTTAAGCATTTTGGTATTCTGACTGCCGTGGATAGTAACAAAGTAGGGTATTTCAATGTCTTATTTATGAATTTAAATTTATAAAACTTCAGTTCAACTTATATTACCAAGCACAGTCATTATTTCATTTCAACATACAACAACATCTAGTTAATAGACTGGCAAACTAGAAAAATAATCAGAGAGGATTAAGATGACTAGAGTTCAAATATTAACCAGTCTCTTACCAGCTGCCCAAGTGACTGGAATTCATTGAATCTTCATTTCCTAATCTCTAAAGTAGAATATTGCTCTGCCCACTTCACAGCATTTTTGTATAGTCGAAGTAAGGTAATTTACATGTAAAAGACTTGAAACTATGCAGCACATGAATTAAAACCATGAGCAAAGGGATGGACAGGCTTCTACATTCAGTCAAGGGAATTTTTCAGTGCTTCCTATCCACTGTTGAAGCATTCATGATAATGAAGGCCAAGTAGGATAACAAAATTATTATCCAAGAATAATAAAAAAAGCTAAACTAGAAAATATTAAAACATTATCAGAGTAGCCTCACTGGCCCTAATTTTCCAACAATGCATGCATAAATACATACACACCATGTACTTATCTATACAATATATATGTGTAAATATCTTTGGACTTTAGAAAAACTATATGGAACAAAACTTTTTAATGCAATACAAGCTTTCAGAACTGAAAACAGACAAATAAGATAAAATAAGTAAAACAATCTAATCTATTCCACAGGGTGATGTGGTGTTTAAGCAGTTCATTTGTAAAAGCAAGTTTTTACCAAAGGAGATCAGAGCAAGCCATGCAAAGTAGTTAAGTTATATTAATCAAAGAAAATACCAGGAAGATGGAAGGAAAAGGACAGTACTGCCTTATTAGTCACCTTGGTGCCATGCTATCTACACAGGCTTTCATAAAATGAGATTGAATTAGATTGGTGACTTGGAGTACTGAACAATATCCTGTACAACAGAGATTGAACTGAAGTGCATAAACCAATTAACGTGATCTAAACAGTTATGAATTCTGGCCGGGTGCAGTGGTGCACGTCTGGAAGCTGAGGCAGATGATCAAGAGTTCAAAGCCAGCCTTAGCAAGGGCAAGGTGCTAAGCAACTCAGTGAGACCCTGTCTCTAAATAAAATACAAAATAGGGCTGAGGATGTGGCTAAGTCGTTGAGTCCCCGCTGAGCTCAATTCCTGGTACCCTCCCCCCAAAAAAGAATTAGGAATTCTGAAGACTTCTTAAAGGAAGTAATAAGTATTCCTAGGTGATCTGTGAATGTCAGACAGAGCATATTAGAACCAGAAAAAAAGTACAGCAATGCAGAATAGAACTGTACGGAAGCAGAAGTCAGGGGAAGGTATAGAGATTGTCAAGAGAAACAGACGGTAAGATTTCCTGGGACTATTCATTCTGTTTTTATTTGATAAATACATAGAATTTCCAATGGGGAATGAAGCTTGATCTGGGATATAATATCAGTAATGGGTAGCATCAAAGACAAAAGATGATATCATTAAAAAAAGGATAAAGAATCATTTTAGACATTCATAATAGCAGACAAAGTCATCAACCAGAGAAGTCAGAATCAGTAAAATATAAAGGAATCAACTAATTTGCATAAATTCTGTCAAATGATTTTCCAGCTTTGGGAAGTTTTTAACATAATCAGTGCCATTCTTGTTCTCTGCTAAAAATTAGAGTGTTGGAATTCCACATTTGATTAATCATGTTTTTAAAAAGCAATTAAGTGAATAATATTTTTCTATTTAAATGAAGTAACAATTTGGGAAACAATTTAATAAAGTATGCCATATAAATTCAGCTTATGTATTATATTCAGGTTTATGTACAGACACTCATTAACACTGTGCAACTCTTTTTTTTAAAAAAAATATTTATTTATTTTTTTAGTTGTAGGCAGACAGAATATCTTTATTTTATTTTTACGTGGTGCTGAGGATAGAACCCAGTGCCTCACGCATGCTAGGTGAGCACGCTACCACTGTGCCACAACCCCAGCCCAACACTGTGCAACTCTTAAGTCTCCACACAGTACATATAAATAGGATATTACTTAATGGTTAAAATTCTTCCTGTAGTGATGGGTAATATTATATTACACTTCCAGGTTTATAGTATAATTTTCTAAAACAGATCTACATTCTTCAATATGACAAATTCATTTAAAAAGTTAGAAGAACATGAACAAAAGTATTTTGGAAGTGAACCTGAATCCTGGAAAAAGACTATCAAGAACTGAGTTTGCCATTTTTAAAAGTTTAGTTTGAGGGCAGGCCACAGTTGCAGAGACCTATAATCTTTCTGACCTGGAACATCATAGGATAGCACTCAAATTCTCAGGAAATTGAAGAGAAAATCCCAGTGAGAAGAGTGCCAACATAAAAGAACTCTAAATTGTTTGTTTAAAAAAAAAGCTTCCATGGGCTGGAGTTGTGGCTCAGCGGTAGAACACTTGCCTGGCATGTGTAAGGCCCTGGGTTCAAACTTCAGGGAGGGAGGGAGGGAGGGAGGGAAGGAAGGAAGGAAGGAAGGAAAAGATCCACTGACAACTTAAGAAAAAAAAAAAAGCTCCAGGCCTCAGACTCCTGAACCACAAGAATACTGATAACAGAGCAAAATGAGAACAAACTTAATAATAGACAAATAGCAATTAACTAACTGACAGAAGAAAAGATAAAAGATGATAGGGAAAAATGTATAGATCCTAAGGACAAATGAGAAGACATCAAAACATATGTCACTGGAGTCCCAGAGAGAATGGTAGAAAAATAACTGAAGAAATAATGGTAAAAAAATCTTAAAACTGTAGTAGATTCCAGATGTTGAACCTCAAACTAGATAAACACACAACTCAGCACATTATACACAAACTGATAAAAAACAAAAAGAGAAAGGATTATAAACACAAAATACACAGGGAAGCAATGATTCAAATGATCACAAATATTTTTATCAGAACCATTGAAGCAGTATATAACATCATCTTTAAAGTGGGAAGTCAGCTGGTTGAGGATAGATATTAATATGAAAATAACTTACA
>CM053403.1:29099669-29149194 GCA_028644305.1 Xerus rutilus | reverse complement strand
GAAAATAACTTACATTAACTAGTCTTTCAAGACTGGGGATAATTAGAGATGTTTCTCTTCCTTTAATGTCAGGATCTTTCTGCATTTCCTTAATAGCTTGCAATATTTCCTTCATACCTTCTTCAAGTTGCTTATTTTCTTCAGCTAATTCTTTTACTGTGAATACAAATTTTTTCATTAAATGAAGAGATTTTCCTAACTTACATTATGGTATATAGAGGACAAATATCTGACATACCATTGGGAAAACACACACATAAATATACAAAAAAAAATTTATAAATATAGCATGAATAATTTAGTTAAATGGCAGACTTATTTAAATAATGCACACACACTCATGATATTTATTTCATAGCTGAAAGACATAAATCACAAGCATATTTTAGCTTTAACTTAAAATATACTTTATATTAAAAATCTTTCAGCCAAAACCAGAGGCACACGCCTGTAATCCCAACACTTTGGGAGGCTGAGACAGGAGAATCACGAGTTCAAAGCCAGCCTCAGCAACCGCAAGGTGCTAAGCAACTCTGTGAGACCCTGTCTCTACATAAAACACAAAATGGGGCTGGGGATATGGCTCAGCGGTCAAGTACTCCTGAGTTCAATTCCCAGTACCAAAGGAAAAAAAAAAAAACTTTCAATTTTCTAACTTCACTTTTGTTAGAGAACACGAAAGAAAAATTTGATATATATCTCCACAAAACACTTAGAATATCATTCTCTGACAATGAAAACAGCAAGGCAACCCAAGTGGATGAGTGATAGAGACTGAATTACATAGATTGTACAATTAATTAAAGCTAAAAAAAGATTAGCAAGCAAAGAATTTATTAAAGTTCTTTTAAACCATAATTTTAGTATTGGAAAAACAAGTATAGAAAAATAAGAGATAACAGTTAACTTACATTTATTCTGAAATTTATTTATTACTGTCTTACTTCTTTCTAAATCTCTTTCCTTTTCAATTAGTTCTCTTGAAAGAAATTCATTCTGATGAAAAGAATAAAATTGATATTTTTTACAAAATATTACAATAGTCTATAGGTTTCAAGTTTTAAAATGTTTGATCAATTAAGATACAACACACCAAAAAACAGGCTATTTCTATGGAGACACAGTAGCCATCAAAAAGACAAAATTAGAATTAAAGGACAAAATATATGATCTTCCTGCCACCTTCTCCCTTGCTCAATCCCCCATGGCAAAAGGCAAAGAGATGTAAGGAAAGATTCTGTCCTTACTACCAAAATCATCTTTCTTGACGGTTTGTCTTTACACCACCTGTGCTGCCTCGCTTCCATGATGTTCAAGCACTATTTCTGCATTTTTACTCTGTGCTTCTTCAATCAACAATTCCTGTGCTAAGACTTCATTCTAAAGAAACACTATATTAAGTTAACAAGTTCTTATCAAATGTATTGCATTTTAAAATTTTTCAAAAATTAGAATGTATACAAATTTGTGTTAATGTACAAACAAAAAACTTATTATAACTGTTAAAGAAGTCATAAAAAAGTGATCCCAGGAGGCTGGGGTTGTGGCTCAGTGGTAGAGTGCTTGCCTAGAATGTGTGAGACACTGGGTTCGATCTTCAGCACCATATGAAAATAAAAAAAAATAAAGACATTATGTCTATCTACAACTTAAAAAAAAACAAAAAACAAAAAAAGTGATCCCAGGAATATAACTTGGAGGAAAGTTCACCTAAGATATAAGAAATACTATTTCTCTCTGTAGCTGTTATATAAAATTTTCAAGTGGCTCTACTTGAGACAATTCTGCTTGTGCCATATTAGGCACAGTACCCAAAAGATTAACTTCAAGTTTACTTTTCAAAATCTTGGTCTATAAGGGTATTTCAATTTTTCTTTTACCTTCTTTCAAATTGACATCAGCATGCTTTATCTCAGTATGAACCTATTCATTTCCTGATGCTGCTACTTATCATGTATCCAGGTCAGGTATTATCATGAATTTTTTGACAAAATATTGCAGATTTTTGCCTAAGTGATAATTTCTGCATTAAGTCTGAAGATATAGATAAGGTGAAAAGATGAAATTGCTTTTTCTATGAAACTAGTGCTTCATGGCTTCCTGATACTTTCTTCACACACTGATCAGAAAGAGAGCATAAACAGTCATTTATTTCTTCCTTGCTCTCTCTACTAAAAGTAATGACTAATAATTCTAGATTTCTTAAAAGACTGTAGACATGGTACTTGAAAAATCTCTCTTCTTGTAACAGTTTCCGAAGTTGAATTATCTTTTCCTTGTACAAATGAAAAATGTCTATATAAATAGACAAAAGAATCCATTCCACTGTCTACACTATGATGAATTTCAGATAACATTCTTGATAATGATCATGTTTAGATTCTCCTACCTGTCATTCTGATCTAATTGTGGGATACTAAATGATGGTCTCATATGCAGCATCTCTGTTTTATCTGAACTCAATCTGTACTCAGAGTAAATAATGTCTCATTAATCTTTGAATCAACAGATTATTTAAGTAAGTAAACATTTTTCTTTACTTATTTCACAACTATAAAAGAACAGGTATCCAAAATGAGAAATAAGAGAAAAAATGAAATTCTGATAACATTTTCCTTTATTCTCTCTGCCATAATAATTTATTGCTTACCTTTGATTGTGCTTCACTCATATTTTTGAGGCTTACAAAATTCGGTTTTCTTTCTCCTATTATATCTCCTTGAGAAAGGTCTTCAGTTAGGTTCAAGTCTTCAATAGTTAATCCTACATAAAAGAATTAACAAATTAAAAATGAAAATAACTCTCCTACTATTCTAATGCCTTAATTCTTTAAAAATTAGATTCAAGTTTTAACCTAAACAAATGTAGAATAATCATTTCCAAAACCCTTGATCCACATATAGTCAGTATAATCTGATCTAGTTCACTTTTAATAAGCTATTAATAATATGAGAAAATAAGCTGAATTTTTCTATCATTATCAATTATATACTAAAAGTACTGATAAGTACAATATTCAAAAACACATACTCAAAAACTACATAATAATCACAAATTATGAGTAAACTGTTTATCACATTAGTATATTATACAGTTTCATTTCCCTAGAAAATTTATGATTATAGATACCATAAAGCTAAAAAAAATGCTCTACTATTTTTTTAAATATTTTTTTAGTTGTCAATGGATCTGTATTTTATTTATTTATATGTGGTGCTGAGAATTGAGCCCAGTGGCTCACACATGCTAGGCAAGCGCTCTACCATTGAGCTACAATCTCAGCCCAATGCCCTACTATTATTCATAGTTGTGCTTGTGGACTTGAGCCAAATATTTTTTTAAAATTCCCTTTTTTGGTGCTCTTAACAAAAATTATCTGTGGTCCTCTAACAAAAAGTACTACAATGGCTATTAGAAAATTTAACCAACTGTTCTTTTTTCACCAAGTAAAATAAACAAAAATGCTAATTTTTACATTCAATGAAACATTATTTTCATTTAGTAAAGAATAATTTACAAAGAAGGTTTTCAATGCATAGTCCTCAACAAAAGATAAACTGTTAAGAGTAACATATTAACATCAAAATTGCTAAGTATTATCATTATTAATCACAACAGTGGGAATTACAATAGAAATTAAGAGTATACAATCAAAACTTCCAAAACCATGATTTCTAAACTTTGTTTTTTGTGTTTTCTAAACTTGTGTTTTTTTTCTGTTTTGTTTATTTTTTTTTTGGTTTATTTTGTTTTTTTACCTGTTTCAGATTCAGGATAGAACCCAATTATACTTAGTTACTTCTCTTCAGGTCATTATTTTCATTCATTAAAACTGCAGCAGATCCACCATAACATAGCAAAAACATATTTAAAACACAGAAAATCTCAGATTCAAATGAGTTATATTCAAGTGATTCTTTTAAAGGTATTGAATAACTGAGAATACCTGAAATTGCATTTCTTTTTCCTCTTTCTTGAGCCATCTGGCGAATTTTTTTTTTCAGATTGAGTCGTTCTTCCTCTAAACTTTCAATCTGTAAAGCAGGAATTATTAGTTTTCTTTATTCAACCAAAAAAATAATCAATTAATCACCATACTTGCCTCTTTTAAAAGAATCTGGTTTTCAGCTCTGTACTGCTGCTGTTTTAAGCGTTTACTATTTCTAAATTCAGTTAAATCAATCATTGTCTTTGGTTCAAGACCTAAAACAGAAAGCAGCATAATTAAAAACTTAAAAACATTCAAATTAACTACAAAAACTTCATATGCCATCAAGCAACTGGTTATAATTCCTTCAGCTAGTATCAATAAAGAATGGATTACTTTTTGTGCAAGTATTTTCCAGATATTTATGCTAAACCCAAGATAAAATTTTATTCCAATTATTATGGAAACACTAATAAAAACCTATGAGGCTATCATAAAAATACAACAATGTATTATTACGAACAGAAGCTTTTAGATAAAATCGACTGTAGTTCAATTCTCACTTCTATAACACTGCATTTATTTATTTATCTTTGCCAGTCAGGAATGTCTGTAATACAATTAACCTAGGGGCTGGGATTGTAGCTCAGTAGCCCTTGCCTCGCATGCGTGAGGCACTGGGTTTAATCCTCGGCACCACATAATAATAAAGGTATTGTGTCCATCTACAACTAAAAAAATATTAAAAATAAATAAAATAAACCTATATATATTGCTTAGAGCAGTACGTCGTACATAGTAGTACCTGGTACAATTACATTATCATTATTAGTCTATTGTTCCTAGTGTACCTGCCTCCCAATCTGCTGTTACTAAGTAGCTAAGCTTTGAAAACCAGATGTTGTAATCGTCTGAAGTCAAGACTTTAATTTATTTGTTCTATTTAGGCTTACATGAATAAATCAAGACTTAAAGCCTTTTAAGCACAGAAAATGTGTAGGAACTTCCAGATTCCTGGTTATGACCTGATTGGTCAATTACTCAGAAGTCCAACTTGAGGTCCTAGCTTAATTCAAAAGTCCTAGTTAGACATTTTTCACAAATAAATAATCTGGATAAAATACTTAATTTTCCTTTCTCTACAGAAAATTTTTTACAATGGCCATTTTAAATATTAGAAAGCATTAACTGATATTTAGCAAATATAATGAAATCAGTTTTTAGATCTTCACTTTCATTTTAAAGAACCACCTTAAATTGAACTATTGTAACTTAATATCAAACTAGTAATATTCACTAATGTGTTATTTACTGGAATCAAAATATAAGTTCTCAAAGTAAGATTTATAAATTCTTTTTTTTTACAGTTAAACATCTTAATAAAATACAATTTATGCTCTTGCTTTTAAAAGACTTCACTGTAGAAGAAGTGATCATATAATCATATTTTTATATTTAATTTATTTGTTCTATTTAGGCTTATATGAATTACTTCTTAGAATCAATGGAGCTCTTAAAATACTTAACTAAAATAAAACTTAAGCAGTCTAAATTGTAAAAGTCAAGTACTTCAAAGTCCTTCAAAGGTTTAAACATTTATAAATGTCATTAGGAATTCATCTGAAACTAAGAATGCTTGCAAATTAACCAGTCATCAGTCCCTGGTCCCTTCTGTTTGGGAGGAAAAAAAGGTTAACGTCTGACATATGGTATTAATGTTAAAAGACCTTCATTTTTCAAACAAGGACCAATTACTGAGGAGGTACCAGACTATATAAAATGAGACTCCAGGACTGCTGACCCACCATTCTGATTACATGAAATCCTCAATCTCACTTAAACAGAAGCAGCTTGTTTAAATGTTTTCACAGAAGTATTTATTTAGGGGTTGGGGGAAGCATTCAACTACTTAAAAGTAATAGTAATAAACCAAAGTAAACAAAAAAGACTTGGAAATCATGGCTGAGAAAACTATTTAAAAGATGACTTACCCAAACGCTCTCTAAGTGCCTCATTTTCATCAAGGAAATCATTGATCTTCAACTCAAGTTTATTGATTTCCTTTGTCAATTCTTCAATCTCTCTATCTCTTATTTTAATTTGGTTTTTACAGTTCTTTATTTCAACAACAGCATCTTCTAAACCATATACTCCCTGAAAAACACCCAATCTAATTTAAATATAAAGTGGTTTATTTTAATAAATCAAATTCATGAATTATTTATGAATTATTTTTCATTAATTCTCAGGGGAAATGTATATGTACCTACAACTTATATGATAGGCATATATGAGATTTTTTCAAATTTTAAATTTATTTTCAATAGATAATAAGAACATAAAAATTATACATTATGGTTTTTTATGTACTTTTATAAACTGAATCTAGTAATAATAATGATGGAATGCAGAATGCTTAAAACTTCCCAGTACAATATCCTACTGGCAAACTATTAGAATACTACATATAAAAACCATAAAATTATTGAAAATTAAAAGTGAATCAGCAATACCAATAGAATGTGTTAGAAATTAAATTGCCTAAGTTGCAATGAGTTTAAAAAGTATAAAAAGTACAAGGCAGACAGTTGACATATTAAATAACAAAACCATCTTGTCACAAGTTTTTTCAAATCAACCAGGGGTATCACATCTACATGATAGCAAAAAGAATACACACAACAAACAAGCTAATTCTACAGCTTCACCAAAGCTGATTATCTGGGCAAAATGCTTCGATCAAATGGTTTGGAAAAAATTCTGACACAAAATAAATGTTCATAAGATTGAATGGTTTAATATAAATTAGAATAACCTTTACCAAAAGAGATTTATGGAATGTTTTTTAAATAGTATCCAGTAAAGGGCACAAAAGAGTCTGTAAGTGGTAAGAATAATTCTAAGTTTCTTGACTGACAAGATAAATATACATACCGATTCATAATCTTTTAATCGCTTCAGAGCCTCAACTAATTCTTTATCCTTTTCTCTAGCATCAGCCTCAGCCAGTTCAGCTGTTCTCTCAGCCTCTTTAGTTTTCTCTTCTAAAATTTGTACCTTTGACTGAATTTTGGTAAAATGATTCTGTTGAGAAAGGGATGAAGCACCTACAGGGTAAAAAGAAAAATCATGAGTTAACTGAGTTGACTTTAAATTCCTTTAAATCAGTGATTCCAATATCAGGACAAAAGTGGTATGGCACTAAAAAGCTCTTTTAATGTTGCAATTTTACATTTGTAAACTGAAATTTCTATTTTGGTTTGATTAATAAAATTAACTAAAAATGTAAAGTTCAGTTAAATCACCTTAGCTGAAGGGGGTAGGGATTATAAAAGTTCGCAAAACACAGCTTTATAGAATTGATCATTGTAACAGAGAATATTGCTATTCATAGTATTCAACTTCTCTTTTGATCATGTAATTTGAACAACAAATTTTTAGGTGGATACCTGACCATTAGAAATGAAGACTAAATTTCCACTTTACACTCCAGCAGTCAGTTATGGTCATGTTACTATAGGAAATCCAAAGATCTTGCATGAATTTCAGGAAATGTTTTAAAGGAGAAATGTCAATCTTTTTGTTTCTTTCCTCCATCCTACTACGTGGAATATGGATATGAAAGCTAGAACTCAAACACTATTCTTAGAATTTGAGATCAAAATCACATGTTGAGATAGGCAGAGAAACAAGACAAAGGAGTCCCCAGATGCCTGCTACATGGTATTTGTGCTGCTGCCATACCAATCCTAAACTGAATTACTTCAACTTTGTTTATATCATAGAGGAATAAGTTTCTATCTTGTTTAAATCATGTTTCATGCTTTATTTTTCTATAATTTGAAGCTAAATTTAATCATAACTTAAGTAGAAGTCCTAAATCCATTCCTGTATGAGCATAAACTGTTGCTAAACCAACATATAATATACTTATCATTCTAATCTTTACTGACACAAATCATACTATGTTCATTCATAATAAACTTTTACTAATATGTTTATATTAGACTTATTTTATGCACTTGGCTAGAAGGGGAGATCACACAAGGTTTTTTAACAAATGAGAACTGGTGAGCCAGGAAAGGTAGTACATGCCTGTATCTGAGACTCAGGAGATTGAGGCAAGAGGATTGCAAATTCAAGACTAGTCTAAGCAAATTAGTGAGACCCTGTCTCAAAATAAAAAATGAATTAGACTGGGGATATAGCTCAGTGGTAAATACCTCTGAATTGAATCCTTACTGCTCAAAAAATTTTTTAAAGAATTAAATAAGAAAGAAACAAACAAATGACCTTTGTTCTCTGGAGCTAATAGCCAACTGTGCAAGAGGCTGAATTGTCCCCCAATATCCATTCCCTCTTTATTCTACATAGCCTTTACAATAAACACTACATTTTCTCATCTATCCTTCAGTATGTGCTTTTCATTATCTCCTCTACCTCTATCTTGCTATTTGGATATAGACATGGACAAAGCTGCCTTCTAGATGCAACAGAAGAAGATAAGCCCCTGGACTGCCTGATTCTAGATGACAACACAAGTGGGAATCTCCTGTCTTGATTTTGCCGCTATTCTTCTGATCTGTGTTAAGAGCTAAAGTTAATCCTAATCAATGAAAGAAGCCATTATGGTTTACAAGTTTAATATATAAAGCACAATCTAGTACATATATCTTCTGCAATCTTCAGGAATTTTAAGACTATAGACTGCAACTGTCATTAGATTTCTTTCTTACTTGATAGCAGAGATCAACTGCAACTTTTTCTCCTGGTGACTAACATGTAAAATTCATATTATCAGTCATTCTTTTAAAGCAGTTAAACATACTATACTCTACTACACAATATAAACATATATAAAAATACATACATCAAGTCAGTCACTGACACTACTCAAAGTCATATTACATTTCCCAATTCTTCATTCTTGCAAATGCTTTTCTCTCTCCTCAAACTTGTAATATACATACTCCCCTATTATTTTTGGCTGAGAACCTTGCTTTCTTATTCACTGAGAAAAAAGAAGCAATTAGTACAGAATTTGTACAAGTTCCCACCATCAGGAAGTCTACCCAGCCTCCTGCATCTGTACCTATATACATTACCTTTCTTTCTCTATTTATCAGTCTGTGTTCCTAGTTAAGGCCAATGTCTTCACTGACAGACTATATCCAATTCCATGACTTTCTCAAGAATTTTGCTCTAGAAGTTCTCTCCCTGCTCTGCTTCATCAATTATTTCTTCTTGAATGGAGCATTTTCATTAATCCAGAAGCATGAGTTAATTCTTTCATCTTAAAATCACTTTCTTATCTTTCTTTCCTCTTGGGCTAACACCTCATTTTCACCATTCCCTTTATGGGAAAAATCCTAAGAAAAAGAGTTCTTACAGTTCTCTACATTTCTTCTCTTGACCTAAAAATAACCATTGCTAAGTCTAATGCTCACTTTTAGTGCTTATCTTGACCTACTGAATGCTGACCTCTGAATGTAGCTTATGCTTCCTTGACATTTTCAGGTAGTTTTCAAGCCTCTCCACGCTCCTGGTATTCCTCCCATCTCTGGCCCTTCCTTTTCAGTCCCTTTTGGTCATTCCTTTTCCTCAGCCTCTAAATTATAAGTATTCTTGGTCTCAATCTTTAGATTTTGTTTCTTCACCTACAATCATTTCCTTAATGACCCTGGGTAGACTGACAACTTCAAATACCATTTTTATGGAGATGGTACTCAAATTTACATCCTTAGCTTAGTTTGCTCTTCTGACCTTTCTATATTAGACTGTTCTATATTATTACCTACTTAACACCTTCACTTGGATGTCTAATAAACACCCAACTTAACATGTCCAAAACTAAGTACCTAACCATCTCTAAACCTGATCTTCCCACAAACTTCCCCAAAGCGCAGACTAAAAGCCCTGATAACTTTTTCTCATATCTGCTCTATAAGCAAATTCCACTTTCATCACCTTCAAAATAAATCCACACTGGCTAAATCTAATAACCCTATTGTTACCATCATTCTCCAATCCACTATCACCTTTCTCCAGATTGTTTCAATCAATAGTCATGTAACAAGTTTCCTCTTCTGTCCTTACCATTTCCACAATCTACTGCAGACATAGCCTAAGTCAAATTATATCACTCCTTATTCCTATCCTCAGAAACTGTGGTGTCCCAGTTCACTTAAAATAAAAGTCAAAGTCCATACACTGAACTATAAGGCCCCACAATATAGCCTCTGGTAAATTCTGATTTTATCTCTTATCATTATCCAACTGCTTATTCTCCAGCTGCCAGGGCTTCTTTGACGATCAAACATGCTTGATACATATACTCTTACTTCAATGACTTTGAACTTACTCCTACCGCCTTTAGTCATCCTACAGACTATTTCCCATGCAGATTTTTTTTTTTTGGTACTGGAGATTGAACTCAGGGGCACTCGACCACTGAGCCACATCCCCAGCCCTATTTTGTGTTTTATGTAGAGACAGGGTCTCACTGAGTTGCTTAGCACCTCGCTGTTGCTGAGGCTGGCTTTGAATTCGCGATTCTCCTGTCTCAGCCTCCCTAAGTGCTAGGATTACACACTTGCACCACCATGCCTGGCTCCATTCATATCTTTTTATCTTTAGTAATTATAATAATGTTCCTCAATTTATCATGACCAGTCTATAGTATACCCTGATATACCTATAGTATGCAGTGCTATGGAAAAATAATAGCACTAATGTTGTGAAGGCTGTGTTCAGAGGATTTGATGTATTTGGCAAGGTGATATGACTTACTATAAGGAAAGTATGAGAAGACATTAATTTGGGGAATACTATTTCAAATGCTAATGTATCAAATTACTTCTGAAAAGTATCTGCCATGTTGATACATTGATCAAAATTTTATTTCTATTATAAAAAAGGTAAAATATAAAAAAACAATTACACTACCATCTTCATTTTTATACCACCAATCTAGTAATAGATTAATATAATTTTCATCAGAGAAAATTATAGAAAACACATTCATCATTTACATATTTAAGCAGTAGTACTATGCACAATATCCTGTATAATTTTTTGAAAATAATAAAATTCAAAGAGAACGTACAATGAGTATTGATATAATACAATTGTATTTTAATAAACCATTAAAACATAATAGATGAAATAACTTTAGTTATAAAATATTGAATTACCTTTGTTCCTCTGGAGCTCATTTCTCAAATCTTCAATAATAAAAGTATTTTTCTCCATTTCTTTTGTATATTGTTCTACTTGTTCAGTGAGCATCTTAATTTGACTATCTCGGTCCTGTATACCCTATAAAATATTTTAAGACATTGCATATCCCTTAATGAATATTAATATACATTTTAAAGGTAAGGGGGAAGGTAGGTTTTCTTGTTTTCAAACAGACTACAAAATATATTTTGTAGTTGCTTAGCGCCATAGTTTTTATGGATAAAACTATGCTTTTGATATTCTGTACACCTCAGCTGCCCTACACAATGTTACCTACAGAGATATCACTCTAATACTTAAAGAAGAAAATAATAGCTAACACTCTAACAAATACGAATTTCAGAACTCTCTAATATTTGCGGCTTTTTATAACCATTATGTGTTACTTTTCCTCACTACCCATCCAAGTACATCATTTTACCATTTTGTATATTTGTGTTTTGTACTGTGCTTTTCTCTTTCACTCAACTTAATTTCTATTCCTTTAGCACTTCATTCAAAAATATTGTCCTCTATAATTATTCTTATCCTTTAAGAACTTCCCAAATGTCATTTTTTCTTTTGGGCTGACTAGAAAGTTAACAGACAATGCAAGTGTGCTTTCTTTCTATGTAAGTACATTTTTATTAATAATAAAATATTTAGGTAGCTCATTAAAATGATAACCACTTTTAGTTTGTTTCACACCTATAATAGAGTATGTCAGGACTAAAATATTATACAACAAATCTTAATAACAGAGTAGTAAGATATTTTAAAATCTAAAAATCTTTAATATTTTCTTATTAATTCCTAACCAAAACAATGGCAATATTATCTACATCAACACAAAAATAAACAAGATGATTCTACTTCTAACTCTAACCATTACTCTAATTTTCTTCTTGGGCTAATTCAAGAAATTACAAAAGACTTTATCATACACCCACCAGTGGAAGCCACTAAATTAGATTCAGGTGACACAATAAACAAATGTTCACACTTTTAACTTTAATAAAATGGATTGATAAACCAAAGTTTGAGAAGGTTTTACCTGTTGTAGAGCCATAATGTTACTTTTATCAGCATCAAGCTGGGCATTTTTAAGTTTTTCCTTCAGGTTATGTAACATCTGCTGATATTCAATTATTTCATCATCTTTAGAAGACAATATTAACTAGAAATAAACAAAATATTATCTGTGACACAAAAGAAAAATAAATTATTCCTCACGGAAAACACCATTAGCTCATTTAAGAAAATATAGGAAATACAATTCTTTGAACAAGAAAGACTGACCTTAATTCTTTTTAACATGAAGTTCAATAAGAAATGATTAAAAAATGCACACTGTAATTTTCAAATTTTTAGAATATTAAAAAAACTCAATTCAAAATTCCTTTCTAAATCAGAACTTACAAGTTCTTCCATATTACTACAAAACGTTCTATACAACTGATCTATGAAATGAGCATTAAAATGCCACTGAGAATAAAGTATCTTAAATGAATAAAAGAAAAAGCTGTTTGTATTCTTAGAGGGACTGAATATCATAAAATGTTTGTCCTAAATCAATCAATAAACAATTTATAACTTTTATATATACCCAATAAAAAAGTTTTAAAGATTTTTTAACAAGCTACTTCTAAATTTCATGTAAAAATTGTTCATAAGAGTCTAAAAAAAAAAACAGTGAGAACGGTGTTCACTTACACGTGAAATAATTAAAACAAGTATGATTTTAGACAATAGTTGTAATCAATTTCATAAAAGAACAGAAATAAATCATAAATCCAAACATAAATCTAAAATTCAGTAGTTTTTGTATGATTAAAAAAAGAAACTATTTCAATATGAGATGAAATATTCAGTAAATGATGTTTCAGTAACAGAGTAGCTCTATTTAATCCATATTACAATCTTTATACCAAAATTATCTATGTATGCTTTGAAGACTTAAATGCAAACAAGGAAACCAAAAGATACTAGGGAAAAAAAAGAGATGAGAAAACAAGTTTATACTAAGAAGCCTTTATAATTATGACACAAAGGTCAAAAACCATTAGAAAAAGAATTAGTTTAACTAATTAATATAAAAAGAAATACCATATTTCATTCAATAATTGTCACCATCTCAATAACATATCTTGAGTAGTCTGTATATCCTAATCTTGCAACAAAGTTTAATAAATGATTTCTAAATAATACCAGCACATTTTTAATTATGTTTCACATAATTGTTGCATCCCATTTTTTTGCAAAAATAATTTGACATACAATCTGTGATAATTATGCAGCAAAATATTGTACTTCATATTAAAAAAAAGTACTCAAGACTCAAAGCCAAAACATAAGCAACTAACTGGAGAAATGCATCTACAACAAATATCACAATTCCACATAGCAATTTATTTTACCAACCATACTTGTATATTTAAAAAATAAAATATATACAAGAATATTCATTAAAACACTGTTATTAACAGTAAAAATTGGAAACCTCCTAAATGTTACATGAAAAGGAATCAATTATAAATAAACATGCTACAAAGAAAACTTAAACAGCCATTAAAAAGAACAAAGCAATACTATATATACTGAGATAAAATAATTAAAGATGTAAGTCAAAAAAGTATATTACATATATATCATATGGTTTCCCCACCAAAAAATTAAATTTGGTTTAAAAAAAATTGTTTTTCCAAGAATTGGTCAATTATGGTTCACAGGTGAAATCTGGCACGCCACTTGTTTTTATAAAAAAGGTTTCACTGGAAAACGGACTTACTCACCGATTTGTGTATTGTCTATGGTGTTTTTCACATGTTAACAGCAGTGTTAACTTAAATATTTACTCTTTAGACCCTTCTATGAAATTTAGGGACTCCTACTTGATTTTTCAGGCCTCCTTTCCATTGTCTCTGCTTTTATTTAAAATACTTATTATCTGAGCTTCCTAGATGATAACCAATTTCCATTGCCAACATTTATATGAACCCTGTTAGAAGCAATGACTCTAGAAGACAGAGGTTTTAAAATAAGAATTACTCATTCAGGCATCTCACATTTTTCAAATATATAACCATCAAAATTCCAGCTTCTGACATGGAAAGGCTGTGGAATTGATTGAGGTTGGAGGTTGGTAAGGAGAAAAAGAGGTGAATATTGAAAAGGCTTCCCAAGTGATTCTGACAGATCTCTTTCCTTACTCTTCATCCCACTGATTAATCTTGACATGAAAGCACTTACTCAATAAATGAGCTAAAAGACTACACAGCCTTTCTAAGACTTATAATACCATTAACTAAAAAAAAAAATTTAAAATTTTAGTAACTTCTACAAGTCCTTTACACAAAATAAAATTTAAATTTAAAATCAAAAATCGAAAATGAAAACACTATTATATCAGTTGAGAAAAGCACCTTCCATTCTTCTACTTTTGCATTGACAGCCACCATGATTGGATCATCTTCTTCATTTTTTGCTTTCAGAACATCTGTAAGTTCCTTCACCTAAAAGGTAACAATTATTTCAAGAACTGGTACTAATTGGTGTGACATAAATATATTTATTACATATGCATATTTACATACACACACATACACAGATGTACTACATTACGTATGCCATTACTGGGTAGCCCATAACATATAATGGTTTCTGTATCTTTATACAGGTTGAGCAAACTAATCCAACATTCTGAAATCTGAAAAGGTCCAAAATTAGATACTTTTTGGCAATGAAGTAATGCCACAAATGGAAAATCCATGCTAAACCTCATGTGACAGATCTCAATTGGAAGGCCAGGTGCACTAAAAATATCGTCTAATATTTTTTTCAAACTATACATATTAGGTATATATGAAACATAAATGAATTAAATATTTACATTTGGATCTTGCTCCCAAGGTATTTCTTTATATATGCAAATATACCAAAGTCTGAACAAATTCAAAATCTGAAACACTTCTGGTAACAAGCATTTCAGATAAGGGATACTTAACCTGTAGTTGCACAATTTTCTTTTATTATAGAGAATTATATTTTTAAACATTATTTTACTTTTTAAATAAGTTCCATCCCAGATAAATAGCAAACAATGCATTGGTTTCTAATATATTTATATTGTATTCATTTTAAGATATTAAGCTATATGGTATGATCCATAGGACTTTCAAAAGTAGTCAACAGAAAACCTTTTATTAAGGTCTAAAATGCATAAACAGGACTGCGTCTATATATTCATTCAAGTGTCACTTACATACTCCTAAATGGTCAGAACTACAAAATGTTTGTGTAGAAATTTCAAAACATATTTAGACAAGTATTATCATGAGGACAACATATTACAGTATTAAGAAGAGACAAAATTCACATCTTAGAAAATTGATATATTTGCAATAAATAGTAACAAAGAATACAAAGTCTATAAATAAGCTATCTTGACAATAATTCTTACTTGAAGTCTATAATGATCATTTTCTTTTTTTAACTGGTCCATTATATTATCAGTCTGATGAACAATAGCTTTCATTCTATTATACTCGTCGGTCATCTTCTCCATTTCCTGTACAGACTCTTCTAGGTTTTTTCTCATTTCTTGATTTTGAACTTCAATTTTCTCATTAGCCTCTGTTAAAGTCTAAAAAAGTTGGAGATATTACAATTTTATTTTATTTTTTGAGAGTATCGGGGATTGAACCCAGGACCTTGCACATGCTGAGCAAGTGTTCTACTACTGAGCTATACCTCTAGCCCTAAGAAACACTATGATTTCCAAAAAAGTTTTACATAAAATGAAATTTAATCTAAATTAAAATTAAATGGAGACAATGCACTGCACAAAAGAGAATTCTTTATATGCCTTTAGGATAAATTGACATCGATCAATTAAATTACATTAAACATTAAGAAAATTGTACAAAGGCTTATATTAAAAAGAAATTTAAAAAAGAATTGGAACTTCAAAGATGCAATTTATTTCATGTTTTACAAAAGTACACGATGGCCAATTTATAATGAAGAATTACATGGAGAGTTAAATACTAGATTTATATTATAGTGAAATTAAAGTTTGTAAGAATCATTGCTTTAAACTGACTTTATTCATTTTACCTGAATTTCATCCAGATATTGGACAAGTTCATAGTTTTTTTTAGACAACTGTGATCGGTAGTCACTGTCTTCTCCTCTTCTTGATAAAAGTGATTCTTTTTGTGAATCTATTTGCTTCTGGTAGTCAATAATATCCTGACGAAGCTGTTCATTCTGAAGGTAGATCAAAAACAACAGTCCTTTAAGAAATTATCCAAAACAACAAAACTATATCTTCTAAATATTGCTCTCAGAACGTATCTTTAAATTCCCAAGGTTTCACTACCTTTAAAGTCTCACCTTTTTCTTTAGACGTTTGTTCTCCAGAAAAGAACAGGAAAAAGGTAATTAGAAATGAGAAAGGCAATACAGAATTTAAAATAATAGTCAGAAACTTAAAAAAAGCAAAAATAAAGAAACTTCAGGACATTTGAGTATACTTTGGATAACCAAGGAAAGTAAGAATAATAACCATTAAATGGAACATTCTGACTATGCTACTACATTCAGAATAAGCAATATACAAACATTATTTGGCTCAGAAGAACCAAATAATAATTAGAATTTACAAAATGTGTGAGAACAAAAATTATTTTAAAATGCTGAATAAGAGCAATAAGAACAGAAATCCACTCATATATTCAATTAGCAAATTAGCAAAGAATGGATTATTCAACAGAAAGCAAGATTTTTCAACACAGATCTAAGAGATGAAACAGCTTCACGTTTTGATTTATCTTCTAATTCCTTGACACAAAGTGGTTTCATAAAATTAAAGTTTAAAAACATAAGTTACTTAGAAGATTCCATTTCTGCTTACAATATAAATTTATGTAAACTTTTTCAACAAGTATCTTTGTTGAACCACCACAACTACTAAAATGTTTTACCAACCTCTCTTCTTAATTTGCTGTTTTCATTTTCTGCCTCCTCATTTCGAAGAGCCAACTAAAATAGTAAAAAAATAAATATGATAAAATTCAACATCAATTCAATACAAAGACAAGTTTTTTCGATTGTCAATCTAAATTCTAAATCCTTTACAATAAAGTAAAAACACATTTAACTATAAGGACTTCAAATCAACCTAAGACAAATAATCAAAATTTGTCAAACTAAGGATTACAAAGGATAAGGCAGATGCAGATTAAGATTTTAAAAATCCACACAAACTCAAAAACTAACCCAAACAAACAAAATAACAAATTAGTAAATAAATTTAAAAATTTTTAAAAATTATTCTCCCTCTTCCTTTTCCATCCCCCCAAAATCCATAATTAAATAGTGGTTTTCTGCCAAAAATCATTATATTTTACTGTTTCTATGTCATGGCTAGAAAATTCTTTGCTCCTAATGAGTAGTGAATTACTTAGAAATATATGTCAGCAAATATAATAGTTAAATGAAGCAACATGATATCAAACTAGCCTAGGTTTATATCTCTATGCATCAATTTCTAATAAAATGTGCACAAGACACTTATTATCTCTTAAAATCAGTTTTCTCATCTCGTATGCTGAAATAAGAACTAAATAAGACATATATAAAGTCTCTTAGCATAATAGTAAATAGAATTTTAAAAAATAATATGTATGTATATATAGAGTTCTCTTCACATACAAATGATTTTATTTTTCACTGTTTTGTTTTCTCAAATAGGCAAATACTATTATAACCATCATGATAATTTTATCACCCATTCTTCAACAAACAATCCTACTTATGATCTTTTACTTTTCTGTGTTCTCCTTACTAGAGACGACACAATCACAATGTTGTACAACCATATTTGAAAGTCTACAATAAAGAACCAAATACAGCATGTGATACTTGATGGAACCTTGAATACTGAGGGGTAAGAAAGAGAGGGCTATGAAAGATATTATTGGGTCCACAGAGGAAATTTGATTATAGTACAGAATCAATATTAAGTTTCCTAAGTATAATGATTATATTATGGTTATGCAGAATATCCTTTTTAAGAAAGACATGCTGAAATGTTTTAACTGTGATTTTCTGCAATTAATTCTCAAAACAGCTCAGCAGAAAAAAAAGGCAGTAAGAGAAGAATGTGTGTATAAAGATAATGAAAGGACAATAAAGCTAGTGCACAGTTAACAACTGGTGAATCTATACACAGGGACTATGGATGTTTATTGTTTTTCTTACAATCTTCATGAATGTCTAACATTTTTCAAAATGAAAAGTTTAAAGAAAGCTCATAATAAAATGCAAAGTACAATTCAGATCTTAAAAGTTTGCCTTTTATTACTATCCTTTTATTATTATCTGAGAATTAAGAAATAGACTATTGTATTCTAAATTGGAAAATTTTAACAAGAGAGAAGACAAGAACTTAATATTGAAGTTTTAATGTTACTGATGTTACTAATGTCCTTTCCCATTAGCCTCTCAAACATCACACTCTTTTTTTTAACTTTTTTTTTAGTTGTAGATGAATACAGTACCTTTATTTTATTTATTTGTTTTTATGTGGTACTGAGGACTGAACCCAGTGCCTCACACATAATAGGCAAGCGCTCCACCACTGAGCCACCACCCCAGCCCCACATCACACTCTTAGTGGGATTTCCTTCAAAACATCTATTCCTAATTCATTACTTTATTAGATATTTCTGAAATCCATCTTACAATCACTTTTCTGGCTTTATTAGTATCTGTACTGACGAAACATAAATCCTTATCATCTGCCCAGTATCTCTTGTGAATTCCAGATCCACAGATATTCTTTTTAAAGATGAGGAGCTCAAACTCAATGAAATAATAATCTTGGCCAGGCATAGTGCTGTACACCTGTAATCCCAGAGACTTGGAACACTGAGGCAAGAGAATCAAATGCTCCAGGCAGCCTCAGTGACTTAGTGAGATCCTGTCTCAAAACAAAAAAGTAAAAAGGGATAGGGATGTAGCTCATTGGTAAAGCACCCCTGGGTTCAACCTCTAGTAGAAAAGAAATTCTCAAACCTTCAAACTCCTTATGTATCCCTTCTTAGTGAATGGCCTATCCACTTACCTATCCAGTAGCCTAACACACAAAATTAGGCAGACTCTCCCATTTATCCTTCTCCTCCCACCATTATTCACCATGTGCAATTACATCTACTTCTCTCAAATATGTCTGTGCATCTTAACCCCATCAGTCATTACCTTAATTATGCCATCCATCATTAGCCTGAATTAACACAAATGTCTCTTTACTAGTTTTGGCCTTCTTCAATTTACTCTCCACAAAGCAGAGTAAACTTTAAAACTATAGACCTAATCTTGATATTGTGTTCAAAATTTTTCCTTTGACTTCTTTTAGAAAAGAACCAAATTCCTCAGGAACTGGCCCTTATTTCTCCAGAGGACTTTGAGTATTAAAATTGGGAAGGCAGGATAACACAGTAGTCAAAAGCACAGATTCTTGAATAGGACTGTCTAGATTCAAATCCTGGCTTTATCATTTATTGGCTCTGTAACCATAAGCAATTACTTACCCTTTCTGCATCTCTTAATTTCTTTATTGGTAACATGGTAGAAATGACACTTATCATATAAGATAAATTATCAAATGAGGAATAATGAATTAACGAATATGCATAATATATATGAATTAATATAATAATTCATAATGAATAATGAATTAATGCATATAAAGTACATGGCACATAGTAAAGACTCTATGGAAGCTATTTTACCTATATGCTAGCCAAAATGAACACTTGTAGTTTCAGAACACACTATATATCCTTTATCTAGGTCTCAGCAAATGCTGTATCTTCTACCCAGAATGCTCATTTCTGTTGCCACACTAATTTCTACTTTAGGTCTGTTTACACATCAGTTCCCAAATCTCAACACTGAGTAAGGTATCCCTCCAGAGAGTATCCTAGAGTATTTTTTTAATCTCCATATAATCCCCAAAGTATATTATCTCTATGGTATGTTTATTACTGACTGTGAATATCTTTAAGAACTGGACAATAGTAACTCGCTATATCCTAGTAATTAGCATAATCTTTGCAATGCTGTAAATACTTAATAAAACTAAACGACTGGTTTAGGGCAAAGAACGAACTGCCAAAGAAACTCAGTGCCTATTAATTTTTCATACCAAACTTTAAGACCAAAGCATCAACTTTTATATATAATTCTAATGTTCTCAGAAGTATGTGCCTCCAAATACAAAGAATTAATCTCTCAAAGTAACTAGAAGAACCCAAGAGGTGTGTGTGTGTTTCTTTTTCTTTTGGTACTGAGGATTTAATCCAGGACCACTTGACCACTGAGCTACATGACTGGTCCAATTTATTTGTTTATTTGTTTGTTTGTTTATTTTTGAGTCAGTGCCTTGTGAAGTTGCTGAGGCTGCCCTCAAATTTGTAATTCTTTTGCTTTAGCTTCCGAAGTCTCTGGGATAACAGGCATGCACTACTGCACCAAGCTTCCATTACACGTTAAAGATGCAATGAAAGAATGAACAGTGATATAAAATCTTACAGATAGCATTAACAATATTTTTTAAAAAGCAAAACCAGATGTTCTATAAGGACATCTTTTTTTTTTTTTTTTTGGTACTAGGGACTGAACTCAGGGGCACTCAACTTGAACAGTTAAGATTCATTGAAAAAAAAAAAAATGTGCCTTACTTGTTCATTAACTTTCTTCTCTTTTTCCAACTCCTTTTCCATGTCCTCCAATTCTCTATCTTTTTGTTCCAATTGCTTTTCAAGTTGGCGAATTTCATCACGTAAAAACCGAGTGTCCCGTCCACCTGCAGACTGCTGAGCCATCTTAATGTAATAAACCAAAAGCTTAAATTAATTCTATTATATTTGGACATTCAAGTCCTCCAACAAGTGAATAATTATCCTGAGTTAAAATTTTCATTATGCTTCAGCACCAGGCATTTAGAATAACATTCACTTAAGGACCATTTTTGAAAGTCATTAACTTATTTATGCTATGGTTCACAGGCAGACAATCCTTTAAGCATATCCTAAACCATTGAGCCACAAACAAGGGATTCTTAATTTAATTACTTAAGAGTCTGTTATAGCTACTAAGGCACAGGCACCAGACTAAACTGCAAAGGCATAGAATGTAGGCAATGAATTATCAAGACATCTCCTGAGCCTCAGAAATCTGAAACCAGGTTCCAATTCACCCACACCTCTTAATTCTCTTGACCTAGCCCTTCTCTCATACCTGGAGTATTTAGACCAGTACTGTCAAAGAGAACAATGCTGTCAAAGAGAACTTCTAGGGAAATGGAAATGTTCTCTGCATTGTCCATTTCAGCAGTCTCTATCTACATTTGGCTATTGAGCATTTGAAATGCAGCTAGTATAACTAAAGGACTAAATTTTTAATTTTAACAAACATAAATGTAAACACCTATAAGTGGCATATACTACCATACTGGACAGCCCAGATTTAGGTTATCTTTAAAATCTTGCAGCAAACTAAATCCATTTTGGTTGATGTTTCTGTTAAACTTAATTCTGTCATGCCCCAAAACATCAAATCACTGGTCACCTAACCTGTCTCATTTTTGCTCCTCACCATACACTTTTGCTATACCTCTCCTTTCACCAAATTTTTCTCTCTTCCTCCCAAAAAGCTTTCCACTGAGGCTTTCTCTAAAAGGCTCACTCAATAAAAATTAATATTTTACATCTTCAGTTTCTTTACAGAACCCTCTTTTCCACCTCCTTACCTTAGTGCAAGTTGCTTCTTTTAAGATACTAATTTCTTTGGAATTCTTCCCACAGGTTCTTTCAAGAATAGTGTTGGTATTCTCCTAAATTTATTCTATCCTGCAACTAACTTCCATATTATCATCCCTATCATTCCTCTTCCATCCTATAAAAACTCCAGCTGCTTTAGATCTTACAAGATATCCAGCTATCCCATTCCTACATACAATAGTAGCAAGCCACCAACATCCCAATTGTTCCTTAAAATTCACTGGAATTTTAGGCATGAGGTGGCTCAAAGTCTTCCATCAAAAGCTGACCTAAGCAATTTCCATATCCACATAACTTTCACCAGTCTTTTCTTTTTTTAAAATTTATTTCTTGAATTCAGTCTGCCATACTCATAACAAATCCTTGTCTAAATAGGAACATTTTCTCAGTTATCCCCAACAGATCTGCCCCTTTGACCTTAAAGGACTCTATAATCCCTTGAATTTATTTCCCCTTCCTATCTCTAGCCTTTCCCTATCCCAACCCCAATCTTGACTTACATACCTATTTAGCTAAGCTTTCATAATCATCACTTCAACCACTTTCCTACCACGATCTTCAAACATCCTACCCTTCTATTCTTTAACAGCCCCTATGTAAATACAGGAAGAGAATCAATCCAATTTCATAAATCATGTATTATACAAATATTTATTGAAAATCCTTGACATTTCCCAGGCAGGACATACTGTAAGAAATAAAAAATAACTAATCCAAGTTCACAAGAGTTAAACAAGTTAAAAGAATCAGAACTGCAACCACTTCAGAACCCCAATTCTCCAGTCCTTTCCCCACTACATGTCATGCTTCATCTGTCATCCTTATAATTTGACCATACTATCTTCCACTCTTATTTTTGCAGATAATCTCACCTACAATCTCTCAACTTCCAAACACTAAACCTTCAAACATAAGATCTTCTATATACATCCACTCTTCCTTCTCTCCTAATACAAAGGAAGAAGGTCTTCCTCCTTTCCAAGTCAGTCCTTTCTACCTTCTCAGGAACCTCATTGTACTTAGTTCCTCAACAATACGTTCATATTTTAGCTCTTGGCTTTGTCAAAAGGGACTTCTTCTAACATATCCTTTTATCACTATTCCTCAAACCTTCACATCCTTCCTGTTACCTCAATTACTAGAAATCTTCTGTATTATTCTATTACCTATAAGCTCCATCCAGCTCTGAAGTGTTTTTATATTATTCATGATTGGGTGTTTAATTCACAGCACATAGTATTTATTACACTGAACAAACAACTCAGTATAATGTCAACTTTTTGATCTTTTTTAGGCAATAATAAAAAATATGAAAATAATATAACTAATGACAATTACTCTTTAGAAAATAAAAAAGGACTTACCTCCAGTTCATTTTCCAGTTTCATTACTTTTGTTTTTAATTGATTTTCTGTTTTTTTAAAAAAAGGCAAATGTTTCAATTGGTTAGATTTACCTCAAAACAACTTTTTAAATTAATTTCAATAAAATAATAAAATTATTTTAAAATATTACATGATAACAAGATAATGTAAAAGTAGCCATTACATACCAGATTCACAAAATAGTGCTAGAAATGTTTTTCAAAACAAATTGAATTTATCTATTTCCTAGAACATAGTAAATTTGATTTTCTACTATTTAACAAATAAATGGAATTGGTTAACACAATAGTTTTTATCAAGACATTTACCAAATTTTGCTTGTTCTTCTCCAGCTTTTTCAACTTCTTCCAAAGCTAACTCTACTTCTTGAGCTTTCATCTAAAAAATAAAAGAAAAATAAAATTACTTCAATATACTTTTATATTGAAGGTTATAATGTACAGATCTGCAACAGTTTGAACCATCTTTGATTCTTCTTTTTTTCCCTCAACTCTTAAATGCAGGATTACAACTTCTTCCTTAGAAATGTTTCTCACAACTACTTTTTCTATCCAATTGTTTTTATTCTAGTTCACAAGTTTATGTCTGGACTCCTTCATAATGTTATGGCCACTCAGTTCCAATTCCCTTCAATCTCTCCTATATAACATAGTCAGTTTTTCCTTTCTAAGGCATATTTTTGTATCTGTCAATTATGGTTTAGAAGCCTTCCTTGCCAATACCAAACAGGGAACCTTTAAGACCCTTGATAACCTATCCCAAACTGTCCACACAACATCTGCTTTCTCTACAACCTTCTACAAACTTCCTGCATGTATTTGCTGAAATGAAAACAAACATATTTCCTATCTCTAATATTTACTTATAACCACCAGCTCTAGAATCCTCTTAGCATCTCACCACTTGGCCTCTCACTTATCTAAACTACTCCTCAGTCTTCATCCTTTTACCAAGTCTTTTGATACAACTTAAATCACCGTTTCTCCCAACAAACCCCTACAGCAGTCAATGTCCACACCTCTCATTTGGACTTCAAGACATATGTCCTTTTGTTATTTATAAACATTCCTATTCTGTTTCCCTAACACATTCTTTTAGGGACTTTAGAGTACAAAATTGCTATGTTTTATATACAATTCTCAATTCACATTTGTTAACTCATTTTTGAGTGTTGCTCTAGGTATTACTAGGTAATTTCACAGAGATCACCTTATATAAGAACAGACACTTAAATTTCTTCTAAGAGTCAAAGTTACTATTAAAATACACTGCATACAAACCTTCATTAATGACTGAGTTATTCTGAAAAGATGTATCACATTTTCTTGATTTTCATTTTTTAGTTCACTTACTTCCACCTAAGCAAACAGAAAAGCAACTATTTTATGACCTTTAAGCAAAATATAAGAACTCTTCCAGTTTTAGCATTCAGTGATTTCAGAGGCAACTTCAATTTATCACAGTTATATATCTCTGTATTATTTATCTATTAAGCACCTTGGATAAGGAAATCAATAAACTGTCTGCCAGTTCTTCTTGACGAGGCAGATCATCTGGGTCAATTTTGATTATTTCTTTCCAGTTTATATTAGGTGGCATCTTGAATTCTTTTACTGTGCTCCACCTCCTGTAACAAAACAGGTGAGTATTAGCATTTTCCAGGTAAAAGGCAATACTGTGTTTACATTATCCATGTAACTCTGTAATGCGTTAGCAAAGAGCTGTAAGGCTCCTTAATCGCAAAACATATGTGCATAACAGCCTTGACCAAAATGATAGCTTTCGGCACAAACCATCAGATACCGCACCGGCTAAATAAAACATGACTTCTAAACTAATCTAGGTCAGAACATTCTGAGTCCCCTTCTCCACGACCCCAACACCAGTGAGTGTGAGCACCTCGTGGTGTTCGGAAGTATGAAAATGACCCCGGATTCTGAGAAGCAGGAACCGGGGGTTTTAAAAAGTGCACAAATGTGCAAATAAATGACTGAAATGAGTGAAGCTGTGCCAGGGTAACAAGCCAAAGCAAGAAGCAAGAAGCTGGACTGCACCAGAGGATAGAAAGGGGCAGGGTAGCTAGGCTGCTGCAAGGGATATCAAGCTAAAGAAGCTGCCAAAGAAGAGACTCGCCGCTAACGCTTAGGAGGTTCCACTCACCTAGACCAAGCTTGGCAACCTGGTATAGTTTGTCATCCACCACAACCACCACGATGGGGCCCGCTGCGGCCCGTGGTGGCTCCTTATCAGGCTTCCACGAGCACTGTAGATCCCGCCAACTGGTCTCGAGCAAGCTAACGCGGCGGCGGCTGCTAAGCGACACCATTCCCCACCCAGCCAAGGCCGAAACAAGGCCCCGGATGCACAGAGAGCCTACATTTCACGACCATGGATGATGCTTTACGTTTAAACTTCACGCCCCGCTGCTGGCCTCGGAGTTGGAGACGAGGAATATGAGCAGAGCGAGGACTCTAATTCCCAGAGTACAGTTCTGCCTTTCGGCGGTGCATGCTGGGAAGTGAAGTCACTGAAAAGAGAAGGTAGGGAGTTCCCGGCGTGCAATGCGGAAGGCTGCGACGATACTAGGGAGACTAGGGAAAGACCAAGAGGCGGGAGGCGCGGTGCCTGAGGTGTGTCCGCGCTGGTGGCCTGAACAAGGTAGAACATGACTGTGACTTCGATGGCGTCACTCGCTGGGCCGCTCTGCTTGAGGTTTCCCTAAGCTGTCCCCTGGTGAATCCGCTCCCAGGTGAGGTTGGCTTGTGGGTCAGCGGCTAGGGAGGAGTTGAGGGCTGCAATCGCGGTTTAGAGAAGCCCCAACCCTTGGGTCTGAAGGGCCTGACCCGGTTCTGGAGAGGTGGGACTGCACCACCTTATTTTCAAGCGCGTGCAAGGGGCGCCACTGCTAGTATCTTCTGTAAGGAACGGGTGAAAAAAGTTTTTGAACTTAATTTAAAATGAGAATCTGCTTTGATACATTGAAGTGGGGTCTGCGCAGCTGAGATGTTGGTGTAGGGGGAGTGAAGAATTAAGAGGACACGGCACCCTCGACTCCACCAGTCTTATCCAGTAGTATCATTGCCTTCAAGGATTGAGGGGCTTCACAGAATGAAGGCTGAAAAAGTAGTAAGAGTGAAGGGCTCTAGAAAGGAGAGGTTAGTACTTATTTGAGCCACTGTGGGAACTGGAAAGATAAGGGGGCCGGCAGAATTCACCAGTACTGCTGTTTGCCTCTTGGCTTGGTTACTGAGGATGAAAGCGTTTTCTCAGGTGTTTAACACCATCTTACTCGTCCAAGTCTTCATCATCATGCCGCTTTCAGCCATTCTGGAGTATAATAAACAACTAGGCAACTTTTCTTAGGAAGCGGAAGGCTTGAAATCTGAGTGACATTTCCGTCTGTGTCGACCAATGCCTTTCCTTCCCATGTTTTTAAAGCACGTTTTTATGCTATAAATGACAGTAAATTTTCCTTTCCAAAGTGACTAATAGATTGTCTAAAAGACACGTGTTTGGGTAAAACAAAAACAACTCAGTAGAAAATAAAAACATACTAATTTTGTGAAATAAATTTTAAAAATATTCATCATATTTGTAGGGATGATTATGTATTTACTTTTCTGAAAGATTATGTCAAATATATCATTTATTGTTTGTAACATTATTCGTTGTAACCCACTAAAATGGGTGCTTACATTGTCCTCACTTCATCTAAAGTAAGAAATTGAGGCTTAGAAAGGTTAATTCTCTGCTCTGACTTAAAAAATGTAATTGAGCACAGATCTTTCTGGCTAGAGGATTGATATACTGCCTCCTCAGACATTCTAGAAAGCAGTATTTTTATACTTGCTCTTCATTCTTGCTGCTTTATTAAATATTCTAATTTTTTAACTTGTCTTGCTCAAGAAATTGAAATTTCTTGAGACATAAATAAGTGTCTTTGTAATTTGGCAGAGATGAAAGTTAATATTTATTAATCACATATAATGTCATCCATATTTACTACTGCTTATTTCATATTAGGAATTTGTTCTTTTCACTGCAGCACTTTTATTTTTTTTCATTTATTTTCTATTTATTCATTTATTAGTTTTGTTTGTATTGGTCTTTTCTATCCCTGCTTTCCTTACTTTCTTGTTAATATATATGTTTTCAACAACTCATATTGCCTGGTCTAATGGTGAGTTTTATTCTTATTTTTTTAGAAATGAGAACAGATTCAGAGAAGTTAAGTAATTTCTTAATAATGAATGAAGCTAAGATTGTAAATCTCCTCAATGGCAGTCAACTAAAAACAAAGTCTTGCTTAAGTTTCATTCTTTAACTCATTCTAATACTTTTGAGCTCATACACTGCACTACAGGGATACAACAATAATTTATCTATGGTCTAGGTTCTTAAGCTTTGTAATGTGTACCTAACTGTAAATGAGGAAATTTAACTCGGGTTCAGTATAGGAAAAGGACTAAAACTCTCCATTAATTTTCATCAATTTTTCTGCATCAGTTTTCACCAACAGATAGATTTATATGACAGTTTTGTAAATAGCCTTATTATAAGAACACTTGCCCAGACTTGCCTCTTTTTCCTAGGCTTTTATGAATAGTTTTATCTAACTAAAATCACTTAACAAGAAAGTCTTGTCTTTTGTAATTGCTAACCTCAATCTGTTCTAGTCAACTTATGTTCCTTAGAGGTTACTTCCTTTTTGCTGACTTATCAAGAAAATGAATGGTCTCTTTCCAGGTCTAAAGCATGACCTTAAGAAATTTTGTATAATATTGTATATAGTAAAGGCTTTATTTTGCTTTGTTTTCAGGGAGAGGAATGAGTTTGCAACAAGAAGATACTTGTCATCATTCAACATGAGTAGACTAGAAAGATTAATAGGATTCAATGTCAATAATCTTGGCCCACTTCGCAGGCCAGAGTTTTTCAAAGTTTAAAGTAGAAATAAAAGACAGCAGACTACTCTTAGTGATGATGTAATAATGACATTTGGGAGAACTAACTCAGCTTCCCAAAAAAATTGAACTGGGAAGACTTTTCTTTGTGTTAAATATTGCCAAATTCATGTAGAATTTTCCTGTAGATTTATTTCCCCCTATTATACTGTTAGATTATGACAGAAAATTAGTACCAATACAATGTTGTTGAGGAATTGTATTTTGTATCTCTTTAACATAGCTCATGAGTCGTTTTTAATTACCATTGGAGCTTGTGACATTTCATTTTTGTAAGTAAGCATAAATCAGTTATCCTATCCATTTAAACTACATGCATTTACAAGTGTTATTATATGCTAGAAAA
Organism: Xerus rutilus; assembly: GCA_028644305.1. NCBI lineage: Eukaryota > Metazoa > Chordata > Mammalia > Rodentia > Sciuridae > Xerus > Xerus rutilus. The sequence continues at coordinate 29,120,506 of CM053403.1, read as the reverse complement.
AAAAAACTAGAAATTCCTACAACTAACAGCAGTGTTCAGTTACATTGTTATAGTATGGCCTCCAATGAATCATGCCCATCTCTCCTCTATCCCCTTTGTAACCTCTTGCCATCACCTCAACCTCTCTCTTACAGCTGATTCTTAAAGGCCAACATTGACTTCACAACTGAACACATAACATACACTAAGAGGACCAGCTCTCTCCGTTTCTCTAGCGTTATACTTCCTTGGGGAATGTTTAAAAACAAATTGCCATGTTACAGTTTCTCCCACATTGCTTTGCAGTTATCTTTATCTGTACACATTTATGCCTGCTCTTTTAAAAAATATCTTCACTGTCATTTTAGTGTGGGGTTGGGCAGGAGATAAGGCAAATGCTTGTTCAATCTCTCCATTCTTTAAACAAAAGCATCATCAACTTTTTTTGTGGATTAGTGATGATATGCGAGTCCATACCTTGAAATAGTAAATTACTTCTGGATTTAAGATGAATTGTATGTAATTTTTCTTTTAGTTGAAAACTGTACTTTCCCAAAAAGTACAGCTGATTACCCTCCTGCTTTGTCAAATGGGATTTTTGCATTTTTTTAAAAAAGTCTAATACATTCTAAGTTCTTAACTATTTGATCACAAAAATCCTTTAATACCTTCTCATGTATTATATATTCCTTGTATATATGTATCCTTATATAAAGTTTACATCTGATTTTTATATCACCTATCCTTCCTATACAGGTAGAGCTTTTACTACTGAATGAAATTTTGATTTTATTTCATATTCTTCCTCTGATCTGGTCAGAACTCCTACAGATATATCTCAAATTTTAGATTTTCTGTCTCTGGGTGATGTATTTGTTTCCTATTGCTGCTATAACAAATTATCAAAAATGTAAGAAGTTAACATAACTCAGTTTATTATTTTGCATTTCTGGAGGTGAGATATCCAAAATAGGGCTCACTAGACTAAAATCAAGGTATCAATAGGGCTGTGTTCTTTTCAGGGGCTCTAATGAAGAATGTGGGCTTTTTGTTGCCCCTAGCCAGAAATTCATTTACTCTGACCTCTGTTTTTTGACTTTCCATCTCCCTCTTTGACTTTTTAAGGACTCTTTCCATTACATTGGGCCCACTCGGATAATTCAGGATGATCTTTTGATCTTAAAATCCTTTAGTGAGACCTTAACACCTGTAAAGTCTCTTTTGCCATGTAAAAAGGCTCACAGGTTCAGAGGATTAGAACATGAATAATTTGGAGTGTCATTATTCTACCTTCTGCAGGAAATAATACTAAATTAAGGATAATTGACACAACACAGGCCAGAAAATCCTATTATTGCTTGTTTTTTGAGAGTATTTTCCAACTTTATCTTGATTATCACGCTGATTTTTTTTTTTCCAAATATCATCCAGTTAATATAGTTCTCTCTTCTCTAAACTATTCCTTCACCGAATCCTTTCTAAAGCAGTGGTTCTTGTGTTGTATTTTCACTTTATTATGAATTGTCATCTATGAAACCTATTCACTGGGCTAAAAACTTTTGTTGTAATGGGACAAAGAAAAAGTGATCAAGATCTGTGTCATCACCTCATGTGCCCAAAGGGCCAAGCATATAATATAAGTAAATAAATCTGGGGAAAGACAGGAGGGAATGATAAGACTGTAGTTAACCAGCTACCATATAGCTGACCTAAAACATTCAGGACAAGTATTTTTGCAAGTTTTTTGCCCAACTAAACAAGGTTGCAGGACATCTCTTTTAGATTGGGTTTTAGATACAGAAAGTACTAAATTGAAAATTCTGTTGACACTTTGGAAAACCATGCTCATTGTCTTTTCAGGTATTTGTTTTCCCACAAAAATTCATGTAGGCATTTCAGGAACATCCATTGCTAAGTTGTTTATAGTTACCTTGTATTATCTGCTGTCCAGGTGTCTTGACCTACGATAATTGATAGAGTTCATTATCTAATTAACTAGAAACAGGTCAAAGATTAAGTGTTGTGATAAAGAACTGTACTAGGGGTATGAAAGCACTCTTGAAGGAACAATTTAATTTACCTTAGTTTAGAAATATGAAGAGATAATCAATTTATGCTTCTTAGAGGTGAATGGCATTTGAGCTGAGCTTTTCTCTAAAAGGATTAACATGCTTTTTTAACAGTCTTTACATATTGTCTATCTACCAAATTATGCTTGCTTAAAAAATAAAAAATGTTGCCTGTTTCATTTGATTTTCCCTGTTGTTTTTGTTTCCAGTTTTTGCCCATAAGTTCTTGTGGAAAAGATGGCTGATATTAACCTCAAAGAAGTAACTTTAATAGTAGGTGTGGTTACTGCATGCTATTGGAACAGCCTCTTCTGTGGTTTTGTTTTTGATGATGTTTCAGCAATATTGGATAATAAAGACCTGCATCCATCTACACCTTTAAAAACTTTATTTCAAAATGACTTCTGGGGAACTCCTATGTCTGAGGTAAGTAAATACTTATTATATAGGACATAATTTGTACTTGCATTAAATGGGGCGGGAAGTTGAAGATGTGATTACAGTATTACTTGATTCTGTCTTTGGCTGCATACCTTCATTTACTTTTTTAAAAATAATATGTGTTTGTGAAAACCAAATGTTTAGGGAGAACATTAAATACAAGTCTGTGTCTGGCTAAGTATGTCTCTTTTTTTCTGTCTTGTGAGTCAGGCAGAAGAGATGATTTGTAATTGTGACATATTTAACCATTTTAAAATATAGTAACTTCAATATAAATAGATTAGACTATAAATGTAAAAATAATAAGTACACATGTTGCCAGTTTCACAAAATTATGTCATGTCTCTTATTTTGATTTATATTCAGAACTTAAAAGTTTTGTTCATTTCCCTGAAGGTATTTTACTCTGCCTTTATTTTGAAGGCCAATATCATACAGATTGAGTTCTAATATTAGTTTTTTTTAATTATTAGCTTTATGAAAATAGGAAGAAATACAGCTCTTGGATGGCAGGTCATTTTCCTAATGTTTAAAAGGAACAGTCCTTGAGAATAAATAAGTGAATGAATTTATTTACCTACAGTGCCTGTTATTTAGACTTTAAGTAAATTGTTAAAATATAACATATGTAATACTCTATTTGTGTCTTAGTCATTATTTGTAGCTTCTGTCCTCATTCTCCAAATTTGGAAGCTTCTCAAAGCTTCTCAAAGGTAGGGCTGAGTACTTCATTCCTTTAGTCATAAACATAATAATTTTTTTTCTTATTAAATAGGCCAACCTTATTTTCCTGCATCCTTCCTGATCTCTCCCAATTCTAGCCCTTAAGAAAACTTTTGATAATGAGAGGAAAATGTGACCCTATTATATCATAAATTATTTTTAGACAGTTTATTCTCTTCTATCACTGCCCTTTTTCCCCAGAGAACCTTAAAAGTTTGTGTCCATTCCCCCAATTTATGCTTGTATATTTTGTGATTTGAGTTGTGTCATCGAAATTTTGAACTGGAAGTTTATCTGGCCAGATTAAAGGACTTTTTAAAAATTATCATATCATGGTGTTGATGTTTTGTGATTTTATTTTTTCAGCATTGCAAATTGAAAATTTGATTTTGTTCAGAGTGCCCATATAAGTAGGCAGACTATAAGTATAGGACTCATTAATATACTCAAACAGAATAATGAACAAACTAGAATAACAGTTTATTTATAATCAAAAATATAGTTTCATTTATTTATTTGTTTTGATGAGTATATTCTCTCCCATCATGTAGATAAATGTGACACTACAGAAATTTTTTTCTAAGAATTACTGAGTTGTCATATAAGGTTTCACAGTAACCTGGAAATTAGCACACTCAAAGATCTAATGATTGATGTCAGGTAATAATAGCTTGTAAGGCTTGTGTGTGTATGTGTGTGTTCAGACCTTCTAAGAACTTTTTTGCCAGTATGCATCTTAAAGACATAGTTTGGGCTTAGGATATTCTCCTGAGCCATATGAATACTGCCACTACCATTTTAGGGACCTTTTGATCACTATGGAAGTCTCAATGATTGGATTATGTCTTTGGTTGGTCATTCTATAGTTGTAGTGCCATCTGTTTGATAGTTCAGTGGATCACAGCACTGTGTCCTGGAATGTGTTCAGAGCATTTTAAAAATGTCTGCTAAGGCTGTATGCTGTTACCTAGATTATTTTTCAGAGTGAGATATGTTCATCAGTATTTTTTTTATCTTGTTTTGCTTGTACGTATGTGTGACCTTTTGGTGATTATTTTTGTATGGATTTGAGTGTTTATTAAGTCATTCAGGAGATTTTCTGGTACAGTCACAGCTGAGAACCACTGAGCTTAATGAGCCACCCTCTTCTGGTATTTGATCTATAAAGTACCTTACGTTAAGGTAACTTTTGTAAGGTAACCTCTGCAGGTTTTTGCCATTTCTATGTTAAGGAACAAGAACATTGTATTCATGCTTGTTTCTGATGTCAACTAATATCAGAAGTAATTCAAGTTTTTTTAATATACATAAATTTAGTAATGACTGATTTGTTCATAATGGCCTTAGCTGTTTTGCATTTTCACAGAGTAAAACTGATGTCTAATAAGATGATGATTATTTGTGATAGTGGAATCTTAAATAGATTTCTAATGAATTATATAAATAATTATATTAATAATTAATCTGTCTTTTAGTTGATCATTACCTGTAACATAGTGTACATCGAATAGAACTAACCAAGCAATTATGACTCCTGCAATTTAAAATATGTATATCTTTCTACTTTCTAATTTCCTTTCATCTGGCAAATAAATTTCACATTTGTCACAGTAACACTATAGGTACTTAGAAGGTTTCTGTTGTCTTTTTCTGTTTTCTGGTATAAATCGTCAGTTCAGTATAGTAGCTTATAATTTTGTATGCCTCAGATTAAATTTGAAGTATGTACTGGAATAACTAAGCAATAAAGAATATCATAAATAGATGGCATATCATAGAACATATGTAGTCAATACAGAGATATTAAAATGTTCCTAATTTCAAAGTAGAGAATGTTTGTACTTTGTGTTTCTTGATAATCCTTAGTAAGAAAGAATAGGGTTAAGTAAGGTTAAGAGTAGGGTTAAGTCTATACCAGAGAGAAAACAATATCAGATGTAGAAAAGAAGCTAAGTGGGACCGGGGTTGTAGCTCAGTGGTAGAGTGCTTGTCTAGTACATGTGAGGCACTGGATTCCATCCTCCACACCACATAAAAGTAAATAAATAAAATAAAAGTATTGTATCCATCTACAACTGGAGAAAGGAAAAAAAAAAACCTTTAATTAAAAAAAAGAAGCTAAGTGTAAATGCCTTTTACATAAAACTAAAAACATATGACTAGAGTAATATGTTTTTTTGAACTGTATATTTTATTCTTAAATCTATTTGATTTCTTGCCAACAAAACATTTCACCACAAAAGGTTCTATTCTTCTACTCTAAAAAACAGTTTTTGCTCTTATATTACTCTCTGCATAATATTTGGAGATTTTTGCTTTAATATACTTGTATCTATCCATTATGGAAGTTTTTTTCATAAAATATCTTTTTGAATTATCACTATTGGAACTTAACTGGTAAACATTCTGGTCTTATATTTCCTTTTGAAGATCTGGCAAGCAGTTGTATAACCTTTTGTATTAGTAATAGATAGAAACACAAGCTTTATAAAGAATCCAGTATGACCAATGCCACTATTGTTCTACCTTTTTAAAATTTGTATTTTTAACAATTCATAGTCAGACATTCTTCTTCTATGGTTAATTATCTCATCAACATATGAAAGGGAGGAAATTACCTTGTTTTTTGGAGTAAGGACATAGAAAAACACAGAATATAAAGCTATCTTTTATGTTTATTTTACAATTTCTCAGCCAAATACAATATCCTTAATAGTACAACCAGTGATTAGGTTCTGTACCCCGAAGGACCAAGGTATTTTAATAATCAATCGTTGTTTTTCCTTTTAGGAAAGAAGCCACAAGTCTTACCGACCTTTAACTGTATTGACATTTCGCTTAAATTATCTATTTAGTGAACTAAAACCAATGTCATATCATCTCCTAAATATGATTTTTCATGCTGTGGTCAGTGTGATATTTTTTAAAGTCTGCAAACTTTTTCTGGACAATCGAAGTAGCATGATTGCTGCTCTGCTTTTTGCAGTGCACCCAGTACACACAGAAGCAGTAAGTAAAAATGTAAATTGCTTTTATAAAATTTATTTGTCTTATAAATCTTATATTGTGATTATACTATTACATTTTTAAGAAAAAAATTTAATCACAATTTTAATCCAAGTATTTGTAGACTCTTAAATTAGTATTGGTCTTAACTCCCTCAAGTACAAAGTCTGCCTACTGCAAAAACATTTTAAATTTAGAATAGTTTTGGAGCCATAACATTTATTCATTCAAGAACATATGATATGTCTAATCTCTTAACTATAGTAATGTAAAAATATAGTTCTTTTTCTTTGCTAATGGCTTTCTATCAATACTGATTTTAAATATGATTTGTCAACTTGTCAAGTTTATATTTTAAAGGTTAGAAAATAGTAAAGCAAATTCAAGGGCTGAAAATACATCAAAATAGCTGAACAGGCATCCTCACAAATGATAATACTCAGGAGTTTCATATTGTCTGTTGCCATGTGTTTCAAAATCATGAGCTGTCTCTGCTATTTCCAGTATATCCATCAGCCCCTTCCTACTAAGACACACCCAAATTATTATTTTATTTTTCTTGGTTGCTTTGAAACTCTACAATTGCCTCCAAGCAAGAGCTAAGAATATTATGTTCAATTGCTTTGTTACAACTTTTCCTTTGAAGCAAAAGTTAATGTGTGTTTTAAAGGGAGATATCTCTCTCCCATAAACTGTCTTGAACCACGTGGTATCTAGTCAAATGATTTTTCTATATGTTTACAAAAGTGATAGGTTTGTTCTTAAATTTTATAGTGAGTTCAAAATGCTCCAAAGAAAGAACTTTGGAAGTTTTATTTTTTTTTAATTTAAAGAGTCTTTTGAATATTTATTGTCTTTTTATTTTGCAGATTTGTCATGGTATACCTTACTAAATTTATGATACCTTTGTATTTTAAAAAATGTTCATATTTTAAGTAAATACATAAAAAGTACTTGCTTTTTTTAAAGAGAATTTTTTCAGAATATTGTCCTTAAATTTTTTTTAAAATATTTTTTAGTTGTTGATAGATCTTTATTTTATTCATTTATTATTTATAGGTGGTGCTGAGGATCGAACCCAGGGCCTCACGCATGCTAGGCAAGCGCTCTACCACTGAGCTACAGCCCCAGCCCTTGTCCTTAAATTTTTAAGATATTATCAGTAAAAATATGCAGAACCTTTGTACTAATTTTGCAACTTTCTGAGAATCTATAATTATTTCAAAGCAAGTTAAAATAACCATAAAAGAACTGTTAAAAAGAGTCACTGATTTCCATATATGGAAGATACATAAATTCACCATCTGAAGGCACTCAAAGAATGTTTACAAAACAGAAACATGTTTTTGAAGTGTTATGGACTTTAGTTTTCAGCTCAAGTGTTTGTTAGTATTATGTACAGTAAATTTTCATTAATATAAACCCAACTCTTTTCCCTTTCTAGGTAACAGGTGTTGTAGGAAGAGCAGAACTACTGTCCTCTATCTTTTTTCTAGCAGCATTTTTGTCATATACCAAATCAAAAGGACCAGATAATACCATAGGTAAATGCCTGACATTTGGTTTTTATTTCTGTCACTATAAAACTTGATCAGATAAATTTCATTTACTGCAAGTGCTTCTTATAAAACAGTATTGCTATATTTGGGGTTTATCCTTGTGTATTATTCTACCTTAATATACATGGAAATATGAAGATATAACATTATAAATATTTTTTAAAATTTATGCATACTTTGTGGTTTATCATGAGCCATTAGGTTCTGTATAATCTAATTTTAAAAACCAAATAGCACTAGGATATAGTTAGAATCAGGCCAAATTATTTCTATTGTTATTTGTTAAGAACAAAATAAAACAAAAGGTACCAATGCTTCAGTTATCTAATAGGTTATGATGCTGTTTAGGCAACATGAAAAGCCTGCTAGAGTTTGACTTTTATTATGGGTTAATTATAGTTCAATTATTTATTGAGCCCCTACTGTGTGTTTCTTTGGAATGTACTTTGTATATATTAGCTCGTTAGTCTTAATGATGCTTGACATTGTTAGAAAACAAGTTCAGGCAATAAAAATGATTTTTTTGCTTTTTCTTTTTTTTAAGAGCCCAGGAACAGAGGACATGAAAAAGGCTTCATATAGTGGTCTTTTTTTACATATTAGTTTTTTAGTTGTCAATTGATCTTTATTTTTTAATTTATTTATTTATATGTGGTGCTGAGAATTGAACCCAGTGGCTCACATATGCCAGGCAAGCTCTGTACCACTGAGCCACAACTCCAGCCCCTTTATATGGTAGTCTTAACCTTTATTTGATTAGTTTTTTTTTCCTTAGTTCCTATTTTCTCACTATAGTCCCAATATACTCCTGATAAGAATTCTAATTTTGTGTGTTTGGAAAGTAAGGTTAAAAATACAATTTAGCCAAACAGTTTAGTAACTTTTAGATACATTGATATGAATAGATTTTGCCTTTTACTGCTATGCATAATGCCTTCTTGAAACAGTTTGAGTGGCAGCATGGCATAGTGGTTAAAATATGGACTTGAGAGTATGTTTTCAAATTCTAGTTCCACCATTTATTTACTAGCTCCATTCACTACTTTGAACAAATTACTTACCTTTGTGCTTTAGTTTTCTCATTTAAAAAATGTGGTTAATAATAACATTTACCTGTGCGATCCATTATGCAGTAAGAGGTGGTTTAGCAATTAATATGGAATTATAAACCAGTTTCTTATTTAAGTGCCTCCAAAGCAAAGCATGAATAATAGAAAAAATTCTGTGATCTACAGTAACATGGTCAGGCTTTTGCCTACCTCTCTAACCATATATCCTGCTATTGTTTCTAATAATTTTACTCAGTTCTTTCTAATGATTTTTTATTCTTCATAATTCTATTATCTTATTTCCTTAAGAATAACTTATTTTAAATGCTTGGTCTATCTTTTCACATAATTCCAATTTAGTAGTATATGTTATCCTGTTTGCTTTCTCTCTTTTACAATTAGTGTACCATTAAGATTAGTTATTTTGCCTTGTGAGTTCAAGTCCCTTGTTCTCCTAAAGTTATCAACCACTTGCCTATTAAGAAAAAATGCCAGGGCCACTGTATTTCCATCCTGTCATTTTTGAAGAGATGACGGGAATTAAAACCCATGATGAAGAGTTCCAGGTTCCCCACACCACTGTTGGTACATATTGCTCATAGTTCTACCAAATGTTCCCTGTAGTCTCAAAGAGAATTGGCACATAAAAGGACTAGTCAACCATATCTCTGAATTTAGAAGGGAGGTACATGGAAGTAAGTTACTGTCTAAGGGTGATTAGTCATTCTGCCTGCCTCCTTTTTTGTATGAGTGGTGTTGGTCACTCATCGACCTCAACTTTTTTTATTTTACCTTTGTTTTCCCTCCAACTGTTATACCACAAAAAATTCTACATATTAATGGTGTGTCATGTGCTGTTTCAGTACACATATATATTGTGTGATCAGGTTAAACAAATGTTTATCATGTCTTTGTGGCAAATCATTGAAAATCCTTTGTTTAGCTTTTTGATATATGTGGTACACAATTGCTATCTGTAAGCACTGTACTGTGCAGTATAGCACAATAGCACTTCTTAGGCCTAACTGCAACTTGCTACCTATCCCCATTACACCCTCCCCACAGTCTCCTCAGCCATTAGTAACCACCATTCTACTCTCAATTTTCACGAGACTGATTTTTTTATATTCCAGATATGAGTGAGACTATGTAGTACTTGTCTTTCTCTGCCTGATGTATTTCATTTAGCATGATGATCTCCAGTTCCATCCATGTTATTGCAAAATACAAGATCTCATTCTTTTTGTGGTCGAATAATAACCATTGTGTATATATACCATGTTTTCTTTATCCATTCATTAGTTGATGGGCACTTAGGTCATTTCTGCTTCTTGGCTATTATGAATAAACAGGGGAGCACATGTGTTTCTTGGACTTACTGATTTTATTTTCTTTGGATATATACTTGGTACTAAATTACTGTATCATAAGGTAGTTCTTTTTTTTATTTTCCTTTTATTTTCTCTTGATTATTTTATTTTTAATTTTTGAGGAGCCATCCATACTGTTTCCATAGTGACTGTGCTAATTTACATTTTTACCAACAGTGTGTAAAGTTTCCTTTGTTCCACATTCTTGCCAGCACTTGTTATGTTTTGTTTTTCATAAAAGCCGTTCTTATTGGAGTGTGGTGATATTTCATTGTGATTTGCATTTGCATTTCTGTGACAATTAGTGATGAATATCTTTTCATATACCTGTTGTCCATTTGTATGACTTCTGAGAAATATTTGTTTAAGATCTGTCTTAAATATTTTTTAGTGAAGCCTTTTTTATTTCTGCTTAATTTTGGGAATTCTTTATATGTTGAGGATATTAATCCCTTGTCAAACATACAGTTTGCAAATATTTTAAATTTTGCATGTGCAAAAGCTTTTTAGTTTGATGTAATTTATTTGCTTTTGTTACCTGTGCTTTTGGGGTCTTACCCCAGAAATCCTTGCTCATTCCATTGTCTTGATGCATTTCCCCATGTCTTCTTTTGGTAGTTCATTATTTCATGTCTTACATGTAAGTCTTTGATCTATTTTGATTTGGTTTTTGTAACAGAGAGAGTTTAGTTTTATTCTTTTTCTTGTATATGCAAATTTTTCTAGCATTGCTTTTTGAAGACTGTCGTTTCTCCACTGAGTAGTCTTAGCACCTTTGCTGAAAATGAGTTAACTGATATAGAAGTGACCCATGACTTTTGGGCTCTATTTTGTTGCATTGGCCTGTTTCTTTTTAATGCCAATATCATGCTCTTTTGATGACTACAGCTTTGTAGTATAAAGCTTCCTGCTTTGTTTTTGTCTTTTTATAAATCTCCTTACACTATCAAGATTTCTGAAGTGCTCTGATTTTAATCTCTGCAATTCCCACTAACCAATGTAGTTGCAGATTTCTGTAGTGAAGAAGCAGATAATGATCCACCCAAAGGAAGGAGTCAGGAGAGACTAGAAATTTTTAAACATTTCTCTTGCATTCTACTTTAAATGTAGTCCCTAGTAATATCCACACAAGCATACATATTGAAGATAACCCAGAAGGCTCAAGAGTTTTATTTTTTTAATATGAAAATCACCCTTCTCTCTACTGAATCTTTTTCTAGGGTTGATTTTTGGGGACACAACCAACATATTATGCTTGTTAACCCTTTAACCAAAATGAGAACAAAATCACGTTGTTTTCTATACCTTTGCCTTTCTTCCAGGTGTCATGATGCACAGTGGCTGTAATCCCAGCCACCTGGGAGGATGAGACAGAAGGACTGAAGCCTGGGCAATTTAGAGAGACCCTAGTTCAAAATTTTAAAATTTTTTTAAAGAGTTGGTAATGTAGCTCAATTGTAGAGCACCCCTGAGTTCAATCCCCATTGCCAGAAAAAAAAATTTAATTTAAAAAAATAAGCAGAATTAGTATTCCTCAGGGATAGGTTTGTAGCTCAGTGGTAGAGTACTCGCCTCGCATGTGTGAGACACTGGGTTCCATCCTCACCACCACATAAAAATAAAAGTAGAGATGTTGTGTCCATCTACAACTAAAAAATATTTTAAAAATAATTCATATTCCTCATAATACCCATTTCTAATCAGAAAACATACCCACTTTTCTTGTTATTGTTTGTTCTCTGACAATAGAATGTAAGCTGCTGCTTCTGAATATGTAACTTTTTCTCCCAATTTTTACTATTTCCTGGAATTCATTACATATTTGTTGAATACCAGTTTTTCTCTTTTAGATATATATTCTTCAGTATTCAGCTTTAAGTCCAGCTTTTCTTGTAAAAATATCTATTGATTTCTTTCCTTTATGAATTTTAAATTGAATTTAACACTATACTTTAGATCTTGATATAATCAATAACATTGGTATTGATGATTTCAGCCTAATTAGAATATGTTTGTGTTGTTTTTTAAGGAAGGATTACTATACTTAGTATCTTCAGGATTTTCTTGTTTTGTTTTGGGAGTGGTTACTGGGAGTTGAACTGCAGCACTCCACCACTGAGCCACAGCCCCAGACCTATTTTGTATTTTATTTAGAGATAAGGTCTCTCTGGGTTGCCTAGCACCTTGCTTTTGCTGAGGCTGGCTTTAAACTTGCAATCTTCCTGTCTCAGCCTCCTGAGTCTCTAGGATTACAGGTGTGCATGCCTGGCTAGTATCTTCAGTTTTTTGGGTTTGTTTTGGTTTTTTGTTGTTTTCCCTTTGAATAATTATAGTCTATAGAGCACTTTCAAACTTAAAACAATTTCATAAATAGATATGTTTCTGAATTAAGCCCTATAACAAAATAAAATGTATTTAGATTCATGAATTATGTTCTTGTTCACACTTCGAGTTAATGTTCTTAATGGGTAAAAACTGAAGTTATACAATCATACTGCCATTTTCAAACTGGAAAATAACAAGATGTCACATTTTCCTATAAAAACACTGAAGTTTAGAAAAGTTGCTCAAAAAGCAGTTAATAGTTGATACAGAATTACTTTCATAGTTCATTACTTTTTAATCAGTTTATTACTAAATAACATTCACTTAAAGGTGAGGTATGTTTTCTAGTTAAGCCAAACAGGAATATTCTATTGCATATTTTTAAAGAATAACATTGATTTAAATGTTTATTAACCTTATTAATGTTTCGTTTTTATAATTTTTTTATGAGACTGGTACCCCATTTTGCCTGACAGTTTTTAAATTTCAAGTTTTTATTAGAGATATAATAAACTATATGGATATCTGTATGGTAACCCCCATGTATTTGTCTGCATTTCAGATTGATACATTTTTCCAAATTCATCATCCTGCCTTTGTTTTAAAAATTAGTATTTGGTTAGCTTATTTTTATCTACACAATTTTTTATTTAAAATTACACATCTTGATGTTTTGCTTGGAAAATATAAATTCAAAATTGAAAGATTTAAATACATTTTAAAATATGAAGTATTGACCAATGGGAAATAACAAAAATGTTAATATGGAATCACAAGTAAAGATTAAAGTTATCTTTTTATGATATTATTAAATTCTTCCATTTAGTTTTTTGTTGTTGTTGTTTATTTTTCTATTCTTAAATTGCAGCATGGACTCCAATTGCACTGACAGTGTTTTTAGTGGCTGTTGCAACCCTGTGTAAAGAACAAGGAATAACAGTTGTGGGGATTTGTTGTGTGTATGAAGTGTTTATTGCCCAGGGGGTAAGGAAAAATAAATTTTCTTGTTGCAATCTTTTGTCTTAATTCAGATTTTAATAACCTTATTTTTAAAATATATCAAATACATAAATCAGCTTGCTTACCAATAATGATATCAAAAATTTGCAAGAAATTTCAATAAGAAATTGGTGGTAAAGTATGTAGTAATACTGTTACAGTATGACTTATTATTGGGTAAGAGTATTAGGCTCAGTTTTGTTCATGATCAGTTCCACAAATTGTTCCACATTGACTTTATTATACTTACTTTTTTATCTAACCTTGCATTTAGAAAGTATTACATTATTTAAAACATTATAATATATTGTTATTATTTAAACTTTTTTTCTATTTCAGTATACTTTGCCATTACTGTGTAGTACTGCTGGACAGTTCCTCCGTGGAAAGGGTAGTATTCCATTTTCTATGCTGCAGACACTAATAAAACTCATTGTCTTGATGTTCAGTACGTTATTACTTGTTGTGATTAGAGTCCAAGTTATTCAGTCCCAGCTTCCAGTGTTTACAAGGTATGAAATTCTGTTTCTTTTGTTTTTATCATTCTGACTTTTTAAATTTGGACTTTAAATGATAATAAATGTTTGGGAAAGTCTTTGATTTATACTGAATTTTTTCAACAGCTTTATTAAGGTATAGTCTATATATTTTAAAAACTGCAGATAGTGTTTAAAATATACAAATTAATTAATTCTGGCATACATGTTCACCCAAGAAAGAACCACATCAAGAATAATTATTCACAATTGGTTAAGTGTTAAGGTTAATGTGACATCTCTATCCTTAATGATTTTTGTTTATCAGTTGTTGAGAGAGGAATATTGAGGTCTCTGCTACTATAATTGTAGATTTGTTTTGTTGCAGTTCTATCAATTTTGTTTTGTGTGTTTTTTAAGCTGTTATTAAGTGCATAAATGCTTAGGATTGCCACATCATCTTGATAAGTTACTATCTTTATCATTATTAAATAATGCTAGAAATAGTCTTTCCTCAGAAATTCATTCTCTTACATTAGTTTGTCACTCCAGCTGGGCACAGTGGCACACACCTGTAATCACAGCAACCTGTGAGGCCCAGGTTGACAAGCTTCAGGCTAGCCTTGGCAATTTAGTGAGACCTTATTTCAAAATAAAAAAAAGACTAGGGATGTATGTGGCTTAGTGGTAAAGCTCCCTACTGGGGGTGAAAAAATTATCATTCCTGCTATCCTTTATTGGTGGTTACATAGTACATATTTTTGCATCTATTTTACTGTGTCTCTCTCTCTCTCTCTCTCTCTCTCTCTCTCTCTCTCTCTCTCTCTCTCTCTCTCTCCACACACACACACACACACACCTAAATATATTGTATATATATACATATAGTGTATATATACACACACATATATGTATGTGTTTTATTTTGATGATTGAACCTAGGGACACTTTACTGCGATCTACATCCCCGGCCCTTTTTAATGTTTATTTTGAGACAGAGTCTCACTAAGTTGCTTAGGGGCTAAATTGCTAAGGCTGGATTCAGATTTGCAATTTTCCTGCTTTAACCTCCTGAGTCACTGGAATTAGAGGCTTGTGCCACCATGCCTGGCTGTTTTTATATTTAAAGACAATTTCTTGTAAGTTATACATAATTGGGTCTTAATCATTCTTTTTTGTTTGATTAGATAACTGTAGGTATTTAAACTGAGGTGTTCGGCCTATTTATATTTAATATAATCATTGATATATTTGATGTAAATCTTCTATCTTAACTGTTCTGTCACATCTGTTCTGTTTCCTTTTTACTGTCCATCTTCCTTAGAAGAACTTTCCCTCTGTGCTATTTGTATGCATTTCCCCTGAGCATACATTTTAATACATTGTTACATTTTGCTTGAAATACTTAATCTTTGGAAATATTTCAGTGATAAAGTATTTTATATTGACTCATGGAGTTACTATTTTCAGTGCTGTGCATCTGGTGCCATTTTTTCTTATGCATGAAAGACTCACATTTCTTGGTATGCAGTGTTAAGTTCTGTTAGCTTTTGTACCTAAAAATGTATTTATTTTACCTTTGTTTTTGAAAAATATTTTCCCTGAGTAGAGAATACTACCTTTGCTATTTCTCATTCAGTATTCTAAAAATGTTCCCCTCCATCTTTTGGCTTACATTATTTTCAGTGAGAAATCGTTTCTCATTTTGTATCTTAATCCTTCTACATGTAACATTTACTATTATTACTATTATTTCTTGTGTGTGTTTATGTTTGTTTGCTCAAATTAATTAAGCTTTTTGAAATACATTTTTACCCTATATTAATTTGAGGAGCTTTTTAGCTATTAATGTTTCAAATATTTTTGATGTCTTCTAATCTCTCCCCTTTCTTTCTGGGACTTCACTTATATGTACTTAGACGTCTTAAGGTTATAGAACCAATTCTCTGTTTATTTTTCTCCCTCATTCTATCCTCCTCATTTTTATTTTGGATAGTTTATTTTGCTGTGTATTTACGTTCACTAATCTTTTTATATCTTTCATATGTCTACATATTCTACGTCATTATTTTATCCAATAGTCTTTCTGTGATCTATGTCATTTCTTGATCAATTTATATTGAATAAATTATCTTCTCATTGTGAATTGCATTTTTCTGCCTTTTTGCATGCCTGGTAAATTTTGAATGGATGCCATATATTAATTGTATCTTCATGTATTTCTATAAATATTTTCTGAGCTTTGTTCTGGTATGCATGTAAGTTATGAAACATGTTTTCTAGTCTTGCTTTTAAATTGTTTTGTGGGACCACGGCAGGCTTTAGGATGGGGCTAGTTTTGTATCTTAACATCTTTCTAACTTATATTAATGACTGAATTGTGAAGATTTCCACATGGATGCTGAGGAACTATTCCTTTCTCTGCATAATTTTAGGGGATTTTTATTTCTCATCCTGTGTCTTTATCATTTTTCAAAATGTTCTTTCCTATTAGTTTTCCTAAGACCATTATAACAACCACAAAGTAAATGACCTAAAACAATAGAAATTTATTCCATCTGGGACTGGGGTTGTGGCACAGTGGTAGCGTGCTCGCCTAGCATGCGTGAGGCACTGGGTTCGATCCTCAGCACCACATAAAAATAATAAAATAAAGATATTCTGTCCACCTACAACCAAAAAATAAATATTTTTTTTGAAAAAAGGAAAAAAAAGAAATTTATTCCATCACAGTTCAGGAAGCTGAAAGTTCAAAAATCAAGATGTTGGCCAGTTGATTCCTTGAGCAAGCACTGAGGAAGAATTTGTTCCTGCCTTCCTCCCAGCTTCTGCTGTTTGCTGGCAAATTTCAGTATTCCTTGACTTTGTAGCTGTATCACTCCAATCTATTCCATTTTTATATGGCTTTCTTCCTGTATCTATCCTCTCCTCTTTGTAGAAGGATACAGTCATTGGATTTAGAGCCTGCTCTAATATGGCCTCATCTTAACTAATTACATTGGCAAACTCCTACTCCCAAAAAAGACCATATTCTAAAGTTCTGAATAGACATGAATTTTGGAGAAACATGGTTCAGCCCACTAACTTACCTTTGATATTTCCTCTCATATATATTCAGATGGGAACTCATCAACACTGACAGCTAGAGAGAACCATTTGCAGGTCTCTTTAGTTCTCTTGGCATTTTTCTTCTTTCTGATATTCTGCCCCACTAACTGTAGCCCCCCGAGCTCCTCAAGCTTCTCGGGTTCCAAGCTCGGTCTTCTCAACTAGAGATATACTGCTGGATTCAGCCTGAGTTCCATCATCTTGTTGCACCAACTTACATCTCTGTCTTGGTACTAAACTTTCTCCTGGTAGGGCACCCCCTTATTTGAATTTTCTTAAGAATCACTGTTCTTTGCCTGATGTTCAGTGTGTTAAAAATGTTTTATGCCTCTTGTTCAGATATTTAGTTATGTAAGGCTAAAAGTAGAAGTTATACTGAGTTTTAATAATCTATATGTAGTGTTTCTTTTCTACATTTTGCTTTTCCTTTTTACATTACAGCTAGGTAGAATAAATTTTTTAACAGATAATTTTCTAAGTCTAAAACTTAACAGTATTTTCACATAATTAATTGAACTCAGCAGTGTATTTTCTTTTAAGAAGAATGACTTCAACTTGCAGAATTTTTTTTTTGTTTTGTTTTTTTTTTTTAATTTATTTATTTATTTTATTTAAATGCATTTCAAGTCATAGTACATAAACAGAGCTCAGTTTTTCCATTTCTCTGGTTGCAAATCATAAAGAGTCACACTAGAATTTTTAACTCCAAGTCTAGCTATATAAAACTGAATTCATTCAGGTATTACAGTATTGGAAATGGATTGAGTTGTAGATATATATTTTTATATCTCCTTCAGCCCTTAGTTTCAGTGTTTTTATTCTGGTTATTACTTCATTTAGAGAATTTAAATGAACTATTTTCTGTCTCTTTTTTCACAGTCTGAAGTGTGGTTTATACGTGTTTGTGTGTGGCTGTTGGTGTCTGGAACATATAGCATTAAATATATATTTTTTAAATATAAGCATTTAAAAATGTGTATATGTGCATGTGTATGAATTTGTTTCTATTACATTACCCTGTGAAGCTGATTTTAATATGATTTGTTTTCAAGTTGATTATAATATAACTTTGATCTATTTTAACATTAAATTTTTCTTTTATGTTTGCTATCCTAAATAAGCTGTTACTTTTTAAAACTAAACTCTAAATATTGGAAATATTATAGGAATTATTGTAGGAAGTATTATAGGGATAATTATAGGAAAAAGCTTTGTATTTATTTCTGCCAATTTTTTGAAAGTACTGACATAATTTATAATTTTTCATATATAGATTTCAAATATGAAAATTTTAAATATTCAAATAGTAATTATTTTTCTCAGTTATTTAATATATTTTAAGAAAATCAAGGCTAAGTAGTAAATGTTGATTTTTTTAAATTGACATTCATTTTAAAATGACATTGCATTTTTAAATTGTTATATTTTAACATAGCCAATAAGCTTTGGAATGTAGATAAAATCATGTAATTCTAAAGTTACTCATTTGTAATGTACTTTCTAAAACAAGTTAATTTACATGAAATAGACTATGCTAATAAAATACATTTTTAACATGATTGCAGAAAAATAAACTAAATACAGGTTATTAATATAAAGAAAAAAAGTAGAGCACAAGTAGAATGTTACTTTAGACCTACACAGTTAAACTCTGTATTAGAAATTTAGTTTTTAGCTTCCTAATAATCAAAGCAAGCCTGGTTAACTTAGGGGGTAATATAGTTTTCTCTGTTCATGGAAGGAAAAAAAACAAATTTTGTCTAGAAAACTTAGTTTTTTAATAAAAATTAGCATTTAGCTCTACTATAAGCAGTTTTAAAATAAATGTCTCATGTATGAAAACATTTAACGAAAGTAGTCTGCCAAATGTCATATTATAGTATGAATTATACTAATAATAACTAGAAAGAGATGACCACTTGTTCTTCAAATAGTTCTTCATAAATATCACTTCTCTCAACTAGACATTTTATATAATTCAGATAGTTTGAATTTGGTAATGATTTTACATATTATTCAGTTTTATTTATATATGTTATAGAATAAAATTTGTGTTTAAAAAGTTGTTTTATAAGTAATTAATTTTTCGTTCTTTATACAGGTTTGATAACCCAGCTGCTGTAAGCCCAACTCCGACAAGGCAGCTAACTTTCAATTACCTCCTTCCTGTGAATGCTTGGCTTCTATTAAATCCTTCAGAGCTGTGCTGCGATTGGACCATGGGAACAATACCACTTATAGAGTCATTTCTAGACATTCGAAATCTTGCCACTTTTGCTTTCTTTTGCTTTCTGGGGGCTTTAGGAATATTCAGTCTCCGATACCCTGGTGATTCCTCCAAGACTGTTTTAATGGTAAGAAACTTCCTTCATTTTTCAAACAATGTTGTATCCAATTAATTAAGAGACTCCCTTTAATTCATCAAAGACATCTTTTTAAAGTAATGTCTTTCCTTGGTCAACATCATCCTAATTTATAAACTTAGGTTATCCTAAAATTATATACTAGGCACAAATTAACATGTAGATTTGGTATGAAATATGAAAACTGGTTACGAATTTTCCTAATTTGGTGGAAACAAATCATGCAGGGTCTTTTTTTGAGTTCATTTTCTCTTAGCTTTATCTAATTAGATTACACACATTTGAAGAAATGGTTTATATTGTGTACTTGTTTTCCAGCATAGAGAAGAGTATCCTGTGAAATATGCAGCTAGAAAAATATACCTGTTAAATTCTCTTTAGTAAAATTTTTCTTATTTCCTGAGATAGCTCTTGGCTATCTTCAGAGAACCCTGATTAGTTGAAAAGATTTTTGTTGTTGTTGTCATTTTACTGAACTGTTTACTTGTAATTTTCTTTCTCTGCCCTCAGTTCTTCCTCACAAGTTACTTTCCTTCTTTCTTTAATTATTGAAGACAGTAATAATCTATACATTTTCTTAGCATTTACTACAGATTAGAGAATATAATGCTCCAAATATTTATCATTTCTGGCTATAGTTACTAAATGCATACTAGGCAGCATTTTATACACTGAGGATATAATAATAAGAGGAAATATAAAGTTCCATTTCCAGGGAGCTTGTCTTCTAGAGAAATTTGAAGCCAATAGTTGAGATACAGGAAAATTGAAAGAATATAAGATTTGGGGGAGATCTTTATATCATCCTCAGATATGTTGAATGTAAGGTTTATTTCAAGCATCCTAGTATAGATTATGAACAGCACTTCATGTCTGTAATTCCAAAGAGTTTCCAGAGTTGCAAATAAAACTTTTATTGATTAGCATAGAGGTAGTAATTGAAACCAGAATGTAGATAAGATTGCATATAGAGAGGTTATAGAGCAACCTCTGTCAACCAGGGATTTTCAATTCCCAAGAACAGTTACTAGCTAGTACCATTGTAGATGCATAGAACAAAAGTTAATTCATGTTAATTATGGATACCTTAGAGTATATGATCTTATTTCGCCCCTAGAATAGTTAAGGGAACTGAGTGAAAAGAGAAGCCCACAATTAGGTCGTAAGAAATTCCCATATTCAGATTTTGAATAGAGAAAAGGAACCTAAATAGGAGACAGAGCAAGGGAACAGAAAAGTAGGAAAGTGTTTTAGAAGACAGGATGGTTAACTTTTAACTGACACTGTTGAGTAGAAAAGTGAGATCTATTTGAAAAGTGATATCTGTTGGATTTGACCTCTTACGGATCTATTAGTTAATTAAATGAAAT
>CM053403.1:29078810-29099169 GCA_028644305.1 Xerus rutilus | reverse complement strand
TAAAATATATTTTACCTGTCTGCATGTTATACAAAGTAATGCTAAGGTACAGAACCTGAAGTCTTGTCTGAACCATACCTTATTTCATTCTTTCAGTTTCCAATATTATGTGGTTTTCTTAGAGTAATGAAGTTACAAAAACATGTTTATGCTATCAACTTATGTAATTTTATTTTGTTGAAAACTTATTGACATACTTTTCTATCAGTTTATTTTTGCCACATGTATAAAAGTTGGATGTATAAGCATTGTTTTAATTTTAAAAAACTTTCTATCCTGGCTATGTACTTGAAATTTTGTATTCTTGACCATCTCCCCAAAACTTCCCTCTCCTCTGTCCCTAGTAGTTTCCATTCTACTGTCTTCTGACTATGAGATCTATTTTTTAAATCTCATGTATAAGTGAAAGCATTTGTCTTTCTGTGCTTCTCTTATTTCATGGAATTTAATCTCCTCCAGGCTTATACATGTTGAAAGTAACAAGGTTTCCTTCTTTTTAAGGCTGAATAATATTCCATTTTGCATAAGTACTCTGCTTTTTTAAATCTGTTCATCCATTCGTGGATACTTAAGATGATTTTACTTCTTGCCTATTGTAAATAATGTGAATGGGAGTACAGATGTCTCTTCAACATGATAATTTTATTTCATTTAGATATATACCTAGTGAAGGGATTGCTGGATCATGTGTTTCTGTTTTAAATTTTTTGAATAATCTCTGTACTCTTTTTCATAATGAGTATGCTGTATTTACATGCCCACCATCAATATGCAAAGCTTCCCTTCACATCCCTACCAGTGTGTATTTTATTTTGTTTTTGACGACAGTCATTCTGACTAGGCTAAGCTGATACGTCATTGTGATTTTAACCTGCATTTCTCTGATGATAGTGATTTTGAGTATTTTTTCATATATCTTAACCATTTGAATGTTTGCTTTTGAGAAGTATATCCAAATCCTTTGCCCATTTTTTAATTGGGTTGTTTGTTTTGTTACTATTGAGTTGAATATGTCATTTTAGAAATATTTTTTTAAAAAGAGTTTTTTATTTAACAGGATGCACCTCATTATTCAGCTTTCACTTAAAGATGTACATATTTATCATTGATAGATCTTTTTCTATATTTTGCTAGGCAAGTATATTTCTCATAGAAAAACAGTTAAGTATAGCTAAATATACTTTTCAAATTTAAAATGCTATAAAAGGTTCAGGTTTTAATTTCAAGAAAAAAAATCATTACTAAACAATATACCTAGGAATATTATTTTCAAAGAACAACCATAGATATTCTCCAGTTATAAGTTCCAGAATTTAAGACTTCCATCGCATCTTGGTTACATACATCCTGATGTTTATGTCAACCCTAAATTGTCTTCTTCATGTTTAAATTAGTATTTTTCACAGTATCATTTTAAAATGGTCCACAAATACATCATCCAAATGAAATGATAAAATTTTGGATTTAGGTGTTGAGTGTTTAGTTTTTTAATTTAATAAAATTAAACTATCTTTTTCTTTCTAGGCACTTTGTTTAATGGCATTGCCATTTATTCCTGCATCAAACCTTTTTTTTCCTGTTGGATTTGTTGTTGCTGAGCGAGTACTGTATGTTCCTAGCATGGGATTCTGTATTTTGGTAGCCCATGGATGGCAGAAAATTTTAAACAAAAGGTAAGTTAAAATATTTGTTCATTGAATGCTTGCTAAACATAGAATTAAATGTGACATTAAAGTATTTTAAATCTGTATTTTGTTCATATTTATAAATTAAACTTTTTTAATCTTCTGGGGTTTTTCCACCTTAATATTCTTCTCATTGTCTGTAATTCAAGTTAGGAAAGCTCCACAATACCTACTCACTGTCTTCTTCCCGATACTTATGTAATTTTATTTTACAGCCTGAGACAGAACAAACTTTGAGTCAGATCCTAATGAAAACAAGGATATTATTGAAACTAAAGTCACAAATGACCATTTCCACTTCCATATGCAATGAACATATAGTCATCCTTCTTAAGTGAGTCATACTGAGTTCTCAATATATATAAACTGCATATAATAGGCAATTCGTAATTTCTTGCTATCACTGTCTTCATCATAACCTTGGTTTTCTATTTGCCTGGAACTGTTAGGGAACAATATGCTTAGCAACTATTATTGTAATAGGTATTAGCACATTGTCTACCTGTATCATTAAAATTGTCAAATCAAGCAAATTGGTAATTGTTAAAAACACTAACAATACTAAATTTAGATCTGCAGCTTAAAATCAAAATGCTTATTTCTCTCACTTTCTCATTTTCTAGTCACCTAACCCAAAGAATTTTGATTTCTCTTTTCATTATTTTTCTAGAAAATTTCCTCCTAGTACTTACATCCAGTCAACACTTTTATTTTAAATTTATTTCCCTGGTTTCTCTAAAAAGTCTCTCTCCTGATTCTCTCTCCTATCTATTCATTTCTATCCAGGTACTCCTTGCTGTATGTATTATTTGAATTGTGTTTTTCAGCATGATAGCACTTTCATTTTACTGCACATGCTTCATAGGTAATCTCATCCATGTCTCAGTTTTTAGCACCATCTATCAAACCTTTTCTCTTACTTTCTATCCATATATCCAATTATACTCAGTACTAGTTTTTGAGTACCTACCATTTGCCAAAGGTCTACCTTTTAGATTTATTTTCTCATTTAGTCTCAATACTCCCTATTTTGCAGATGTGAAAATTGAAGCTTATATAAGTTACCTGAATTACCCAAGATCATATAGCTAATAAACAACAGTCTTGCTTCAGATTTACATCTTACTACTTCCAATCACCATTTTCTGAATGCTCTTACTCTGGTTAAATGAATCTGTCAAAACGCAAGAAAATGAATCATGTTATAAGAGCAAAAACACAGCCTCAGATAACATTACTACTAAATGGGATCATAGAAAGTTATGATTTATAACCATCTTTTTGTAAATGAGGAATTGAATCTCAAATAGTCTAAAGTTGTATTAGTAATTTGTATCTGTTTCTATGAAGACTTAATTTTGCTATGCCTTTTAATAGTTCATATTTTAAAGTATAAAATAATGCTAAGAATGTTCGAATGGCCAGTAATATAATTTTTAAGCAAAACATAGTTTTATATATAGTCAGAGGTAAGATTGACCCTTTATAAACACAGTAGTATTCAAGTTGTAGGTAATGGTACCAAAGACACTAAATATAAAAAGTTACAATTAAAACTAGTTTCATCAATTTTCTTGTCATTCTGAACACAGCTTTTGAAAGAGTTAAATATCAGAATATAAAGTTGGTCCTCTGTATCTCTAGGTTTTGCATTTTCAGATTCAATTAACCACAGATTGAATATATTTAAAAATAAAACTTGTATCATTACTGACATGTAGAGATTTTTTCTTGACTATATAGCATTTCCATTATACCAGATATTGTAAGTAACCTAGTGATGATTTAAAGGATACTACAAGATATGCGTAGGTTATATGCAAGTACTATGACATTTTATATAAAGGACTTGAATATCCTCAGATTTTGGAATACTCTGGGTGGGTAGAACCATTCCTGCACATACACTAAGGAATAACTGTATAATGTAATTGAACACTGAATTTCAAGGTCATAGTCATAATATTTAATTTTTTTGTTGTTGATTCCCTACAAAGTTGGATGATTGTTAGAATGAATTAGAATAAATTCAGACATGATCTTTAGGAACATTTAGCATATTCTTACCTTTCCTATAAAGTGAAATGCTTTTGATGATGTAGACTTTTTTTTTTTTTTTTTGTCTCTTAAACAGTGTATTTAAAAAACTATCCTGGGTTTGTCTATCCATGGTGTTACTTACTCATGCCTTAAAAACACTCCACAGAAATTGGGATTGGGAGTCTGAATATACATTGTTTATGTCAGCCTTGAAGGTAAAGTATTGTTCAGAATCACAGGAAAGTATGTCATTAGTGATTTCCTTTTTTTTTTTTTTTTTGTAGCCATTTCTGAGCTATTTTAACTTTATTTTTAATAGACATTTAACTTTCAATATTAAGTCATTACCAAAAAGTTAATGAAAATAATTTGTTCTTTATATAATATATGCCATAAACAAATTCTCTGGATAATACTTGGCTGTATATCCAAAGAGTGTGTAAGTAATTCTTAAGTGCTATGCTACATACATGTTAGCATTTCACATGATAAACTATTTAAATAGAGTACTGTATTTCATTGGTTCTTAGGGTACACATTTTTTCTAACCTGAATACCTGGAATAAGCATAAATCTTAAAATGAGAAATATCTCTAAAATAATTAGTAACCTTTATTCTTTCTCAATGGTACATTAAATAGTAGTGAGTTCTATAATTGATATGCCTTAGATTCAGTGAAATAAAATACACAACAAAATAAATGGAATCCTGCTATCTAAAAGATAACCAGTGGTTACTAATATGGAAAAGATCCGAACTGATAGAAAGGAGTGATAAAGTATTTCTACAAAATGGACAATATAAATCTGAAAAAGTTTTTTTAAAACCACAAATTTGTATTCTATAAAGGTTATCAGCAAATATTTTCTAAGCTCTTCTTTAACAATGCTTATCTTCAAATCTCATAATTTTTCCTTTTTTTGGCTATTTCTTTATTCTCTGTTGCCTAGCTTTATGGAATTGCTGATATCTGCATAACAGATGACTGTCCTCTAGACCACATAGTAGTTCTACTTTCTCCCTGAGCTCTGCAGACAAGTGAAACTTCATTACCATGCTTATTAATCCAAACTCATCATATACTAATAGAGCCCTGTATTTTTTTGAAAATCTCTTTATTTTCACTTCCAGAACAGTGGTTAAAACCTATAGCCATAATTGATAATTCCTTGGTTGGGTATCATCCTTTGCCTGCAAGAATACCTTGCCCATCTGAAAACTCTGAAAGCATGTATTGACTCAGAACTGTAATCCCAAGGTTCCTATTACCATAATAGAGTACTTAAATAGGTTTAAATATGTTAAGACTAATGATCAATGCAATGTTTTAAATATATTCTCATATTCTAATACCTTCTTTCCTAAGGAATATAAATAGAATAGAAATTTTCACACAGCACTATACTTTGATTAAATAAAAATTTTTATACAATTCTAATAACAAAAAATTGGTGAAATCAGACTGCTGTGGTTTTGGTGTATCATTAGGTGAAGAAGAGAATCTAAATATGATGAAGCAGTCTTCATTCGACTTCTTCATGCCCAGGGACATTCCTAATAGTATACCAAACAAATACCTGTGTGAATTGGAGTCATTTTTTTTTTCATCTGTAACTTACTTCATTTCAATTGTATTTAAGGTAAATAAAAATAATGCCAAATTATGGAATAATGTGGGTCATGCTCTGGAAAATGAAAAGAACTTTGAGAGAGCTTTAAAATACTTCCTACAGGCTACTCATGTTCAGCCAGGTAAGCGTTATTAATTAGCAAATTGATGAGTATATTAAAGAAGAAAAACAACTGTACTTGGGGAAAAAACATATCAGACATTTGAGAATATTTTCTTTTAAACATAGTTGTTGGATGACAGTGAAATGTGCATTTTGATGGAATGTTGAGTGCAAAACCTTGGTAGAAGTGATTTTAAGCGAGTAGAGGAATAATTGGAGACAATTAGGATAGAGAACTCTTTTGGGGTATTGATAAGACATAGTGACAGTGCTAGGTATATACTTGAAGAGAAGTAATAGGATGATAGGGTTTTTGGTTTTTGTTTTGAAGTGGAAGAAAAAGGTACCTTTGGGGCTAATCCAGGATAGTTGGGGAAAGTAATAATACCATGCGGGAAGACAAATAACTAGCCGATCTTGTCGAACAGATGAGAGGAGATAGATAGAATCTGGTACACAAGATGAAGATTTCATTAAAAAAGGGTACTGATAGTAAATGTGGTAACAGGAAGCACAGTATATGGACATGGAAAGTGGTAGAAACGAGTAAATGGCATGGATGAAGTTTCTGAAGTTTTCTTTGTTTCTGTTTTCTTAGTGAAATAGAAGGTAAAATCATTAGTAGAGAATAAAAGGGAAGAAGTATTTGAGATCTAAGAACAGGAGAATATATGAAATAGTGATCTAAGACTTTACTTCAGAAACAATGTGTATACGAATCAGAGATCTTATTATAATGTATACTCTGGTGCAGAGTTACATAGAGCCTGAAATTCTGCATTTCTCATAAGTTCCCAGGTGAAGCTTAGTCCACAAATCACACTTAGAAAAACACCAATCCAGGAAACTAGGAAAATAGTTTTCTATTATATAGATTAGGAAAATAAAGTATTGCCAGGCAGCTCTGATATCCTACTTGAAATTAGTATTAATTTAAAATTAAACCAGTTGGTATATTTACATGTTTCTCTCCAACTATTTTTAGCTACAGTGGTAATGAAGAATTCAATTCAAAAGAATTAGAATTTTGTCAGACTGTATGACTAAGCAAGAAAGGACTAAGAGAGTGATTATAATGATGAGTTGCAGAATTTAAATTGGTTTAGAGTAGAAGGGAAAGTTGGTGAGTGGCATAGGAATAATGACAGGATCAGGAGATTACAGATCTGAAGAATGGTTTGTGTCTGAGTAGAGTATAGCTAGAACAGCAGTATTTTCCGTAGAGACTACTATTGGCATTTTAAGTGTGCAGAATTTTATTACAAGATATATACCAGATGTGATCCTTACCCACCAAATGCCATTGCTTTCAATTCAGATTAACAACCAAAAGTAACTCACCATGTTAAATGTCCTCAGAGGGATACAAAGTGGTGGGTATTACTCCATTTTTTTCTAGTAGGTATGATTGTGTCCTTTAGACTAACTAGTTGAGGTAGGAGAAAAGTGAAAATCATTGGAAAAAAGGCATCAAGGCCACAATATTTAATCTCTGTAGATTTTGAAATGGTTAAGAATTTTGACTGTCATGATATTGGAGTGAGCAATAGGGATCCAGAAGCCAGTATGTACACTATAATATGCACCCAGGGATTAGTGACTGCAACTCAGAGGGATAACGGATAATAGAGTTAAATGGCCTGATGTTCAGACAAGAGTGATTTTTAAAAGGAGTGATAATTGTCTGAAAGTAGCAACAGGGATCAAGGAGGACACCTAATCTTTTTCCAGGGCCAGTGTTAACAAAGGATAAGAAAAAGACTCAATCACCACTTGGAATAGGTATAAGCAAGGTAACCTTGTCTTTAAGACAAAGCCAAGTTTCAATTAGAGAAAGACTAGTCTTTCTGTCTAGTTTTATCTCGTATAACCCTTCTATGTAGGTTTGTTTTTCTTGAAATATGGGGTACACATACTGTTCTTCCACTTAGGCTCTGTTTATATTCTTCTTGGACCTACGATTTCTCCTTTCTCCCTTCCCGCCCATCTGCTTTCCAGCATATCTATGCTAGTTATGTGTACTAGTGATCTTTTATAACCCATTTCATATGGCTTTTCTTCTAAAATAACTTCCTCTTTCCAACCAAAAGTATTTCTCATCTAAAATCCCTTACAACTATTCTCTTTCTTAAAATATTTGTAACTTTCTCTCTACTGCCATATTTTATTAAAATGTTAATTTGTTTAAAATATTTATTGAATTGTATATAAAACATTGGATTTATCTTTTTAACTTCTACATTGTCTTCTAGGGTCCTATATATAATCAAGAATCACTAAATGTGGTAGTTTTAATTCATTACTTTTGAAGTCTTTTAGATTCATTCTAAGAGTGTTTAGAGAGGTTTTCTTTGAGGTCAGATACACAGGCTTTGAGACTCTTATTTAGGCCCCTTCGTCCAAACTTCTTCTCATTTCTAAATAGCAATAGTAATTTCTGTCTCTCATCACTGTTCTGAAGACTAAATGTGTATGCTGATAAATGTGTACAAATTCAGTTTAATCTAGTAAATAGTGTATTTAATCACAGAATATTGCAAGTATAGGCATTTAGTTTTAAATAATTTTCTCCATCATTATCAGTTATCACTTTACAGCTTTTTAGATATACTTGTTGGACCTATCTCTTTGTATGACTTTAGTATCACACTTTCTCAATTACTATTTCTCATAAGTCATGGACTAAGGAAGACAGGTAATCAAGTTTATTAAAATTTCTTATGAATACAATAACTTATAAATGTTGAAAGTGACATTCTGATGCTTCTTATTTTTTGTGGGGTTTTGTTTTGTTTTGTTTGCTATGACCATAGATTACTTTGACAGATGAAATGACGTTATTCCACTGTATTGTGAATAGTTATTGGAGTTTGAGAGTGTGACCAGGATAAGGCTAAAAAGAATGATTCAGGTTTTGTCCCAAAAAGGAATTCATAATATTCTAAGGCTCTTTTAATTTAAAAAAAAAAAAAAAGTGTGAAGGCTTTTGTTGCCTAGCCAGAATGAGAATATAAATTATACGATAGTCTTTGATGATTTTTTTTTTGACAATTGCAAGTATATTTTTTAAAAATCCCAGTTCACAGGTTTGTAAATGAAGTTACAGTTTCCGTAAACCCCTTTAAAAGTCAAGGATAGTCTACCCTTAAGAGACATCAGAATTCTCCATGTTTTGTTTGTTTTGTTTTGTTTTGCCTAGAGACCATTGATTTCATTTTTATCTAAGCGAAAATCTCTGAAACTGTTTTATCAGAAAAGTTGGTGGACCTGTACTTTAACTTTGATGTCATCAGGATGGGAATAATTTGTAAAGAGTTTCAGGAGTTGCCAGATATTTATAAATTTGTTTTTTAATTGACAATTTTGTAGATAGTAAATACTGGGAAGCAACATAGTTTAGACATCAGTGTGAGAATTCTTGATTGCACTCTTTTGGCTAAAGCATTAGGAGGCATACTCAGTTGCCTTCTACATCACATATACACAGGATGACTGAGATTGCATGTAACCACATAGTGTTTCTAATAATTGGTCATTTAAGAGGAATGGTAAATGAAAATTAAATTTCAAGGTATCTACAGTTGTTATGTAATATGAACAAATCTGTGGTTTCTTAATGACCAAAACAAGGTATTGCTACTACTTACTAGGATTTGGTGCCTGTGCTTCTAACTGAAGAAAATTCTAATTTATTAATAGATGTTAATGAAAATTAAAATGTAATTACCTTCTCTTCCAAGTTCACAGATGTCCTGAATTCTATCCATGAGTCACTTAGAAATGAGGAAGTACATATAATATATACAAACAGCTCTTTCAAAGATATTTGCTATATAAAAGAACAGAGATTTTATCAGTACAAACATAGTGTAAACAGAGTCACATGGAGAAAAGGAATATGATCCAGTGCATAAGTGAATTGGTTGGTCTTAGAGAGGAGGTGTAGAAGCGAAAACTGACCGAGTATGTGCATATATATGCACACATTCACACAAATTGGTTGATAGCATCAATGATGGGATGATGCCTAAGTTCCTCTCTGGTCTTATTTCCCTGATGAAAACAAGATAGTAGAAATTTGAAGAGAGAGAAGGAATGAAATACTACCCAACTAGGGTTCTGAAAAAGTGAGTTGATTAGAAAAACAGTTATTGACAGACTGAGAGTACATTTAAGATTTATAATGTCCTCATTTACATTGAATTAAAAGCAGACCAACTTATGTTACACTTGGTTTGAATAATTTACTTATAAGAACAAATTTGTGCTTCGAATTCTTATAGCTCTTTAGTTATTTAAATATCTTTGATTTTTTTCATCATCTTGCCTTTTTTCAAATTTCAGTTTAGTTTAGAAATAATACTATTCCCAAAATCCTTTGGGATGTTTTAACTTTATAGCTTATTATAAAACTTGCTTAGAAATTTTGTAATTTTTTTAAGTCTATTAAGTAGCCATTTTATTGCTAAAGGATATCTAATTGCTATCTTTGTTCTTTGAGAAAGTGGAGCTACTTTAATGTCTGAATTCTGCATTGATAACAGTATCTCCTTTCCATAATTCTAAGACCTGATTCCAGTGGACTAGTAATTTGCCTCATCTTTTATCTAAGTAAATAACCTCTTTCGTTTCTAAACCTGGTTGAGACTTATTTTAGTACATTTCCAGTACTCAGCTGCCCTCATTACACCTTTATTTGTACACATTTCCCATTTAATTTTTCTTAGATTAAATTTATTACTAAATAATTTTTTCAGGTTCTATATATTCTTAGTTTTTTCTGTGTGAGTTTCTCTATAACACACACTGTGGATTTAACTGATGTTAAAAAAAATTAGTTCTATAAAAACAAAGGTTTATTTTTATACACACTCTATTTTTATACACACTTGGTAATTAGATAATTTTTTACTCCTGGCCGTACATCAAAATTTCCTTTGAAACTTTGTTAAAAAAAACACAGGTATTCTGATTTGCAAGTAAAATTGGCAATGTCTAGCCTGATTGTTTTATTTTTGCTTGCTTAAACCCCTACTGACTCCCTAAGACTGGGCAGTACATCTAAAAAGAAAGAGCTCCCTAACCCCAACTTTGTCCCCCAATTCTCAAACCAAACTTACACTACATCTGCCATTTTTTTATGTAGTACACACAATTGACAACCTGAAGCATAATGTAGCAAGATCTTAGGGCTGTTGCTCTCCACCTAGGGAAGACACCCAAGATAGATATGTTTGGCCCCTATGTGTCCTGGGAGTTGCGGTCAGAAAATTTATTCCACAATTGCAAAATCATCAAGTGTCACAGGCAAGTAGTAATCACAAGTTGAAACCTTGTCATGTCTGTTAGATATTCTTGTTGAATAAAGATTGTCTAATTTAAGATCTCTCTTCCTTTTATCTTTGTTGCAGACATTTGAAGTATTTACTGGGAAGTATATATTTTTTAAAAATTAGTGTGCATTGAGTTCTCATATTTTTCTAATTTAAGCTGTATTTTTTTTCTTTCCCTGCATAAATTTGTGATTTTATTTTTCCATTTCAAAAGATGAGGCATTTCCTGGCATTCCAATATTAACATAATCTTTTAAAAAGCTTTTAGTGAATTATATAGTGTTGTATCATCATTTAAGAGAGAAGGACCACAGCATCTTATGTAATACTGTTATCCTGTTATTCCATTGTTCTATCATTCCAGTCACATTCACAAAAATTTTTTAAAAGCTTATCACAAATTTTTTTCAGTCTCCAACTTTGATACATATTTGTTAGCTATAACACTTGAGCTAAATCTAGGAATCATGATGATCCTCTTGCAAAGGTGAGCCATATTTTTTGAGTGAATTCCAAAGCTATGAGATTAAGGAAATGGAAATAAGCCTTAGTATAAGATAGTAAAATATAGTGAGCAGAAGTAATCTAAATGTCATCATGACCTATGTTGTCTTAACCCTTCAGAAAGTGATTCAGATAGTTTTTTCATGTTGAATACATTTTCTGCCTTCACATTGCTATGCGTAATTTTGTAGTTTATCGTTCATCATAAGTTATACCAAGTTATGTTAAAAGAAGTTTAAAGAACCAGGCATGGTGGCGAATGCCTATTATTCCAGCTACTCAGGAGGCTGAGGCAGGAGGATCATAAGTTTGAGCCCAGCTTTAGCAACTTAGTGAGGCCTTAAGCAATTTAGCAAGACCCTATCTCAAAAGTAAAAATAGAAAGGGCTGAGGATGTGCCTCAGTGTCAAAGTGCCCCTGAGTTAAATCCCTAGTACCAAAAAAAAAGTACAGAGCAGAGAAAAAGCAAGACCTGTTTTCCTCTTTGGTATTTTTTTACCTAGTGTGTATATTTCTAGAAGGATGTCTTCTCAGTAACCTTGAAAACTATTCAGTATACCTTTCAACAAATGATTTTTTTTTTCTTTTAGATGATATTGGAGCCCACATGAATGTAGGAAGAACTTACAAAAATTTAAATAGAACTAGAGAAGCTGAAGAATCTTACATGATGGCTAAATCACTAATGCCTCAAGTAAGTTGTCATAATTTATCTATTGTGTCATGTCTACTCCGTGTCCACATTCAGTGATTTTATTTGGGTAGAAAATTCTCAGTGTGTTCATATGAAAAGTAAGCTGTTGCCAGGTGCGGTGGTGCACGCCCATAATCCCTGCACTTCGGGAGGCTGAGACAGGAGAATCGCCAGTTCAAAGCCAACCTCAGCAACGGCGAGGCGCTAAGCAACTCAGTGAGACCTTGTCTCTAATTAAAACACAAAATAGGGCTGAGGATGTGGCTAGTGGTTGAGTACCCCTGAGTTCAATCCCCAGTACCAAAAAAAACAAGTAAGCTGTCTAAGGAATTTTCTATTTCTATAAGTTTTGTAAATGATTTCATTTACTTTTCTAGCTAATTTGATGTTTTTTAATTATTTTTATAGTCTTATTTACAAATTCTAAATTTTAAAGAAGATGAATATTAGATGTTCTTGCTTGTAAGTTATCATGAGTTAAAATACTTTATGTGGGCAGGATTTTGTGTACTTTAAGCAGTAAATTCAACATTGTTCCTATCAAAAAAATGATAAAATAGTATCTCTCTATTGCTAAATTGTTAACTGTTACAATGATACAAGCAGAAAATTCATCAGAGATAACAATACAATATCAAAGATGGAAGATCTGATGCTGACCATTACAAGCTGCGTCATCAGAAAACATAATATGGCCAATGATTGGATAATTTAATATATTTTCTAAAAACAAACTTGGACCCCATATCCTGTAGATTGTTTCAATTCTAAAATGATATGTTAAATATGTACTTATTGTAGGTTTTTTATCAAATAGTTTATTTTGTCCATTAAAAAATTGGATCCATATACATATTATATGTAATAACCTTTATTTAACCTGAATAATCAACTTACTAGAACATTTATTTATTAAACAAGTAAGTTTTTAGTATAACTCTGAAATAAAATTAACTGCCCACTTTTCACAATCAGGAAATATTTTGCTGACAAGAAAGTTGACAAGTGTACAGTTGGAATTAGAGGCTAGAGATCTGGATTTTTTCCTATTCTGATGCCAATTTACTAAGAAATCTTGACCTCTAAAATTTCTAATTTATCTAACTTCAGAAAAAGTAGATATGAATAAAAAAGCTATCAATTGTTGCACTGAGCTGGCTTGACAAAAAATTTGTTCTTCAATGCCACAGTATTTTACATTTTGTGAATATTACTCATGCTCACTTTCACATTTTTATATTTAATTTGATACATTAATAAAACTGGCAGCATAATGTTATTATGTTTTCTGTGTTACTTTAAATAAGTCACTAGGGAAACTTTTTATTTGGTACTGTACTGAAATATCAAATAATGAAAATGCCTTTTCTTCTAAACAGATTATTCCTGGTAAAAGATATGCAGCTAGAATTGCCCCTAACCACCTAAATGTTTATATCAATCTGGCCAACCTTATCCGAGCAAATGAGTCCAGGCTGGAAGAAGCAGATCAGCTTTACCGACAAGCAATAAGTATGAGACCGGACTTCAAACAGGCCTACATTAGCAGGTATCATAGTTCACTTTAGAGCTATAGCTGTAGAAGACTGATACTGCATCTGCATGTACATCTTGACTAAATTGGCATGTTTTT
This sequence comes from Xerus rutilus, assembly GCA_028644305.1. Lineage (NCBI taxonomy): Eukaryota > Metazoa > Chordata > Mammalia > Rodentia > Sciuridae > Xerus > Xerus rutilus. The sequence continues at coordinate 29,085,546 of CM053403.1, read as the reverse complement.
ATCTTTTAGTTATCTTACTTGGCACCAAATACATAGAAAGATTATAGCTTATTTTAAAATGACAATCAAATTTAATTAATTCCCTTGAAATTGACAAGGGAATCCCTAGTTTTGTAATAGCCAACCTAAGTTTTATATGAAGGAAAGGGTAGAAAAAGTTCCTTCTCAGTTTCATTTCCTTATCATCACCAAAATCTTTTTCTTTTTTTCTTATCTAAAGCATCTGGAACTTAAATTTTCCAACAGTTCCTTCTATTATCCAACTCTCAGAAACTTTCTTAGATACATTTTGAGATTTGACTGGTTATTGATTTCTTTAACCACAAATAAAACTTCTTGGTTGTTTTCTAACATCACATGGTTTAGTCTTCTCATGCAGGTGTTATCTTGTATACTTTAGGAAAAATACCTTTTAACTTTGTTTTGCAGCCTGGCCAGGAAACCTAACCATAATTTATAACACTGTTTCTATTGGAAAAGTACATTCAGAATTTAACTTTTTGAGATAGGATCTATTCATAAATTGGGAATTTTCTTTTTTAGCCTTATCTAGTAGTACTTATTGTCATGTGTTCATCCATAAAGAATTATTCAACAATCTCTGCATTTAAAAAATAACATTTTAGATTTATTCTTAAAAGTTGTTTTAGTTAAAATATTAGTAAAAATGTTTTTGAGCAAAATAAATTAAGTTCTCTAGTAGAAAATGAAACTAGATTAGAAGATTGATACAGTGGTTTTCAAACTGATCCCTAGTTCTAGCTGTGTTCCTTAGTTATCTGCAGGTGGCACTATTTCCCTTCTACCCTATAAGATTAACTTTTTTGAAATTCCTTTTTTTTTTAAATGTTCGTTTTACAGAGTACTTTTAAAGTTATTAAGGTAATATAAAGAGTTACAAATTTCAAATGCTCTGTTCATTTGTACAGTGAGATTTGTATCATAGATTTGAAGACTATAATTTCCCTATAACCACATATATTTTTCTTCTTCAACTGCTAACTTCATTATCTGACAAATTCATTGATCTCCCACTCTGATTAGACTCATTTTTCTAATGTAGTCAAGTCTGTTTCATTTTAAGATATTATTAAAGAGTAGATTTTCTCTGTTCCCCTTTTTCAGACACCTCTTCATATCTAACCTCTAAAGTCAAGCATTCTTTTTCTTTTTGTAATAATATTTGAAAATATATCAGGCCTAATTTGCTGAACTATGGAGTTCAGACTTGAGAGCAGCTTCAAAATGTTGTTTTTGAAAGAGAACTTTTAAGAGCCTAAGTTAAAAGAAGAAATGAAAACTGTGTGGAAAGGCTTCTAACTTGTAAAAAATGATGTCTACTAACTGACATAATAATGTTTTATATAAACTTCATGTTTGATTTTTTCACAGGGGGGAATTGCTTTTAAAAATGAATAAACCTCTCAAAGCAAAGGAAGCATACCTTAAAGCACTAGAGCTGGACAGAAATAATGCAGATCTTTGGTACAACTTGGCTATTGTATATATTGAACTTAAAGAACCAAATGAAGCCCTAAGAAACTTTAATCGTGCTTTAGAACTAAATCCAAAGCACAAGCTAGCATTATTCAATTCTGCTATACTAATGCAAGAATCAGGTATGTTTTCTCAATATTTCTTTAATTATAGCTTGAAACATAGTAAAACCTTACCTTAAACTTTATTACTCATTAACAAACATTTTATAGAGGCAGTTTATAACACAATTGTATATAAATGGCATAGTAAGAGTATTTAAAATACTTGAGTTTCACTTTAAACTCTTTTTTCAAGTAAAATGCACTGACATGAGAATACTAATTATTCATTTTCCGGAATGTGTTAAGACTAATTTTCAGGCAGTCTGTTAAACAATGGCTAATTAATATGCTTGTTAATTTATTCATGTAAACATAATATAACCTCTTTTATATATAAATAACATTAGAGTTTACTTTGATTTACAAGAGAAACTACTTAAGGTATTTTTATATATAGTTTTACTAATTTTTTGAGGTATTGTGATTTCCTATGTTTCCTATAATCTTGAAAAACTAAATTATTAATCACAATAAATTTCTTTTATCCATATGTTGTATAGAAATTTTAGTTGGCCCTCACAAGGCAGCATATATGATTCATAGTCTCTTTAAATTTTATGTTAGAAAAATCTTTTTATTTACAATTTCTGTTTATTTCTTAAATGTTTTTCATAGAACATTTGCAAAAATGGATCATAAAATTATAATATTTTAAATATGCTTAAGTGAACCATTAATTTACTTTGACCAATCTTCTATTTGCTAAGTTATAAAGTAAAGCTCAAATAGGTCTAATGACTACTCCAACTTCATTAGTACATTATTAGTCGAAAGTAAGAACTGAAGCCTGCTTAGTAATTTATTTTCAGATTTTCCATATTCATCATGTTGTGAATTAAAAGAACAGAGTTTTGCTTGGTGTTCAAAAATATATAATTTTGAAAAAAAAATAATGGTTTGTAAGGTTATCTTACCATAATAATTATGAAAACTGCTCATTATCCAATATAAGATTGCACTCTAAGGTGTATAGTTGTAGAACTTTAAAAAAATTATTTGCAATAGAAATTATCTCAATAAGTCTTTGTTTTTCAGATCTAATTTTATTTATTTATTTATTTATTTATTTATAGTTTTTTTTTAGTTGTAGATGGACACAATGTCTTTATTTTACTGCTTCGTACATGGTGCTGAGGATCGAACCCAGGGCCTCACACATGCGAGGCAAGCGCTCTACCGCTGAGCCACAGTCCCAGCCCCCAGATCCTAATTTTAAAGCTTAATAGTTAATGGTAATTTTTGCCCTTGAAATTTCCTAAAAAACTTGAAATAATATACTAAAAAAATCTGAATGATTCTAAAACTTTTTCAATAGAGTAAATTACTTTTTGCAGGGCATTTTTACATATGTATCATGATAATTCTTGTAAAATTCAGTAAGTTAACCCAGAGATATTAAGTAACTTGTTCAGTATATAAGGTCATAACTTAATAGAATCAAGATTGATGTGTCTTTTGGGAAATCATACAACTTTGTCCTCTTAATTCGCTATTTTTCCTTTGCATTTTGCTTTTTAGATTCTTAACTATGAAGCAGTTTTACCCCTTTTGGTTTCTGAAGCATTCTTACTACTTTAAAGGAAAGCAAACAATCTATCATTTAATTATGTCAGTGTTTCAAACATATTTATCTTTCCAATGAAGAGAGAGGTTTTTGCTTTCTAGTTTTTTATTTAAGGTACAGAAATTAGTTGCTTTTGTGCTTTTTGTAATCTAATTAAATATTGTTCTTTAGACTTAATTCTTTTGATAATAATATTTTATTATCTTAAAAAAAAAACGATCCCTAGGTGAAGCTAAACTCAGACCTGAAGCTAGAAAACGACTTTTAAACTATGTAAATGAAGAGCCTCAAGATGCTAATGGTTATTTCAACTTGGGAATGCTTGCCATGGATGACAAAAAGGACACTGAGGCAGAGATTTGGATGAAGAAAGCTATAAAATTACAAGCTGATTTTAGAAGTGCTTTGTTTAATCTGGCTCTCCTGTATTCTCAGACTGCAAAAGAATTAAAGGCTTTGCCAATTTTAGAAGAGTTACTGAGATACTACCCTGATCATATTAAGGGTCTCATTTTAAAAGGAGACATTCTGATGAATCAAAAGAAAGATATACTTGGAGCAAAAAAATGTTTTGAAAAGATTTTGGAGATGGATCCAAGCAATGTGCAAGGAAAACATAATCTTTGTGTTGTTTATTTTGAAGAGAAGGATTTATTAAAAGCTGAAAGATGCCTGGTTGAAACATTGGCATTAGCACCACATGAAGAATACATTCAACGCCATTTGAGTATAGTCAGGGATAAAATTTCCTCATCTGGTTTTGTAGAACAGCCAGTATCCTCAGCTGATAAGACTTCAGGTAGAGAAGGAGACGAACTTCCAACTGAAAATATAAAAGAAAGCAGAAGTGAATCTAGACCACCACAGGTAATAAAAACAAGTGAATCTGAATCCAAAAAACAATTAGCAAAAAATGCAGACAAAGAGACCCCTCAAAAAACAACACAAGACATCAGAGAAATTGAAAAGAAGAGAGTTGCTGCTTTAAAAAGACTAGAAGAAATTGAACGTATTTTAAATGGAGAATAGCATTATTCTGTATAGTATGACAGTGGTATCAAGAACTTCAATCTATATCATGTGATTGCTTGTACTGGGAGCTTTGGAAAATACCAAGAACATATAATAATCTATCATGAGCTGCTTCTACATTGGATCAAAATAAGATTTTTCATTAAAGACCTACCTTACCCCAAGGTATATGTCATATATGATATGGCAGAAGTTTTTAGTTTTGGTGAACAGAACAAAAATATCAAATTACAGGTGACAAATTTGTAACTCTTATTATAGAAGAAAAATTCTTCTGGCAGAATAACCTTTACTACTCTGATTTAAAAATAGTTTGAGGCCTGAATGATGATCCTTTGAGGATAAATCAAACAAATGTTTGTCATTCTGTGAATTCCCATTTATTAGCCACTTCATTTTTCCTTTACCTCTTGAAAACTGGCATTGAGTTAAAAACACTTTTTGAACACAACCTTTTTTCTTCATTGAGTCTTTTAAATCAAGAGATTTTTGCACTACAAAAGAACACTGGCTTGTTATGTTGTATTCTTTGGTTGACTTTTAGAAAGAATGCTGGGTAAAACATTTTAAATGAATTATGACGTGTTAGCTTAAGAATACTTTTTCTTAATTTCATACTTGTTCTTAATTCTAAAATGCAGTTTATATGCAGGTAGAGTTTTACATGCACACATGCACACACACTTGTAATGGTGCTCACGTATACTGTATTTTTTTTTCACATTGAAAGTCAAAACACAAACCACATAATCATGACTATTCTTCAGTTTTTAATCCCTAAACTTACGTTTCTTAGGGTCATTAATCATATTGAGAAGGCCCAATTATTCTTAACTTTGGACTTCTGACTAATAACATAGTAGACTTCTCTTTCATTTTATTGTTAGCTCTCTAGTTTTATTTGAATTTAATTTTCCGTTTTCAAAGTGACACCTTAATCATTCTTAGATACTTTAAGCCACTAAATTCAGTTCCTTTTAACTGAAGGCAAAACAATGTGACAAAATTTATTTATAAGCACTAAATTCTTGATATCTTATGGTACATATTTTTATTAAATATTTATTTTGACTACTGAGTTTCATAAAAATGTTTAAGCTGTTTTAATTCTATCAAATATGGAAAACAAATTGCTATGCATTTGCCTATATATGAGCATTTATTATAGTTTAACAAAAATCACATCATTTTGGCCAGTTGTCACTTGGAAAGATAATTAACCTAGTAGATGTAATACATTTGTCATTTGATTTTAGCAAGTTTAAACCTGAAAAATGGGTTACATTAAAAGTAGGTACAAATTAAAAATTAAATTTATTAATTGAAGTCTAATTTTTTTCTTGAGTTAAAATACATTTTAAATGAGTTTCATGAAGTTGGTTTTAATTTAAAATGTTAAAGCTAAAGAAAGCTGTCATTCTGGGATAGTAACTAATTTCTAATTATGTAGTATTTCAAAAACTATAATTTTTAGTTCCTTTGAGAAAACTAATTTCTAATTATATATATTTCAGAAATCATATTCCTGTAATGTTTTTTAAGAAATGTTTTATAAATAGGTCACAAGAAACATGGTCTGCATTAAAGACCCAGTCTTATTAGGTTCCCAGAGGATCTGGCATAGATTTTCCTAGGCAATTTAAAGCAAGCATGGATGCCAGTAGGTATTAATTCTTGACCCAGGAGATTCTACTAAACATCAAAGCAATATCTTATTTCAGTTCATGGATTATGGTTTTATAACTTCAGATACAAGGTGGAGAATACCTCATTTAGTATGACTTGAAAAATGAAATTAAGTTGTTATATTCTGTCCATTATATCTTGAGGATAATTCTGAGTGTGATCTCTTTAGCGATAATTTTAAGTAGAGGACATTTCAGGAAAATGAAATATTTTATGACAGCAAAACAAAATTTTGAGTAATATTTTAATAAATTTACATAACTAAGATGACAGAGGGTATATAGTAATGTTATTCAGTGATTTTTAATAGAAAATAAGTATATTAGCACTCAGAGCAAGTGTTTATCACATAGGAAATACTCATTTATTTGAATTTTAGATTATTTTTAAATCAAAACCATCCCAAGTAATTAATAATTAGTAATTATTCCAAATCATCAGCTTTCAATGTGGATCCCACCCCTTGTGATGGAGCCATGCCACCCCTTGTGATGGAGCCATGCTTCAGTTTTTTCAAAAAAATGGTTCTAATTTGTACTTAGTTTAAGGACCACTGTTCTTAATTAGTTCAGAAAAATCCTTTTCTCGTGTGTAAATTTTTTTATTTAGTTACACTAAGGAGTATGTTCTGATAAATAATTTGTTTTCTTTGAAAATTAAGATCTTAAATTTTATCAAACTTTCTTATGTGTAAGATTATTGTTTCTTACATATAAATTTGAAATAAAAATGCAAACTATTCAGTTGAGAAAAGGTAATGGATTCTTTTTCCTCTAGAGCTGCCTATTTGAAGAGTTAAGGGTGAGGACATTTAAGACCAGTTCACTAACCTGTGATTTAGAGTTGTGAACAT
>CM053403.1:29044239-29078310 GCA_028644305.1 Xerus rutilus | reverse complement strand
AATAATATATAGAGTAACCCACTAAAAGAATGGTACAAAAAAGTAATATGTTGTATATAAATAATATATTGCATAAATACATAAATATTAGCAAGTAGGCTAATAAAAATACAAAAAATCCTTGTTTTTGTATACTAGCAATGAAAAACTGGAAAACGAAGTTTAAATACCATTTACAATAATACCAAATGCCAAGGAATAAATCTAACAAAAGATATGCAGGACCACTATACTGACAACTATAAACATGACTGAAAGACACTTTAAAAACCACAATAAATTGAGAGATATAAGATGTTAATGATATTTATTTCATATGCTTATATTACTACACACGCACCAGTACAACTGAAATGAAAAGAATTCACAGTAAGATATGAAGTGTTCTTGTACATTGTTGGTAGGAGTGTAAATTACCAGCAAGCACTTTGGAAAATTATTAAGCATTATCTAATAAAATTAAATGTATATGTATTATATCATCTAACTGTGTAGGCAGCCTCCATGATGGCTTCCAATAATTCCTGATTCCTACTATCCATGGCTTTGTACATTAACTCTCCACATTCAGTAGCTTGGCTGTTAACTAAGAGAATACAGTAAAGGCATGCCACATGCATGATTAGATTAAGTAAAATGGTAACTACTATCCTGCTACCTGACTGTCTTCATTGGTGACTTTGTTAAAGCAAACTACCATGTTGAGGAGGCCCATGCTAGAAAGAACTGAGGGTGGCCTCTGGTCAATGGCCATCAAGCATGTCCAACAACCACATGAGCTTGAGGTGGATCCTTCCTCAGTCAAGCCTTCACATGAGATCCCAGTTCTGCAAATATCCTGAGGGATTTTCTGGGGTAGTTTTGGCCCTAATAAATTTTCAATATATATTCTGAGATTAGGATTAAAACCTTCATTCTTCCTATTCCCTTGCCAAAATGTGATTCCACTGCATCTAGTTAATTACAAGGTAAAAATGCACAGTTGACATTTGTGGGTTTCAGATAAAGTTTGGTGCCCTAATCCTATCACTCCCTGCTCTCTTCCTTGGGGCTCTTGACAAAGAAAACTATACATAAAAGAAAAAAGCAAAATATGAGGGAAAATACTGCTTAAATAACTAAAACAACAAGGTTCTGTTTTCATTAAATGGAGGTAACACAAGATCATTTGGGAGAGTATAGTAGCTCCTTTCCACATGTGGAAAGCTAGGAGGTGAGGTCCTCAGAAGACATGGGAAGAAGGAAAAGAAAAGGACTGAGGTGTGGATGTGAAGTAAGAAGCTTCATTTTCATTTTTTAGTTCTGAGCCTTTAGGGAGACCCTAAGCTGATACTTCATTCTCCAGAAGTCCTCTTCCTGAGGACTTAAGAGTTTACCTTATGAGATTATTACCATAATTAAATGTAATAATAATAAAAAGGGAAAATTATGATGATTATCATATTCACAGAATATTTAGCATTTTGTTATCTGGTTAAAAGATTTGCCTCCTAACATTTTCAATACCTGGAGGAAAAAGACAAATGAAAGCCAGCATACCAGTATGTATGAATTGTTAGAAGTTATAAATCAAAGTGATAAACTGTCAATTTATTACACTGACAAATTCATCACTCAAAAATTGAAAATGTATGAAAACGTGATTGCACTAAAAGCAAAATACTGAAGGCAATTTAATTATTGCACACGTATGAATGTTTTATTCATAACGTGTTTAGATGAGCAATAAAGAAGTTAAACATACAACAAGATACAATTTAAAACCCACTGGAATAAATGAAAAGGCAGTATCATGCACTGACAAATAGAGTAAATGTGAATCTCACATATTGCTGGTATCAAAATACAACTACTATAATCAATGTGAAAGTTTTTTGACTTAGAGCATAGAATACCAAATGATCCAGCAACTAGGGAGATAAAGTTATCTTTACATGGAGAAATATCCACAATATATATTCATGACAGCCTTATTCATAGTAATACAAAACTGGAAAAAAATGTATGCTCATCACATCAATAGGTAAATTTATAAACAAGTTTTGATATATCCAAAAATAAAACCTTCTTCAGCAATTAATCTTTTTAAAAAACTGATATAAACAACTGCAAAAGGTATCTGAGCAAAAGAAGCTGTACACAAAAGACTGCATTATATGTAGCTTCATTTATTAAAAAGAAAAATTCCAGAACAGATAAAACTAATCTAAATAGATTTCAAGAACTGCAAGATGGAGACAACAGCAAAGAAACATGAAGTAAGTTTTTGAGGTGGTGGAAATATTTATGACCCAGTAATTCTTTGTATAACAAAAAGAAATGTATATCCATGTTCACTAAAAGACATATCCCATTCTGTTCTTAGCAGGAATTTTTGAAAGAACATCACATTAAAAATAATAAAATTAAAAATGACCAAATTATTTATGAAAAGAAAGTAGTATAGATTGGTTTTTTTGTTTTTTTGTTTTTTTAAAATATGTTTTAGTTGTCAATGGACCTTTATTTTATTTATTTATATGTGGTGCTGAGAATCGAACCCAGTGCCTCACGCATGCTAGGCAAGCACTCTACCACTGAGCCACACTGCAGCCCCGTATAGATTGTTTTTAATGTTTTCATTTTTAATCATGTTATAGTCACATAATGCAATGAATGTACTTGAGCTACTGCTACCTGCAACAACATATATGGATATAATAAATTTAATATTGCATAAATAAGTGAAATACAAAAGATACTATTATTATATTTATATGTATTATTATATTTATATGAAGTTCAGAGCTTAGGAAGACAAATTCATGCTGTTACTGGTCAAGATAATTGTTACCTTAGGAATACAAATGGGAAGTTTATTGAGAAAAGGAATGATGCATTCAATGTTCTGGTATTGTTTCATTTCTTGATCTAGGTGATGGTTGAAAAGCAAGTTTATTGTTTTTGATAATTCATTCAAGATATGTGCTTTTTTCTAAATATATGAAAAACTTCAAAATATTTAATAATTATAAAAGATATACTTAAAGAAATTTTTTAAAAACACAATAAAAGTGGTATACAAAAGAATCCTATCTCAGATTTTTAATAAATAAATAAGTAGAAAATAATATAGACTTGAAATTATGTACAATAAAATATTAATTTTTAAAATACCTTAAATGACCTTATTTTATTTAAAATATTAAGTTATACATAAATCTATAAAACCATCATTGAAATTTTTGCATCAAACATAAAACATATCTATTATCCACCCCCACAAAAGTATCCTCTTGCCCTTTAGACTCCCTTTATCCTGCCATACTCTTCCTCAAATTACTGATCTACTTTCTTTTTCTGTGGATTCATTTACATTTCTGCAGTTTTATATAATGGAATCATCATTTTTTGTCTTCCCTCCACCCTGTTATAGACTCAATATTTTCCCTTCCCCCTAATCTATATGTTGAAACCCTCTACCTAAATGTGGTGGCATTTAATGGTAGAGTCTTTGGGGAGTAATTAGGCTTATATGAGATCTTGAGGGTAGAATGCCCATAATGGGAATAGTGATTTTATAAAAACAGAGAGATCAGAGCATCCCCATTTCTCTACCATACAAGGCCAAGGCTAGAGAGTGGCCATCAGTAAATGATAAGAAGGCCTTCACCAGGAACTGAACCTGCCAGCATCTTGATCATGGATTTTCCTGTCACCAGAATTGTGAGAAATAAAAGTCTGTTGCTTAAAACACACAATCTGTAGTATTTTGTGTGAGCAGCCTAAGATGAGTAAAATAGAAATTGGTACCAAAAAGAGGAATGCTGCTACTGCAAATACCTAACAATGTAGAAGCAGCTTGGAAAATAAGCAATGAGTAAGAGCTGGAAAAGTTCTGAAGTGTGATGTAGAAAAATGGATGCTAAGGGTGATTTTGGTGAGGGCTCAGGAAGAAAAGTGGAGAGCAGTGAGAAATCCTACATCCTATGTGAGAATACAGAGAGTCCTAGGTGCAGAATGTTGGTGGAAATATGGAGAGTAAAGGCCATTCTGGTGAGGTCTCAGAAATTAGGAACATGTTATTTGACAAAGAGATGATTCTTGTTACATTGTGGCAAAAAAACAAAAACAAAAAAAACTGAATTATATTAGTGTCCTAATATCCTACTGTTTTCAGATAGGAAGAACTTACTAGTGACCAAATTGGATATTTAGCTGAGGAAAATTCTAAACAAAGTGTTGAAAGAGTAGCTTGGTTCCTTTTGATTATAATATATCTGGTGGTAGTCTTATCTGGATTGAATCTGATTGGAGACTTTTGACCTGACCTTGCCGTACTTGAGATTTTCTGCTAATATTCCTTTAAATAAGCTGCCTGTCCTCAAATCTTTCTCTTCTTAAACTTCTGTAACTCAAACATTTGCTCTTTTGATACTGTTCCATAAATCCCATACATTTTCACAATTCCTTTTCATTTCTTTTTTTCCCCTCTGTCTTAGAGTTCACAAATTCTTCTGCTTAATCAATTCTGCTGTTGACACTCTCTATTGAATCTTTTATTTCATTCAGTATATTTTTCAGCTCCAATTTTTTTTCTAATTTGCAACATCATAATTTGACTCTCTATTCAATTTCTCTTTCTGGCCACCTACAGTTTTCCTCAATTCAGTGTATTGGTTCTCTGTATTTTCTTGAAGATTGCTTTGCTTCCTTAAAACAGTCATTTTGAATTCTTCATTAGGCAGCTTTTACATTTTTCTTCCTTTAGGATCAGTCACTGGTACCTTGTCAGTCACTTGTCCAGTTGGTGATGTCTTCTTCCAGATAGTTCTCAATCTTTGTGGTAGTGCATCAAGGTATATGCATTTGAAGTAGATAATTATTCTAGTCTTCATGATCTGGCTCTGAATGAGAAAGCCATGCAGCCATTATGGCACTCTATGACCAATTTCTAAAAGACAGAAAATCCAAGAGTGATTTCTAGATGTAAATACTCTAATTTTCAATTATATTTCTTCTGTATACTATGTTATGAGACAGAGAAAATGGAAATAAATTAAAGCCATGTCAAGGGTTTAAATAAATTGTACTGCTAGAGAAATCCCAAGCCTTACAAAAAGAGATTAAGATGACTCAAATGTTAAAATACTTCTCAGGATACAGAACCTGGAGTTAAAATAAGTACACTGATAAACATTATAGGATGTATAAGAGATATGCTCATGAAAAACAATGTGTTAACTCAATAGATTGAGGTGTGGAAGCAGTGCCACATAAATCATATATATTACTTGACGTCAAACTTCACTAGTAATTCAAAGAATACAAGCAAAGAACAGGTGCAGGCAAAGTCCATATTTTAAATTTGGCTTACAACAAGAAAAATTGATCCAAAATATTCTACTAAAGCACTTTGTATACAAGTAGATCCATTAGAAGTCATTCATACCCTCTCTTATCCCTACCAATAAAAAAATGGTCTACTAATCTGCCATTAACCATTTCCTTAACAATAGAAAAGAAATAGTCTCTGAAATATATTTTACTTCTAGGTCAAGGAATCTTTTTTCTACCTGTTATATAAAATATGCCAGTTGTTTGTATACTAGCAACAACTTTATCTTGTCTTTCCCAAATGACAGCTTAGTAAAAAAAAAAAAAATGCATTGAATGGTATTTGGGGATTAATTGTGCATAGTACTTGTTCTGTGGGCCCATAGGAGTTAGACATAGGTCTGATTGAGAGGATTGTACATTTAACAGATACCTTTGATTTAGAGTTGTGAATAAAACATGTTTATGTTTTTTTTTGTGTTGGGGATTGAACCCAAGTCCTTGTACATGCTGGGCAAGTGCTTTACCACTGAGCTACATCCTTTGCCTTGGGTGCAGCAAATGAGTAAGATCTTGTATTTTATTTCTCTGGGGGAGGTAACTAAGGCATATTTTCTGTGGAACATGACATATGTATATAAGGTACACAGACACTTTTGAAAGGTATATGGATGGGAAGATAGGGTAGCCAAATGAATGGATATTTCCTGAGTTGTTTGTTCTCCATTATCAATTTACTCTACTTCCAGTACCATTTGGAGAGTCCTTCAGCAACCTACACTGGACGGAGGCACATAATCCATTCTGGAAAATAAGTATATTACATTCTTAGCTATTTTCATTTCTAGATAGTTCCAGGAATTTCTTTGTGATAAGATTAGAGTTAGTAAGAGGCTGGGACTTCCCAGAGTCCCTTGGTCTCCTCCCATTGGATTTGATTGAGAAGCAATCTAACACCATAGTGAGGGCAGCCATCTCCACAGAGGGAAAGCAAAAAATCTAATATTAGAACAGCATTATGGATGAACAGACAGACAGGGTCCAAGTGACATTGTTTAGTTCCCAAATGAACTGTAGTAGAAGCCAAAATCTGGATTTTCAGAAATAGAAAAAGCAGTTACTTACCTTTCCTCTTAAACTCTTTTGATTTGGGTTTATTCTATAAAACCTAGTAACACATAATTTTTTAAAAATTTTAAATACATTTACATTGCTTTATGATTCAAGGAAAACTTCTTTCAAAGCAACATGTTGTTTTTCTGGTATCTGACATTAAGCAAAGACAGATTGAAGACAGATAAGACTACACAACAGGAGGGAGAATCAGCACTTTTTTTCATATTTTCTGGGTTTTATATAGTGTTATAAAAATATACACACACAAATGTCTGAATAATATGCTGTAAAGGTCCTCAGTGATCTTTCTCCTGGCTTTTCTCCTCCTTTCTTCTCCTTATCCATTTTATTCCAGTTTAGTCAGCCTCCTTGTCAAGCTCTGACTTCAGGACTTTGCACTTCCCATTTTTCCTCCCTAGAATGCCATCTTCTCAGGAATCCATATATGTCCCTAAACTTGATTTCTTAAGGAAAATCAAGTACTATATACAATAAAAAATAATTTAAAGAAACCATAAGCCTGAAAAGCTATAAAAAAAAGGTAACAAGTGACTGTCAGAACATAATAGCAGATGGATAATCAGCTCTTTATAAAGAATTATAAAAGTGAAAAATGGAAATAAACTAATTATCATGGATGTAAATTTGTTCACGTCCTCTGTTTAGGGCACTTTCTCACCCCCATTGATGTTCCTGATATTGGCACATAGAAGGGCAACTGTGGCAGGTTTTGGAGATTTTAGAGAGTAAAGGGATTATAATTACATGAAATGAGGTTTTTAAAAATATATAATTATTTCCTCTAAAAAATTATTTTTTTCAGCGTGTTTTCCTTCCATTGTTATTTCTTGGTCTTTCTTCCTACATGGCTTATACATGGGCTATATCCAGCAATATCAGGAAAAATTCACTGAAAGTCTTGAAGAGTCAAGTATGTCTCAGATGTAACTCACAGGACAGGGTGGACAACATTTTACTCACTACTTTAAGGCAAAGTTGGAATGATGATGTGTAGTTCTGAATTTCCCTGCAGAGGCAAGCGGAGAAGGAGCAGGTAGTCACTATGCATGCTCAGAAGTAGGCAAATGCAAAGAAGGCCTTGTGACATACACATGGTTTAGAGCTGGAACTTTGAATGAGCCGTAGAGGTAGTTATGAAAGCTTTAAATCATGCAGACACATTTTAAATCATGCAGATGACATATTTTCTTCTATAGTTCTATAGCTCCTGGATAGTATGGATTTGTGTCAATGTTGTACAAGAACCAGAAATAACTTTAAAATGACTCAGCAACAGGGAATCTAAACACCTCTGTGGTGGCTTGGAAAGTTCATCAAATTAAATGCTTAGTGAAATGGAGAAGTAGAGTCAATCAAGCCACAGTTGTTAAGTGGAAGCACACTGATTCTCTTACTGCAAAACCTATTGCATTTCCGTGGCTCAGAAGATTGAACTTGAGATGACTTACATTATTGCTAAGAGTAAGAACTGGCATACTCCATATTTCCATATTTCCATCATTGATGATGATGCATACAACATACACACATCAACTGTGTATCCATGTTTATGTGTGTGCACTTGCATGTAGCCCTAAATAACTTGAGTGGTACTAGTACTGGGAGTGTATTAAAAAACAATTTGTAATGGGCCATATAGGTCTTAAGTTTGTATATCAAAACCTAAGTCACCAGATGGAATTTAATGAACTCTATTTTTACATGTATGTTGTCTATATTTATGATTATGATTTAAAAAGTTGTTTCTTAATATATTTTAATTTAAAAAATTACTTAAGTAATAATTACCATTTATTGACAGACACTATTCTGTGGGCTCTAAGTACATTTTTTTTAATTTGATTCCTTACTTGATCTCTTAATCAAAGGGATGAAATTATTATTTCCATTTTCAAAATAATAAAATTGAGGTTTAAAATGGTTATGTAAAATGCATGGTTCATAGTAAATTTAGGTTTGAATGCAGACGAATCTGTTCATTCAACTATGCTATTTTATCTTTTCCATGTACTCAATGTATTGGCCAGCACTCGTTGTTTTTATTCAAATATTTAATCACATAATGATTATAACTATCATGTATTAAGCACAAGCTATACGATAGTTATTGTGTTAGGCTAAAGGCCTTGTCGTATTTGCTTCATAGTGTAGAAACAGACATGTAAATGAACAATATTGAGAAGAGTAAAGAGTGTATTTATTTAAATAGTTCACCCCAAGAGGCATGTGCTATACAGTACATGAGGGAATTGAACGTGGCTAAGGAAAAGCAGCTTCAAGGTAACTGCTTTGTGGTCATTCTGTCATATGATCATTGGCTGGAATGATGCATGAAATGGCATGAATTATTTGCATCATTTCTCTTTTTCTACTCAATTCTGTTATTTAATTAAGAAGTTTGATGTGACTACAGTGGAACACCAATGTACTGCAGACATGCAAAAAAATTAGTTGAATTGATCTATTTTGCACTCAAAAAAGTAACTTTCCAGTGCAATGTCCACAATGCTCTTTTATGATAGAGAGGGAACAGGCCTTTAAACATTATTTTATTTAATCCTCAGAATGTCCCTTCATGTAAGTAGGGATTCCTTCCTTTTTACAGGCGAAGGACATAAGGTTAAGGGAGCATACATAACATGTGCCCAAATGTGTATCTGTACAATGAACTTTCTATATAAATAGCAGGATAAATACAAGCAAATAAGTTTAGGAATCCTTTGTGTATCTTCTCCAGTTAGTTATGAGTTCATCTAGTATAGTAATGTTGGTAGGCTGGAAAAAGGCCCCTCAAAAATTGTCCACAAATTCCTGAATCTAAGGATATGCTACCTTACCTGGCAAAAATCTTCATATATGTGATTAAGGATCTTGAGATGGAAAGATTGTCTTAGATTTTGCAGGTGCACCTAGTGTAATTATGAGGGTCCTTATAAGATGGAGACAGGATACCATAAGCAGAAAGAAGATTGACAATGAAAGAGACCGTGATATGCTTTGAAGATGGAGGAAATGGCCATGAATCAAAGATGTAGCCCACCTTCAGAGGCCAAGAAGGGCAACAAAACAGATTCTCTCCTAAACCCTGTAGAAGGAATGCATCCTTACAAAGAATATGATTTTAGATCTCTGACATTCAGAATTGTGAAAGAACACATTTCTTTGTTTTAAGCCACCAGGTTTATGGTAATTTGTTGTAGCAGCAATAGGAATCACATAATGGTTGTGTCCCATTCACTTTGGAAATAGAGAAGTCAGGATTCAAAACCCAGATCTGTTTCTTTTCAGGAGCCCATTCTTATTTGAACATGAAACTTTTTCCCTGCTTAATATCATCTGTCTCTCTTGGGTAGTGCTGTGTAAATACTGACAACTCCAAATGTTCTATTCCTCTTTTCAAAAATCTATCAGCAAACACATTTGCAATGTATTGTACATTAAGTGGTATAATTCAAGTGTTTTTTTTAATTACTATCTGATATATCCAACGAAAGGACAGGATTCTAATCTTATATACTCAAGAATATTGGCATAAATGTGTAAAAAACTTCTGCTTTGAGACTGAAATTAATAAACTCAACATAAAAATGGATGCAACTAGCCATCAGGAAATGTAAACTAGACTCAGTGATATTATGCTAAACATACGTTTTTAATACAGCAAGGTGTCTTCAAAACCAAATGAAAATCAAAGGATTTTTTAAAATGTTCTTGATAAACTGGATAAATGTTAAGTAAGATTATTGTAGAACCTAACTGATTAAGTACTGACTTGCTCAGTCACATACCTGCAGATCCTAGCCATTTTAGGCATGTAGAAAGCACTCAACAAATATTTCCCAGTGATTGAAGAAAATTCTTCTATTAGATAGTTTAAAGTACTTAAACTACAAGATAATAAAAGCTGTGGGTATAGGAGTGAGGGGTCCTGAGCTTCTTAACTCTATTTTGCAGTGAAGGCAGAGCTGGACCATGCCATAGAACCTCAGAAGACTCATAGTAAGGCTGGCCTGCCTTCATTCAGACTGAGTGGCTGCACATGGCTAGAGCTTACCCATTCATGGAGCACATGTGCTGCCTGGATGTTGACTCATGGTCCAGAACACTGGCATCATTGTACCATCAGCCCAGCTTCCCAAACAGTGGAGATGTTAAAGGAAATGATTAAGTTTGGAATAAATGTGGGTTGCCTGACTTCTCTCTTGGAACTCATAAACTCCATGCAGAGATGATCACGAATGTGTGCTCAGCCATAGAAAGTTTGGCTTTTGACCTCATTCTCTACCAACTAATTGCTGTGACACTGAAAGACCTGAGATCCAAACTGAGTTCATCAAGGGCAGTGACCATGAAAATGGGGCTGAAGGGACTTGCTCTCAAGATCACTCTGGATAATGTCTACATGGAAAAGCATGACCAGAGCATTCTGTGGCTGGACAACAAGAAGTAGGCAGCAAGACCTATTTGGATGAGGGACCTATTTCTCATAAGATGGAGAAAGGTGCTATCTTCCTGGTGACAAGGTGGAGAATGGTGGCTTCTTGGGCAGCTAGAAAGATATGCACCTATTTTTATGCCTGCTGTGAAGAATACTGAGACTTCCTAAATTTAGAAATGGGCAGAGGACAGAAGAGAGAAAAAAGATAAGAGGGGTTTATTTTAACTGATAGTTTCAAGGTAACTCAACAAAGGGGGAAAAAAACTCTGTTCCACGTTCTTTTCATGTATGTTGAAAACTAGCCATCAAGACTCACGATGATCCATTTGCAAAACTAACCAACCAACAAGCAGCAAGCATTTCTCCTTGTAGGTTATCCTTTTATCCCAACAATTTGCCCACTTCATGTTGTCCTGTCTTTCTCATCTATAGCCAAAGTGGGTTCAGTGTTAAGTGGTTTATGCTTTCTTTTCCTCAACGTTTTGTTATATTATACTCTAGCTTCTAGATCCATTGAAGATTTTTCCAAATACTATTTGGTCATGCTGCTAGTGGCTTAGAGATTGAGTCCTAGAACTGATCTTTTATTTTGGCTAGAATCTGAAACAGCTTTAATAAAGCCCTGTTATTTCAGAGGTCTTATGGTCTCTAAATTTGTTTTAACATGTTCAGAAAAGAATATCCAGGATCTGAAGTTTGAGGTAGGGCAGAATATAGATGTGGTATCTCCATTTTTCATTTACCAGGCATCTGATGCCTATGAAATTAAAAAGGCCCTAGGAAAGAAAGAAAATAACATCAAGATCATTGTCAGAATGGAGATGAGTGAAGGAGATTTGAGTTTTGATGAGATTCTGGAAGCCAGCAATGGGGTCATTGTGTCTTGTTGTATATTAGGCATTAATATTTCTGCAGAGAAGGTCTTCTTTGCTCAGAAGATGATGATTGGTAGTGCACCAAGCTGGGGAGTACTTTGTCACAAAGATGCTGGAAATGATTGCACACATAACAGTCTGTACACAGGTGATCAAGAAGCCCTGTCCTCACCCTAGCTGAGGGCAGTGATATGGCTATCACATTAGTGGAGAAAGCCAACAGCCACAGGGAGCACTCTCCGAGGATGTTCACATGTAGCACGTTAGTGCTGATGAGTGAGAAGTCCCTAGTTCTAATTGAGGAACCTCGTGGTGCCCATTACTAGCAATCCCACAGAAGCTACCACCATGGGCTCCATGGAGACCTCCTTCAAGTGCTGCAGTGGGGCTATAATCATCCTCACCAAGTGTGGCAGGTTTCTTACTAGATAACACCCATATGTCCCCATCAGTTCTGTGGTATAAAATCACCAGTCAGATCACTGGCCCACTTGTACTGTGGCACCTTCCCTGTGATGTGTAAGGACCAAATCCAGGAGACCTGGGATGCAGGTGTGGCCCTCTGGGTGAATTCTGCTTGAATTTTGGTAAGGTCTGGGGCTTCTTCAAGAAGGAATATGTGGACATTGTGCTAATGGAGAGACACCTTGGCTTTGCCTTCACCAACACCTTTTGTGCAGTGCCTGTGCTATGGTAAACCTGAGTCCCTCCTCTAGCTTCTGCACCCATATATCCTCACTCCAATCATCCACTAGGCCAGCAGTATCTGCAGTGCTCACTTTTGGCTGTGGTGTGGTACTGGTGGGCTGGAACACCAGGGAAAATTCACACTGCTGTGACACATGGTCAGTTTTAGACCTTCCTCATGAGGCATCTTATTCTACTTTATGTTATTAATAACAAAATACCACAAACTGAGTACGTCATAATGAAAGGATGGTTTATTTTGGCTCATGGTTCTGGTGCAGGGTGGAGCAGCCAGATTTGGTGATGGCTTTTTTTGTTGGTGGAGTCCCCCAGTGGAAGAGGGTATCACATAACAAACAAGAAATAGAGAATAAATGAGTGTCCTAAGCAAACTGGCTTTTTAGTAGACCCACTCTTGACATAACCCATCAATCCATTAACCTACTAATTATGTGAATTCATGAATTCATTCATGAGAGTAGAAATCTAATCACCTCTTGAAGTTCCCACCAGGTCTCACCACTTAATGTTTCATAATGGGAATTACATTTCAAGTGAGTTTAAAAGGAAACAAATCATTTTCAAACTATAGCAGATAGGATTGCCCAGACTCTGGGGTGCCCATTGTTATGATTTGGATATAAGATGTTCCTCAAAGGCTCCTGTGTCATTGCAAGAACATTCAGAGGCAAAAACATTAGATTATGAGAGCTATAACCTAATCAGTTCACTGTAATTTGAAAGGGCTACTATGTAACTCTGGTAACTGGACCAGTATGGTATGGAGGGAGGAAGTGGGTCACTGGATCCATGCCCTGGAAAAGTTCATCTTCCATACCCTCACCACTCCTTCCCAGCACCATAAACAGAGTTCCACTCCTCTACCATGCCCTTTGTCACGTTGCTCTGCCTCATCTGGGACCCAGAACAATGGAATAAGCTGACCATGGACTGAGACCTCTGAAACTGTGAGTCAAAATAAAATTTCCCTCCTCCTAAGTTGTTCTTTTTGGGTATTTTGGTCACAATGATAAGAGGCTGACTAACAGATTCATTATGTGGTCCCATCCAGGGAAGGGACAATGGAGTAATACAGGAGTGAAGGCTCCCAGAACTTTGCATGAGAGCATGACAGCTTCCTGTCCTTTGTGTGACCAATTTCTGCAGAGAATGTATATATACTTAGAGAACTCCTAAACCTGGCCTGCATCAGGACATAGCAAGAGTAAAGGCCTGAGGGCACCGGTCAGTAGTTTCAGTTTAATCAACTCCAGTTCAGATAACTCTGGCCTTGAACTTTGCTTACCTCCTCAGCCCCTTAGTCTTCAGCTTTTCCACCTTCTTATGCATTGTGTTCTCCTGCTCTGGCACTGCCCTCAGATGTCACTCAAAACAGACTCCACCATCCACCTTCCATTTTACTCACTATTGAACCCACCTCCTGGCCTGTTGCTATAGTCTACTTGTATGTCAATAAAAAAATAACTGAGGCAAAAAAACCACAACAGCAACAATAAAAGCTATGACATGCATGCAAAAATAGATTTTACTACTTTATGAAAGGAATAAACAACCCAGAACCACACCCTCACATAAAAATAAAAATGCTATTACCTATTGATGGTTATTGTGAACCAAGCATTGTGCTAAATGCTTTAATTGCATTATCTTATTTAATACAATAATCTAGCACTGTTTTCATCTTTGTCCTTAAGGGAAAGCTAAGAATTGGAGAGGTCAAAGTGGCAAAACAGGTTTTCTGTGATGCTAAATCCAATGGATTTACCCACTCTGCTATACTGACTTTAATAATTCAAAATGTGACAAAGGTCTTTTTAAATGACTTTTAAATGTCTTTCCTTTTCATAAGGAAAAATTGATTTTAAATAGATGATGTGAGGATGATTGCTTAAAGTTCTTTGTCACATTATTCATCAAAATTGTAGTCATAATAAACAGAATCACTAAGTTAGTCATAATAAACAGAATCACTAAGTTAGTGATAGTAAACAGAAGCACTAAGTTAAAAAAATTGATGGATTTTACTATCTAAGAATTAAAATTTTGCACTTAACATCATAAAGAAGAATGAAACTTGGAAGAACACTTGAAATATATATTGCCTCTGAAAGTTTACTCTTCTAATTTAAAAAATATTCTTACAGCTTGAAAAGGAAAGAATACTGAAATAAAAAGGAAGCAATAAATAAACTCCCTGAAGACTTAAAACAAATGACTGAGAAGTATAAAAACGTTTAGCCTCAGGATTAATCAACAAATACAAAATAAAATCACAATGAGATCTTGAAATAGTCAAAGATTTGATGATGATAACACCAAATACCCCAGACATTGGAGGAATATACATGCCCATAAATGTTAATAAGGATGCAAAAGGACAAAGCATTAAGAAATAATTAGAAAATGGAATTATTAGTTTAAAATATGGAAACTCTTTGATCCATTGATTCCATTTCTATGAATTCATCCTAAATAAATAGTTAAAAATATAAATACAAACATTATCACCTCAGGAGCAATTATGATACTAAAAAAATTGAAAATGTTCTGAATTTACTGGGAAGACATTTGTAGTATATTGTCAGGTAAAAATGGCAGATTACAAAATGACACGGATAATATGATTACTTGAAAAGCATAGTTACAAATGCAATACACATATAATGGGTATGTTTATACTTATTCCAATTCATGAAAAAAGTATCTTTTATTAGCCACCAAAATTTAAGTTTTTATCTCTCAGCAGACAAAACCGCAGATGATTTTTATTTCTCATATCATTTATCAATAGTGTCACTCAAATATAAATAAATATTTTCTGCCAATCAAAAAAAAGTAAGAAAAAGTAAAATTGACAAGAGAGTAAGTTTACACTCACCCCCACTCCAAATCTAATCATGCACCCACTGCCCAGCTTCTAAAACTTCTATTAATTCATTTTTACTTATTATATAAAAATTCAAACACTTTATTTTGGCTTCCAAAGTCATTTCACATCTGGTCTTAAATAAAACATTGACTTCATTATCCACTTCCTCATCCCATGGGCTTTTTAAATACTTTAGGAAATTACTAACCCCTTTTTTTCTCCTTAGGTGAAGAAGCTGCAGTCATCTTTCTCTAGAAATCTTCACTTCCCTGAAGGCTTTCTGGTCCCCTAAGAAAGCTGGTGCTCTCTGAACTTTGCTTTCATAGCATACTTGTAAGTTACTTGCTAATCGTCTTCCTATATCCTGTCACTGCCAATCACATGCTTGCCAATCACATGGCTGTTCTGCTTTCCCTATTTCTTAGGAGTTAAAGAAGTTGGCCCTAGAAGCTACGGGTTAGGAGGAGTAAAGAAGAAATTGGCAAATGACTGCAAGAGAGCCAGCCAATATACCATCATCACAAGTGTAATTAGATATTCTTTGTAGAGTCTACTCATTATAATTATGAGTAGAATCCAAAATGACAATTTAAAACTCTTTCTAAAGCAACAGATCACAGAAACCTGTGCTAAAGAAAAATTTAACAAAAAATAATGGGTGAGGGAACAGATGAATAGATAGATCAATTGGCAGATAGGTTATTGAGTATCATTCTTCTCAATTATGGACTTATAGAACTATGATTATCTACTATTCTGAAATTACAACCTTCTCTTTCAACCTCCTTTTCTAGACAAATTTAAGTGTATTGGATTTGGCAGTGCATTTTCAAATCACATGTTAACTGGGATCAATTTGTAGCGCCTACTTAGAGTCCTATGATGGCTCACCCTTATTTAGGAGAAAGGAGGGCTATGAAAATTTGGCAGTTGGCAAGGATAAAAGAGAATGGCATTACATGCCATCCCTTACCATACTGACCTCTGAAACACTTGGATAATGGGAATTTAAGAGTTACATGACTAAATAAACTTTCTTCTGCTGCTTCTTAATTCCTTGATTCTTGTCTCTTCGTATAGAGTCTATGTTCTTGGATAGCATCCCAAAATAATGTTTTTCTTCATAGTCAAGTTCTATATAAACTCATGTTGATAAATTAAAACACCTCTAGCCTTTAGCTACTTCCATATAAATAAAAAGATTGGATTATTGTAGTTCATTTTAATGAGTAAGGAGACAAAAATCACTTAAAGCCACTCATTTTATTCTAGTGACTGAATAGCAATGTTTCTTGGCTAATGCTGTAATTTGGCTACCAGCTTATACTTATGAACCATTTTAAGAATAAGAAATTTGGGAAGTTATTTGGCTCGGGGTATGCAAAAACAAGATGTTACACAAGGGCTTGTTAAAAGTTCCACCATGGCAAATTCAAACATATGCAATATTATTAACTGTGTCTTGGCAGCTCATTTTCTTCTTTTATAAACAGTCAAAAAAAAAAAAAGCAGCTCTGGTTTATTTAATTCCCAGAAAAGAAAAATTGGAACCATTTAGCCTGCTTAATATCAAAACCTACCTGACCCACAAGAGAATCAGGAGGAATTTAGCAGAACACTTTGAGTTTACCCTTTGACCACAAATAAAAAATAACTTTTAAAAAATCCCTAATACAAATTTTATAATGTTTATGTCTTCTATTATTTCTCCCTTTAATACTCTTTCTCTGGTTTCTTTTTGTACACTACCCTTCAGGAATTTCCAGGAATTAATTTCTTGTTCCTTGTTCTTCTCTCTTAACATTGATCTTCTTTAGTCTTACAGTGTGTATCAATCTCATATTGACTGATGGCTAAATGTCCATCTTAACTTCCAAACTGTATTTGTCTATTGTTCAATCATACTCACATCAAAATCTGAACTCTTATTTTTCTTCCCAGAGAATATGTTTCAAAAATGTATTCATCCAGCCGAGCATGATTGTGCATGCCTGTAATCTCTGTAGCTTGGGAGGCTGAGGCAGGAGGATTGCAAGTTGAAGACAAGCCTCAGTAACTCAGTGAGGATCTAAGCAACTTAGAGAGACCTTACCTCAAAATAAAATATAAAAGGCTGAGGACATAGGGATGTGGTAAAGCACCCCTGGGTTCAATCCTCAGCACCACAAAAAATACAACAAACAAACAAATATGAAAAAAAAAAGCAACAAAAAACTCCTGAAGTAAAAGGAAGAAAAGTTGAGACAGAAATGAGGAGAAGACGAGGAATTGACTAGAGCTTGATACCATTTGTGAATTCTACAGGTCCTGGCAAAAGATACAAATGAGAGATCACTGGTAGAATGGAGAATGAGTAGATAAATATATATGTGTTATAATTAAGTCTTTTAGTAGCAGAGTTTTAACCCAGGGGCACTTTACCACTGAAGCTGGTCTTGAACTTGCAATCCTCCTGCTTCAGCCTTCCTGGGATTACAGGCATGTGCCACTGCGTGTGATTGTTTGCTTGTTTGTTTGTTTTTAGGGCACTGAAGTGTTGGGCCACTGGATAGGTAAAGTTTTATTAGTAAGTAGTAAATAGGAAAAGATAATGAGAGTTAGGATTTTAGAAGACTGCTCTGGCAATAATTTATTCAATGGGTAATTGAGAAATATCTGAAAGCTTTTATAATTCTGTAGTGAAATTAGGCATGAGAGAGGAGAGGAAGGTATGGGTCATAACTGCATGTTAGCATTAGATAATGATTTTATCTGTAACCTCGTCAAGAGAACAATCATATTTCAAATGGCCAAAAACCAAATGAAAAAAAAAAAAGGAAGGAAAATGCTGATACTGTCACCCACGCAATTTGGTGAGACGTACTCAATAAATATTTTCTACTTAAATGAATAGTTGATATTGGATTAATGGTGAAAGTTTAAGTCATCCTAGAAGACTGGTAAGGGGCACATCTGTCTCCTACAGTATCTTTTCAGCACATCTCTATTTGACAATCCAATTTATTTCTGGGTAGGGGTGCCCACCTCTCGTCCTCTCTGGGCAATCATTTACTCCTCTCTTTCTTCCATGTCATTTTAGTTTGCAGTTCTTGAACATTGTCGTGTGATGGTTCTGTCATTTCACTTGCACTTTTCTGGACTCCTCTGAGAGTCTCCAAACTCTGCAATTGTCTCACAATTTCTTTTTTTTGTTTTGTTTTGTTTTTATTTTTTATTTTTTTGTGTGTGATGCTAGGTATTGAACCCAGGGCTTGTGCATGCGAGGCAAGTACTCTATCAACTGAGCTATATCCCCAGCCCTGTCTCACAATTTCTTAATGAATGCTCTGAGCCATGGAGAGCTATACCTTTGTGTCTCATTCCTGAATTTTTTTGGGTGGAGGGCCACCGGAGACTGAATTCAGGAGCATTTGAACACTGAGCCACATCCCCAGCCCTATTTTGTATTTTATTTAGAAACAGGGTCTCACTGAGTCACTTAGCAGCCTTGCAGTTGCTGAAGCTGGCTTTGAACTTGTGATCCTCCTGTCTCAGCCTCCCAAAGTGCTGGGATTATAGGTATGCACCACCGTGCCTGGCTTCGTTCCTGAATTTTAATTAAATACGCTAACAATTATTGTGTTTTTGAAAATATTCAACACAGAGTGCTATGCTATGTTCTAGGAGTTTTGAGAACATTGGATTGTTTTGTTTTATTATGTTTTTGTATTTAATTCACATTTCTTACTTCATAGGAAATTGTCTTTGGTTCCAGGAAGCAAACATTCCTGGAAGGTTAATCTTTTATTCTTTGTTTCCACCATATTTTTTTTATGATGTAAACTTCCAGATGTTAGCATATTTTGTTTAGCATCTGGTAGTAAATTCTGCTTTTATCTTACACCAAAATCTTGGAATTGAAATGCATTAGTATATATCACAAACAGCCATAATTCAATCATGGCTTAAAGGCTTGATAATCTATTTTATCATTTTGACTTTGATATGACTAGTATAGACTCTGAGATGTAGAAAAATAAATAAATTTGATGGTTCTTTTGTGATGAGATATTGTATAATCTTTAAAAATCACATTATTCTGTGAATATAGGATTATACTTTAATATTATGAAGTATCATTCTTTTAAATTTTAGAACTTACTTGTTATGAAGTTAGCTGTTAAATTTCTTGTGGGCAAAATTTATTGTATACAAAATTATAGACTGTCATGTGAAGTACTGAGAAATTTTAAATGCCCTTTATTTTGTGGAAAATATTTTCCTCTGCATAATTTCCCTTTTAACAGAGTTGGGACATGAAATAATGCATAAGGGGCTGAAGGTATAGCTCAGTGCTAGAGTGCTTGCCTAGGGCATTCAAGGCGTTGGGTTTGACCCCATGACCCAGTTTACTCACCATTTTTTTTTCTTTTGTCACTGTGACCAAAAAATCCAACAAGAACAATTAGAGGGGCTGGGGTTGTGGCTCAGTGGTAAAGCGCTTGCGTCGCATGCATGGGGCACTGGGTTTGATCTTCAGCACCACATAAATAAATAAAGGTATTGTGTCCATCTACAACTAAAAAAAAAAAAATGAACGAAAAAAAAAAGAACAATTAGAGGAGGAAAAGTTTATTTGGTTCAGGGATGACTAACTCCATAGCTCTAGGACCAAGGTGAGGCAGAACATTATGGCAGAAGAACGTGGAGGAAGAAAGCAGATCAGGACATGGCAAACAGGAAGCTGAGAGATCTCCACATACCAGGCACAATGTATAAACCCTAAAGGCACACCCTCAGTGACCCACTTTCTCCAGCCACTCTCCACACAGTTACCACCCAGTTATTCCTTACCAGTGGATTATTGCACTGATTAGGTTAAAGCTCTCATAACCCAGTCATTTTACATCTAAACTCTTTTACATTGTCTTACACGTGAGCTTTTGGGGGACATCTCATATCTATATCATAACATCTCCCTCTAAAATAAAAAGAAAAAAGAAAGAAAAGAAATGTCTAGATTATAAAATTGTATGTTAGTTTTCTATTGCTGTTATAACAAATTACTTCCAAGGAGCAAAGCAAAAAAGCATATATGTTATTATCTTTACTTTTATTATTGTGAGTCAGAAGTTCAACACACGTTTCATTGAGGTAAAAATTAAGGTGTCACCAGGGAAATATCCTTTTCTGGAGATTATTGCGAAAAATCTATTTCCTTACCTTTTCCACTTTTTAGATTTAGAGGCTACCCACACCTCCCATACCACTTCCCCAGCCACAGAGCCAGCAATGGAGAGTCAAGTCCTCATCACGCTGCAGCTCTGTGACTTTTTCCATCCTTTCCATCACTCTCTGACCACAGCCAAGGAAGGTCTCCACTTTGAATGACTCATGTAATTCATTTGGTCCCCCAAATCTACAGGTCACCAATAATATAGTCTTTATCCTCAATGAGATTAATTTCTACATACACAATTTTTCAAGTCATGATGTAGTATACTGCAAAGCCCTTGCCTTCAAGCTACTTCAGGTATCAAGGAGATATCATGTTTAGCCTGAAATATGATCCTTTTCATCGAAGTCAGTCTAAAATCTCTTTTTTGTTGTTGCTGTTGCTGCCTTTGATCATTTTATCCTTGCAAATAACTGAGAAGAAACTGTATTATGGAAGATAGTAAGGTAGAAATTTTGGTTTTGAATAGACAAAAGAATGATTCTCTAACCCTAGAGGAAATTTTCAAGCTGTAAATCTGGATATTAATTGAAGATGTCAAAACAATAAGTATGAGTAAACTAAACTATTAAAAGTTGTTAAAATAACTCCACCGCAAGTGATTTTATGTGCATGCAATATCACTTATTTATGTCAGGTTTCACAGTGGTTTTAGTATTTATATTTTTCCTTTTGCTATTCAAGTTTCAGCTTTAGACAGAACTTCCACTGCAATTTGCAGTATGAATTATTTGGAAAAGTTTTTTAACATCTCTATCCTATCATACTCAACTTAGAATGAAAAAAAAAGAGAGATTTGAGTAAGAGAATTACTTTGGTGATTCTAGAACAATGGTATGTATGTATGTATGTATGTATCTATCTATCTATCTATCTATCGCTCATCTATATATTTTTCTACCAACCTATCATCTACACACACACACACACACACACACACACACACACACACACAGTCATGGTTTGGATATCAGGTATTTGCCCAAAGCTGTTGACACAGGAATATTCACAGGCAAAATGATTGTATTATGAGCGCTGTAACCTGGGTGGTAACTGTGGGCAGGTGGGGCATGGCTGGAGGAGTTGGGCCAGTGGGAGCATGCCCTGGAGGGTTTATCTTCCCTGTGGTCCCTCCTGCTCCCCCTGCCCCCCTGTTTCCTTGCTGCCATGAGGGGAGCAACTTCCCTCTGCTTCACAGCCCCCATGATGTGCTACCTCACACAGGCCCAGAGAAATGGAGTCAGCCATTATTGGACCTCTGAAACCGTTAGCCCCAAATAAACTTTCCCTCCTCTAAGTTGTTTTTCTATGGTATTTTGGTCACGGTGACACCTAAACTGACCAAACATGTACACTCAAGTTGAGACAAGCCTGGAAAATGATTGAACAGTGTGGTTTTAGTATTTATATTTTTCCTTTTGCTATTCAAGTTTCAGCTTTAGAACTTGAGTATATTTGATTTGAAGAAGGACACTGCATTTATTGTTTTAGGCTTTCTTTGCAGGTTTTGAGATCCTTAGGGATACAAGTAAATGCCAAAACAAGATACTGAGAGCATTTTACCCCTAGTCAAGGACTCTTTGGTGGAAGTTTTCCTGTAGTTCTTAAGACAGATGTACACCAAACACCCAAAGAAAAACACAATGGATAGAATAAAGTCAGTGGTAAAGCCAGGGAAAGTACTGATTCACAAGAACCTCATCCCTCTATGACACTCCAAAGTTGACCTTGGCTATATATTTTATCCTTTTTTCTTTTTCTCCTGGCATAGATCAAATCCTTCAGACTTCCATGGGAAAGTTCAGTGGAAAACTTTGAGTTCCAGCATTAGTACAAATGCCTTCATAGTGTGGAAGAAAGGTAGGTGAGGAATAAGCACTAAGGAGATGGATACTTAGAATCCAGGTCTTCCCTTTATGCATCTTCACTCTGCTCTGTGCCTCTGAAAACAGCTGACTCATGCTGTATTGTAAATGTAATATACTCACACCTCATAGTACTATAGTAAAGGTACATATACAGCCTGTATAAAAACAACAAGAATAATGGTACTTTAAACAGAACTCTTTAGGAGTGTAAAATATGATAGGCAAGCCAAATATGTTATAATAACTATTGTACAGTACCGTGTTTGAGAATATATGTCACCACTCGTGTGACGATTACTCAGTTTCCCTGAGCTAGGGCAGTGAGTCATATTAGAAATACTAAAGATATGAAAAATTTAAGAGATAAGACAAGACACGAAAATAAGTGAAATAGCGAGATCCAATGGAACCAGCTCTGAAGGAGACTGGGTCTAACTCCCTAAATTGGAATTCTTGGGTTTTATTTAAATGAGTGGCAATGCCAATGGGATTCAGTGTAAAGAACTTCTTGAGGAAAAAGGAAGAAGATGGCAGAAACAATTCAGCTAGAGCTTAGCAGGTTAAGCCTGCCTCCTTTACCTCCTGCCAGCTGCATTTGAACCTAGGGCTACAAAATAAGGCAGGGCATCAGCATAATCTGGACATTCTTGAACAAGGGAATTTCACCCAGGAGTTCCTAGAAAAGCAACCTCCCTGCCTTGTGATAGTTCAAACAAACCCATAATACATGCATGGCCTCCAACAAATATAAAAATTTATATATTTATAAATTTATATATTAGCACTTGAAATAAAAAAGATTACACACTGGGAGTGGATTTTGCAGTGACACAGATATCCTTTTTAAATTTTGTTAAATATATTTTTATTTTAATGAACACACTAATTCTACATACTTTGTAGTTCAGTGTGACATTTTAATATATGTGTATAGTGTAATAATTTGATCAGGGTAACTAACTTAGCTATCATCTCAGACATTTATCATTTTTTGGTGTTAGGAATATTCAAAATCCTTTCTACTAACAATTTTGAAACATTCAATTAATTCCATCAGCCATAGTTGCCCCATTGTGCTACAGAATATTAGAAGTTACTCCTTCTAGCCACCTGCAACCCGATGCCCACTGAGCATCTCCATTCCTCTTTCTCTCCACTCTTGCCAGGCTCTAGCAACCACTATCCTGTTCTCTACTTCTGTGAGATCAACGTATTAGTTTCCACATGTTAAATGAGGACATGGGGTATTTGTTTTTCTGTGCCTATCTCACTTATACTGTCCTCCAGTTTGATCCATGTTCTGTAGATGACAGTATTTCATTTCTTTGTATGGCTGAATTAGCAAACTATAAAGCATTTCCTATAAAGTTCTGAAAAAAAATTACCATAAAACATGACACTCTGCTCTCAACTCTTATTTCCACCTCCTAAGTCTGAATAGAAGCCTGGGAAAGTTAAGTCCTAAGGTAGCCCTCTCTCCCATCACAGAGAATAATACAGAAGTATGGCCACACTCCAGGTTGGTGCAAGAATATTCAAAGGTGAATTCCTTCCACAGTCCTAAATAAGAGATTATTTAGGTGGAACTGTTGCTCAAGGACAGCTTCATTTGTCTAAAAACCTTTCCTCTCTCTGAGATTAAGCCTGGGGGAAGTTTGTCATGCACTTCATCTCATGCTTTCCATTCTGGTCCTCTTCTGTCTCTACCCCCATCCTGTCTAGAAAAAACACTTTCTGTTTTCTTTATGTCATATCTTCTTCTGTCATTGAATAGTAGCAAGCATGGCTGCACTTTTTTTTTTTTTTTTTTTGCTGTGGTTAAAGAAGTGTTTGCAGGAGATCTCTGTGAACTAATTTCTCCTTTGATATTTTAATGGAGAAAGTGAAGTAATCTTTCCCTCTACATGCTTTATAGTGAGATAGATGCCAGGAGCTCTACAATCAATCTTACATATACAGAACCTACAAAGGACTTAACTAGATGAAGGGCATTAATTCCAGCAATCTACATACTCTTTTTTTAAGCCATTAAAATGTTTTTATTTTAAATTGACAAATAATAATTTTACATATTTATGGAGTACGATGTGACAGTTCAGCACATGTATACAATGTATAATGATTACATAAGGTAATTAAGGTATTTATTACCTCTCCACACCTTTTTGATCATGCATCCCTGTCACCAAAAATGTTTTGCAAATACTGCCAACATATGGAAGTTTATTTACAGATGATACTCATGTACTACTATCAAGCCATATGTTAAATATCACAAAAGCTTTATTACTTTATATATGAAATAATTTATAGGTAGAGATTCTAATATTTTCTCCTTGTGCCTCAGTGGTTTTCTTTGCACACCTACTGGGATGTGATTGTCACATTTTTGGATTACTGATTTATAACTTTATCAACAGAAAGGACCAGGATACACCTGAGATTACTTTTTTTTTTTTTTTAAATATTTATTTATTTTTTTAGTTGTAGGTGGACAGAATATCTTTATTTTATTTTTATGTGGTGCTGAGGATCGAACCCAGTGCCTCACGCATGCTAGGCGAGCACGCTACCACTGCTCCATAACCCCAGCCCTGAGATTACTTTTAACAAAAAAATAAAGTCTTTTCATAAAAGGTGTACATACCTTTGCTAAGCAAAACAGCATTTAGTAATTTTTAGAAAAACATATTTTAAATGTTTTTCATATTACTAGAATGATTTTTTTTTCAAGAGAGGAATACTCAAAGAAGCAATGTATTCTACCTATGTTTCTAAGGGAAGATTTACATAATTTTTCACAAATAATAAAACATTTATTTTTGTCTACTTTGGCTTGATTTGATATTCAAATACACATTTCAAAACAAGAAAATTCTGTTTCTCATTATGGGTCCTTGTGATATAAAAATAGTTGGCTATGAAGTATAATTGTGTTGTTATCCTCAAGAATCATTTTTATGGATACACTGCTCCATTTTGTTCCCCACAAGGATATCCAAGCATGAGTCTGAGTCTATTTGAACCCAAACAAAGGCGTGTTTTTCAAAATATCATCTCTAAAATTTAGATTCCAGAGAAACAATAACAAAACCCAAACCTCTGCATTGGAATATGATAGAGATTTCTTTGACAGATGACTAGAAATTTATTTTTAAACCTGTAGATAACATTCAGAATGATAAATTCAAATAGTCTGCCAATTCTTTCAATTAGTTTGCTTCAAATATTATTTTAGCTTCACTAATTAGTTGTTCTGATTTTATTAAATCATCTCGTTTAATTTTGTAGAGATACAAGTAGAATCTTTAGTTTGAAAGATAAACTGAGATAAATGCTCATTCTAAAATGCACATGTTAAAAATCTTGAAGGTATTTTCAACAAGAACATATCCTTAAACACTTAGAACAATAATTTCCAATCTGTGTTAAAATACAACATTAAATACCAAAAGATAATTTTTAGAAGTCATTACCTCCCACATTATGTTTGAAAATGACATAAACATGTTAAAACCATGTTATGGACTCCCAATAGAAAAATCAAAATTTTTTTCAAACAAAATCATTACTTGTCAAAAGATAAACTTAAAAAATAGTTTTCCAAGCTTATATATATGAAAGAAAAAAAGATCTCTTGCAATTAATGTACATTTTTACATTAGACATGTTTTAGTTGAATTAATTGTAAAAATTAAAACTTATTTTTAAATAATGACTTTAAGAAAGAACTTCATATTTGGCAAGATGATATTCATATTGGGTCCAGCCAAAAGTTTTGGTTACTATTCTTGCCAACTACATCTGAGTTAATGTTTTCTTAACCCAGATGGTCACTATAGTTACCTGGGGAGTTTTAAAACATCACAGACGAATCAAATCATGATTTCTGAGGGTGGTCCCTGAACTTTGATATTTTACTAATGTTTCTCATGAGCATTCAGAATGGAAGACATTTAATCTAAATGAATAGCTGTGATAACAGTAACTATCCACATTTGTTAAGGGACCCCTCTGTGTAAAATATCACACTAAGGGTTTAACATACATCATGCAAGCTAATCTCCACAATAAAATCAGCATAACTTTACATGAAAGAAAACTTAACCAAACCCCTCACTAGTTGATAGCAGTGCCAAGACTTAGACCCCAACCTGCCTCTCTTGAGAACACCCTCTCTTTCCACTGTCATTAAGACACATTTCCTTTGCTTTCCAATAGTAACTTAAGGAAAAGGAAGGATTAAAAGAGTCACCTGGAGCATTAGCAACCAGCTAAAGAAAAAGATTTTCTTTTCTTTTCTTTTTCTAGCAGTTCTGGGCAACAACCAAAGGGTAAAAAAGGAATTTGAAGAATACTTCTGAAATATTTCCAGCTTATCTTCAGTTTGGGATAGGCAGAATAATGGTCTCCAAATATGTCCACATTCTTGTCTTTTTACCTTGTGACTATGTTGCCTTACAGGGTAAAAGGACTTTGCAGCTATCATTAAATTAAGGATCTTGAAATGAGGACATTATACTGGATTATCTGAGTGGGCCCAGTCTCAGCACAAGGTTTCTTAAAAGAGTCATAAAGGATGTGACCAAACAGGTAGAGGTTGAAATGATGAAAGGACATGACTCAAACCATAAGAGCAACCTTTAAGTTGGAAAAGACATGGAAATGGGTTCTTCCCTGGAGCCTCCAGAAGGAACACACTCTGCCAACCCACTTTGAACTTGTGGCCTCAAGGATTATAAAATAATAAATTTGCGTTGTGTTGAGTCACGAAATCTGTGGTAAATTGTTAAAGCAGCAATGGGAAACAAATATAGAAGATATTTTTTTTGCCTCTAGTACTATAGAAGTATGTAAAATTCCACCCACTAAAGTAGTCCAGGCCTGGTAAAGTGGCCTTCATGGATAGCATTGTTTTAGGACTGTAGCTGAACAGAAACCACGATTCATGGATTGCATCATTTGTTAAATTATTTGCAAAGCAGAACGAGAACTCCCACAAAAGTTCAGGAGTCCACCACCTTGTTTATGTTTCTGGAGCTCCAGTGGTTTGCAGCTTATGTTTGTATCCCCTGAAAAATGGAAGACCCCTTTCTGTACCATTATACCACCTACCACTAATGGAAGCTTGATGCTGATGGCCATTATGGATTTTTGGAGATCACATGTACTGTTTTTTTTTTTTCCTGTGCTTTTCAGTTAAGTGGTTCATTTTATTGTCCACCTTATCTGGACAAAGAGATGATCAGAAGGATGGATCTACATTGATTTCTGGGCAATTGATGGTTTGGTTTTTTTGTCAGGGATTTAGGAATTGGGAGGTTGGTTGGCAAGGAAGTCTGGAGAGGATGTAAATAAACAGATTTCTCAAACATGGCATCTAGTGTGAAAGTAATTGTGTCTGTTGATACAAATGCTTGCCAAATAGTTTGTGCTAAAGGAGTCCCAAACAAAACCACCCTGCTCTTATTATGGTTATATCTATATCTATTACAGAGATCAGTCATATGTTAGATACAAGTTTTATAAATATTTTTTCACACTCTGGGCTTACCTATTAATTTTCTTTTCTTTTATTTGTTCTTTTTAGATGCACATGACAGTAGAGTATATTTTGATATATTATACATACATGGTGTATAACTTATTCTAATTATGATCTCATTCTTCTGGTTGAACATGATGTGGAGTTACACTGGTTGTGTATTCATATATGAAAGTTATGTACAATTCATCTACTGTTTTTCCTATTCCCATTTCCTTCCTTTCCCTTCATTCCCCTTTGTCTAATCCAATTCATTTCTGTTCTTCCGCCTTCCCATTGCATGTTAGCATCTGCATATCAGAGAGAACATTCAGCCTTTGGTTTGGGAGGATTAGCTTATTTCATTTCACATATAGTCTCCACTTCCATCCATTTACCTGCAAATGCCATAATTTCATTCTTCTTTATGGCTGAGTAATATTCCATTGTATATATGCACCACATTTTCTTTATCCAGTCATCTGTTGAAGGCATCTATGTTGGTTCAATAACTTAACTATTGTAAATTGAGTTGCTATAAACATTGATGTGGCTGTGTCACTGTAGTATTTTAAGTCCTTTGAGTATATACCAAAGAGTGGGTGAACTGGGTCAAATGTTTGCATCCCAAATTTTCTGAGGAATCTACATGCCGCTTTCCAGAGTGATGTGTACTAATTTTCTTAATGATGTCTTGATGAATAGACATTTGCATTTTGATGAAATCTAAGTTACAATTTACCACAGTATATTCTTTTCTGGTTCTTTCTTTGTCTTACCTAAGAAATCTTTGGCTACCTCCAGATCACAAAGATATTTTTCTACATTTCCTTGTAGGAATTTTATAATTTTAGCTTTTACATTTAGGACCATGATTTATCTCAAATTGAGCTTCATGTATGGTCTGAGATTATTGTCAGGGTTCACTGTTTTCATATAGATTTCTAGTTGTTCTAGCACCACTTGCTAATAAGACTTTCATTTACTGATTGGTTTGCTTTGAAGTGTTTGTTGCAAACCAAAAAATAGAGTAAGTCTAAATTTATTTAGACTAGAGTTTCTATTCTATTCTATTCTATTAATTTGTTTGACCCATATGCTAGATTCACACTGATTCATTATTGTAGTTTTACATTAAGACTTGAAATCAGGTAATATAAACTCTCTAACTTTAGACTTTCTCAGGACTATGTTAGATATTTTGTGTTCTTCACATTTCCATAATTTTTTAAATTAGCTTGTTGATTTCCTATGAAACAAAAACAAAACCCCTCTGGGATTATGATTGGTATGGTGCCATTATTTATGTCTTGTTGGTAGATGTGGAGTGCCCTAGTTTTCTGAGTAGGAATAACTTTAATTGCCAAACATTATAAGGATTTATTAAATTAAACTCCAGTGTTCATTTAGCACATTTTCTTTAACATTATCCTTTACAGTTGCTGACCATTCACTGATGGTGTTTTCCTGCTGCGTGTGGCCCAGGCTGAAAAGATCAGTGTAATCCCAAAGTCGTTCTTTATCTTCATCACCTAGCCCCAATCTAAGCAAACACCCATAAAAACTGCTCAAAGGAAACTATAATAAATGAGTTAGAAACAAATGTTTATAAATACCAATAAGGAAAACTTTTGTTTCTGGTCAGTCTGATGATCATTATGTGCTCATGATTAGCGATGACATGACCTCTGCAGAAGACTTCAGGACTCCTTGCTTGACACTATTTAATCACAGTATATCCTTTTATGATTACCAGTGCCACAATAATGAACTGTGTTAACTACTCACTCGGAAACCTTCTGAAACTCTTTATTAGGTTCCTGGAAGAACTTGACCTTCTCTATTCTTCAGTTGATGCTCAAACTTTTTGTTCCTTAATAGCTGATCCATTTCCTAATGAATCATAGTGCCTTTAAATATAGCTTAAAAACCTGATCCGGACATATAATCTATTTCATAATACAGCTTATAATTTATTACCAAAGTTGTAAAAATCTATAACATGCTTAAAAAGCCCTTAGAGAAGTCTGTTCAACTTAACTCAGTGGATATTTTGGATTTTTTTGTCTGAACATAATCCACAGAGGAGTTTGAAAATAAGATGCACATGGAACATGATCTCAGAGACCAAGGATGAATGTAGTACTTTTGTGACTAAAAATTGTCTGTGGCAACTGGGAATATGTCCATTGTCACTTTACAGTGGGGCTGGCTACATAATCACCATTCCACCAAACCCATATTTAATGTGACCACTTGGTTTTAGACATTCTATTAGGCTCTGGGGATAAACATGCTAATAAACTGCTGTTCATGACACTGAAAATTTCACAGCCTCGTGGGAAAGGAACATGTACGATTAACTCTAATAGTTATGTACAAAGCATTTGGACAGCCCATATGAAGAACAGTGGGCACAGCTGGAGAATAAGTATTTGCAGAGAAGACAAAGATAGCTTCACCAAAGTGGTAGTAAGTGACATAGATCTTAAAGAATTGAAAAAGAGTGCCTGCTAAGTCTAAAATAGGAGTAGATTCTGTGTACCTGAAGTCTAGAATAAAATTTAGGAAGTATAAACTCTCGATTCCTTCACTGACTTAGCTAATATTTTGTTTAAATAATATTTTTAAAATATAGATTCTGAGTCTGTATCCTTTAGGATTATGTGAAATCACAGTAATTTTTATTGCCACTTATTTTTTCTGCTTTAGTTTTGTTTAGGAAACCAGAAATTGTCCATGATAATAGAAGTACATAAGAATTTTAGCACATTGGCAATCCAAACTGTTGTAAAATGTTACCTTCTACTCCTCCATCCTCACTCTGGATGATAATGACTTCTAAAAAAGAAAAGGTCACTTCCCAAGAACTATTTGTACACCTCCATTGGAATCAGTTAGGTTGAAGTACTATTCTCAGTGGATTCTGTTCCCTAGCAGTTTAGACATCTGAGTCTTGTTACCACTTTCTTTGCATCTATTAGATTATATAATTCCTTAAAAGCAGCTTGAAAAATTTATTCTACTTGGAGTTTTAAAAACATAATGTAAGAATATCTTCATAGTAACTAAATATACACTGACTTGAAAAATATGTCCATTACTGTACAGTTACCTGAGAATAACTATAAATATATCTTTCTCTAAACAGTGCAGTCCTTGAGAGGCTCCATCCTGGATTTGGTGAACCCCATGGACAGATGTGTCCAGGGAACATCCTTAAGGAGATTACTTAACTACTATTTGGGTTTTTCTATTTAATCATTTTAATTTCATTCTTGAATGTGAGTGGAACCTTATCTGAATTGGAATAGCCACTTCCCTTGTATCTGGGCTTTAAATACCATTATCTGGTACTCTCAATGTCACTAGGAGGAATTGTTCAGCATTCAGACGTCAAAGAGAGTCTGGGCAGGTGAAGTGACTCACACCTGCAATGCAAACTACTCAGAAGGTTGAGGTAGCAGGATCACAAGTTCAAGACCAGCCTGGGAAACTTAGTGAGACCTTGTCTCAAAATATAAGTAAATGAATAAGTAAAAAGTTCTGCGGATGGAGTTTACTGGTAGAACACCACTGGGTTTAATACTAGTACAGTGAAAAAGGGGGGAAAAAAAGAAGAATATCATTTGTTTTGTTCTTCAGCTGTATCTCAGAGATGTGGATAAAAATAGAATCAAGATACTCTCTTTTCTGGGCTGGGATTGTGGCACAGTGGTAGCGTGCTCGCCTAGCACGTGTGAGGCACTGGGTTCGATCCTCAGCAACACATAAAAACAAAGATATTCTGTCCACCTACAACTAAAAAAATAAATAAATTTTTTTTTAAAAAAAAGATACTCTCTTTTCTCTAAATCTTTGACAGTAGATTTTTATTATCCAAGAATTTCTTTCAACTATGTGTCCCCTCAGTCTCCTTCCTTCTGGTGTTACAATACCATAGTTAAGATTTCTCAAACGCATCGGATTTCCTGTTAACTTATTCTTTCCAGTGAAGACAACATCCCATGCCCTCATCAGGGTTAGGCTAAATATATGAAGCAACCAAAAGCAATGTGCACATTTTTTGTTTATGTTGTTCAAGTTCAAATCTCTAAACTCTTCCTTTATTCATTCAAAATACAAAAATATGGAAGTAAGTCAAAAGGACATCTTATTTATGGTCATGAATTTTGAAATATCTTCATACTGTAACAAGTATTCAGAAAAATCAACTTGTAACTCAGCTTGTCTGTTTCTATAATGAAGACAGCTCCAAAATGTGCTAATAGATGTGCAAACCCCTAAGGAAGAGATCAAGTGAATAACACAGAGATGGGAGCCACTTAGCTTGTCCTGAGAAGGCATGCTCTATACTTAGAGTAAATGCAGACAATATATTCATTGTCTGTGGAATTATCTGGGGAGGGGTGGAGGCAGGGAAATCATTTGTGTAAACAAGTTGACAAAGAATCACTTCTTAGTCACTTTAATACTGTATTAAATCTCATTTCATCTATTGAATTATTTTGTCTTTGTTAGTGAAGTTTCAGATATTAAGGCCCAATTCCTCCATTGCATCTATACCCTGTTGTGTGATTTTTCACCATAGCTGTCTGAGACATATGACACAGCTATACCTCAGCAAAATGTTCGTACAGTATCCCAGGCTAAAGCTCCTCCCCAGTTCCCTATCATAAAAAATTTGGCTGGAAAAGTTATAAACACCAAAGGTCCTGCTCACTTTAATATCTACTATTAAATATTTAATCCACTGTTAATCTACCTCCCCTTGACCTTTTTTTCCCTTTAGTCCTATTCTTGTTCCAAATAGCCATTCAGAGCTGAGGACCTCCCACACTGTTTGATATCTTCTTGGGAGGTACTTCTTCTGTCACTCTGGACTCTGGATTGTCATTGCCAATCCAATCATAAGTTTCCTTCAGAAGAGAAAAATTATAAGGAGGAAGGAAATTATGACTCTTTCTCTTCATCTTCTCAAAAACTTTGCTCTTCTATGGGGAGCTTTACTCTGTATCCATAAAAAGGTGCTTCATAAATTTAGCCTCACCCTGATGAGAGCATAGGACGTTGTCTTCACTGGAAAGTATAACAGGAAATCCAATGAGTTTGAGAAATCTTAACCATTGTATTGTTATTGTAGAAGGAAAGAGACTTAAGGGGGCATATAGATGAAAGAAATTCTTGGATAATAAAAAGCTACTGTCAAAAATCTTATATCCAGAGATCCGCCCTCAGGAAATTCCATGGGTGTCCAGCCAATGGGAGACCAGGGACTGCTAGCCACTAGCCACTGGGGAGCTCAAACTCAGGGTAAGAGTCCCCACAGAGACTCTAGTGTGAGGCAGCCCTGCCCAAGAGCAGCCTGGGCCCACCCTAGTTCTGCTCCAAAGTTCCTGTGGACTGGCAAATGCCGCAGAGGGCCCTGATCCGCCCTCAGGAAACTCCACGGTTGTCCAGCCAAAGGGAGACCAGGGACTGCTACCTCTAGCCACTGGAAAGCCCAAATTCAGGGCAAGAGTCATTCCAGAGACACCAGTAGGAGGCAGCCCTGCCCAAGGGCAGCCTGGGTCTGCCCCAGTTCTGCTCCAGAGTTCCTGGGGTCTAGCAGGAGCTACAGAGGGCCCAGCTCCACCCTCAGGAAACTCCACGGATGTCCAACTAAGGGTTGACCAGAGACTGATAGTTACCAGTCACAGAGGAAGGCACACCTAGGGTAAGAGTGGCCTGCAGAGATCCCAGCATGAAGAGGCCCTACCCAAGTGTGCTCTGGGCCCGCCTCAGTTCCGCTCCAGAGTTCCTGTGGTCAGGTGAGACAGAAGGCCCAAAACCGCCCTTAGGGAATGCCAGGGGTGTCCAGTTGAAGGCAGACCAGAGCCTGCTAGCCTCAAGCCCCAGGGGAGCTCACACTCACTGTAAGGGTCCCATACAGACTCCAGCTTGTGACCCTGCCTAAGTGAGACGTGAGCCCACTTCCAGTTCTGCTCCAGAGTTCCTGTTCACCAGCAGGAGTGCAAGGGAGGGGCAAAACAGCCCTCAGGGGCTGCCTCAGAAGTAAAATCAAGAATCAACAAATGGGATGGATTCAAACTAAGAAGCTTCTTCTTAGCAAAAAAAAAAA
>CM053403.1:28984131-29043739 GCA_028644305.1 Xerus rutilus | reverse complement strand
TGGCATTTGCAGGTAAATGGATAGAGTTGGAGAATATCATGCTAAGTGAAGTAAGCCAATCTCAGAAAACCAAATGCCGAATGTACTTGTTGATAAGTTGATAATCCATCCCATTGATAAGTAGATGCTGATCCATAATGTGGGGAAGGACATGGGAACAATGGTGGAACTCTGTTCACAGGGGTGTAAGGGGGGGAGTGGGGACAGTAAAGGTGGTGGAATATGAGGGTCATCATAGCCCTAACTTTATGCATGACTGCATATATGTTGTGATTCTATATAACTTACAACTAGAGAATTGATGTTATACTCTGTCTATGTACAATGAATCAAATTGCACTCTGTTATCATGTAAGCCTAAATAGAACAAATAAAAAAAATCTTATATCCAGCAAAATTAAGCTTCATATTTGATGATGAAATAAAAACCTTTCACAATAAACAAAGTTAAAAGAATTTACAGCAAGAAAGCCTACACTACATAGCATTCTTGGCAAAATATTCCTTGTGGAGGCAATGAAAAACAACAATGAAAATCTGCAAAGGGAGGAACTACATTAAAGGAAAGGCCAATCATAGGAGAAACCCAGTCAAGGTAAAACCAAAAATAAACCAAAATGATTGGGTATTCAAACCATATCTCAATAATAATGTCAGTCAATGGCCTAAACTCATCAATTAAAAGACATAGACCAGTAGATGGATTTAAAAAGACCCAACAATAGGCTGCCTTTAAGAGACTCATCTCATAGGAAAAGACATCCACAGATTGAAGGTAAAAGGATGGGAAAAAACACATCATTCAAATGGACCATGTAAACAAGTAGACTTCAAACCAAAGTTACTGAAAGGGATAAAGAATAACATTTCCTACAACTCATGGGAATCATACATCAACAAGACATAACAACCATAAATATCTCTGCCCCAAACAATGAGGTATATATGTGTATTAAACAAACCCTTCTCAACTTCAAGGATAAAATAGACCACAAGACAAAAATACTGGGTGACTTTAACACAGCTCTATCACCACTGGATAGATCTTGCAAACAAAAACTAAACAAAGAAACTATAGAATTCAATAAAACAATCAATAATTTAGACTTAACAGACATATAGAATATTCCATCCATTAATGAGCAAATACAATTTTTCTCAGCAGCACATGGATCCTTCTCCAAAATAGACCATAGGTTATGAGACAAAGCAAGTCTTAGCAAATACAAAAACATAGAGATACTAGCATACATCCTATCTGACCATAATG
Source organism: Xerus rutilus (assembly GCA_028644305.1). NCBI lineage: Eukaryota > Metazoa > Chordata > Mammalia > Rodentia > Sciuridae > Xerus > Xerus rutilus. Next base: position 29,042,469 of record CM053403.1, on the reverse strand, counting down.
GGATGAGATTAAAAATCAGTAATAAAATAAAAAATAGAAACTACTCCAACACCTGGAGACTAAACAATACACTACTGAAAGATGCATGGATAACAGAAGACATCAGAGAGGAGATACATTCTGAGAGGTAAATGAGATACAACATATCAAAATCTCTGGGACACTATAAAGGCGGGGCTTAGAGGACAGTTCATTGCATTAAACCCATACTTTAAGAGAAATACAAGTCAACAAATAAATTACCTGACATCACATCTCAAAGCCCTAAAAAAAGAAGAACAAATCAACACCAAAAGAAGTAGAAGAGAAGAAATAATTAAAATATGGGCAGAAATCAATGAAATTGAGACAAAAGAAACAATTCAAAAAATTAACAAAACAAAAAGCTGGTTCTTTGAAAAAATAAATAAAATTTACAAATTCTTAGCCACCCTAATAAAAAGGAGAGAAAACTCAAATTATCAAAATTCATGATGAAAAAGGAAATTTCATGACAGACACTATTGAAATACAGAAAACAATTAAAAACTATTTTGAAAACTTATACTCCAGTAAAATAGAAAACCTCAAAGACACCAGCAAATTTCTAGAGGCATATGATCTACCCAAGCTAAAACAAGAAGACATACACAACTTCAACATCAATTTCAAGGAAGGAAATAGAAGACACCATCAAAAGTCTACCAACCAAGAAAAGCCAGAGACCAGATGGATTCTCAGCCAAGTTTTACAAGACCTACAAAGAAGAATTAATACCAATACTCCTCAAATTATTCCATGAAATAGAAAAGGAGGTAGTCCTTCCAAACTCATTCTATGAGGGTAGTACCATCCTGATACCAAAACCAGACAGAGACACATCAAAGAAAGAAAATTTCAGACTATTATCCCTGATGAACATCAGTGCAAAAATCCTCAATAAAATTTTAGCAAATTGCATACAAAAACATTAAAAAAATAGTGCACCATGATCAAGTGGGGTTCATTCCAGGGATGCCAGTTTGGTTCAACATACAGAAATCACTAAATGTAATTTGGCACATCAATAGACTTAAAGACAAGAATTATATGATTACATCAATTGATACAGAGAAAGCATTTGACAAAATAAGGCACCCTTTCATGTTCAAAACACTACAAAAACTAGGGGTAGTAGGAACATACTTCAACTTTGTAAAAGCTATCTATGCTAAACCAAAGGCCAACATCATCCTAAATGGAGAAAAATTGAAAGCATTCCCTCTAAAAATGAGAACAAGACAAAGGATGCCCTCTTTCACTACTGCTATTCAACATAGTCCTTGAAACTCTAGCCAGAGCAATTAGGCAATTAGACAAAAGAAATTAAAAGGATATGAATAGGAAAAGAAAAATTCAAACTATGATTATTTGTTATGATTCTATACTGAGAGGATCCAAAAAATTCCACCAGAAAACTTCTGGAAATAATAAATGAATTCAGCAAAGTAGCAGGATATAAAATCAATATGCATAAATCAAATGCATTTTGATACATCAATGATGAAACTTCTGAAAGAGAAATTAGGAAAACTACCCCAATCATAATAATGTAAAACAAAACAAAACAAAACAAAAAAACAACTTGGCAATCAATCTAAAAAGAGAGGCGAAAGTCCTCTGCAATGAAAATTATAGAACACTAAAGAAAGAAATTGAAGAATATCTTAGAAAATGGAAAGATCTCCCATGCTCTTGCATAGGCAGCATCAATATTGTCAAAATGGCCATACTACCCAAAGTGCTATACAGATTCAACATGGTTCCAATTAAAATTCCAACATCATTCTTTATAGACACAGAAAAAGCAATCATGAAATTCATTTGGAAAAATAAGAGACTCAGAATAGCCAAAGCAATCTTCAGCAAAAGAGTGAAGCAGGAGGCATCACAATACCAGACCTTAAACTCTACTACAAAGCTATAGTAACAAAAACAGCATGGTATTGGCACCAAAATAGACATGTAGATCAATGGTACAGAATTAAACACACAGACAAATCCAAATAAATGCAGTTATCTCATACTAGACAAAGGCACCAAACACATACATTGGAAAAAGATAGCCTCTTCAACAAATGGTGCTGGGAAAACTGGAAATCCATGTTCAGCAGAATGAAACTAAACCCTCATCTCTCACCATGCACAAAACTGAACTCAAAGTGGATCAAGGACCTAGGAATTAGACCAGAAACCCTGCACCTAACAGAGGAAAAATTAGGTCCAAATTTTCATCATGTCAGATTAGAACCTGACTTCCTTAACAAGACTCCTAAAATGCAAAAAATAAAGGCAAGAATCAATAAATGGGATGGATTCAAACTAAGAAGCTTCTTCTCAGCAAAAGAAACAATCAATGAGGTGAAGAGACAGCCTACATTTTGGGAGCAAATTTTTGCCACACGCAGGTCAGATAGAGCACTAATTACAAGAATATGTAAAGAACTCAAAAAATTTTACACCAAAACCCAAACAACCCAATAAATAAATGAGCTAAGGAGCTGAACAGACATTTCTTATAAGAAGAAATATAATCGATCAACAAATATATGAAAAAATGTTCAACATTTCTAGTAATTAGAGAAATGCAAATCAAAACTACTGTAAGATTTCATCTCATGCCAGTCAGAATGACAGTTATTAGGAATACAAGCAAAAATAGTGTTGGTGAGGATGCGAAGGAAAAGGCACATGCATACGTTGCTGGTGGGATTTCAAATTGGTGCAGCCAATCTGGAAAGCAGTATGGAGATTCCTTTGAGAACTTGGAATGTATCCACCCTTTGACCCAGCTATCCCACTCCTTGATCTATACCCAAAGGACTTAAAAACAGCATACTACAGTGATGCATCCACATCAATGTTTAGTGCCACACAATAAACAATCTAGATGCCCTTCAACAGATGAATAGATAAACTGTGGTATATATACAAAATGGAATATTACTCAGCAATGAAAGAGAATAAAATTATGGGCATTTGCAGGTAAATGGATGGAGTTAGAGAATATCATGCTAAGCAAAGTAAGCCTATCCCAAAAAACAAAAGGGAAAATGTTTTTCTGATAAGTGCATGCTAATCCATAAAGGGCGGAGGCATGGAATGAGTAGAGGAACTTTAGATTAGCCAAAGAGAAGGGAGGAGAGGGGAGGATGGATGGGGAGAAGAAAGATGGGGAGTGGGGAGTGGAATGAAATGGGCATCATTGCTGAAGATACATGTATGATTGCACGAACAGTGTGACTCTACTTTGTGTACAACCAGAGATGTGAACAATGAATTGAAGAGCATTCTGCTATCATGTGTAACTGATTAGAAGAAATAAATTTAAAAAATTATATTGAATTCTGCTGGGTGAGATGATACAGGCCTGTAATCCTAGTGGCTCAGGAGGCTGAGGCAGGAGGATCATGAGTTATAAGCCAGCCTCAGCAAAAGCAAGGCACTAAGCAACTCAATAAATCCCTGACCCTAAATAAAATTCACAAAATAGGGCTCAAGACATGGCTTAGTGCTCAAGTCTTCCTGAGTTTAATCCTGGGTATCCTCCCCCACCCCTCAAATTACATTGAATTCTGGTATTTCCTTGATTATTTAAGTAAATTCAAAGTTTCTGTGCAGATAGCTGCTGACTCAACTGCTGAATTTAACACTTAAATCTACATCTTTATTTATCTATATATCTCTTAGTAGAAATAAAGGACTTTGTGGTAGCTTTCCATTACTGTAACAAATGTCGGAGGTAATCATCTTACAAAGAAAAAAGGTTTATTTGGGGTGACAGTGTAGGTGGTTTCAGTCCTTGATACAGTGGCCTATTGCATTTGTGCCTGCAGCAAGACAACACGTCATGGCAGGCAGTGTGTGACACAGGAAGCCTATTTCCTCATGACCAAGTGAAAAAGAATGAGAAAATAAGGGATGGGGTCCCACAATTTCTTTCAAGAGCACACTCTAACAATGTAAAACCTTCCAGTAGGCTCCACCTCTTAAAGTTTCTACCATCTCCCAATAGTACCAAGCTAGGGATCAATCCTTTCATGCATGGGTCTTTGGAGGACTTTTTAGATCCAAATCATAGTGATTGAGTCAAACTGCATGGTGAGTGCTGTAAGGGGGTGAGAATAGAGCAAAGGCCCAGGACAGAGACCTCTCAGGGAGGCACAAATAATGCCATTTTTCTCATCTCAGGAGTTAAAATGACTTCATAGTTGGAACATATTGCCATTTTTCATTTTATAGACAAGAGTGCCGAGAGAGAAAATGACTTAAGAAGTAATGTTTTATCTAGCACAGAGGGAATAAGAGCATAGTGCTGTGGCCCCTAATGGCTACTTCTTCGAGATAGAAGCCAAACTGTTCTTATATTAAGATTTTCCATCAAAATGAAGTGAACAAGGGAGCTGGGTGTGGTGGAACACACCTGTAATCCCAGCAATTTGGGAGGCTGAGGCAGGAGGATTTCAAGTTCAAGGCTAGCCTCAGCAACTTAGTGAGGCCTGGAGCAACTCAGGGAGAGTTGCTCATACACAACTCATACACATACAAGAAGGTCTAAAATGAAGTGAACAAGGGGTGAATTCTTTTAGATATCTCTGATGCTGTTATTGTACTTTACCCTTCAGTTCTGAGCAAAAGAACATAAAAATTCTTGAATTTCATTCCTGTTGCTCAGTGACAATGTTCAGAAAAATGTGGCATTTTTTTTTTTAGCCATCATTTTGGTAAACTTGATTATTTTTGTATGGCCATCTGTCACTAAACTACATTATTAAGGATATTCTTAACTTTGCTATTTTCTATATAAGAACAGAACATTAAAAAAAAAACACTGAAAACAAGTTTATGCAGTACCTAGGTGTTTGGAGTGGGGCGGATGAAAAAAGAGACAGCAAATGGACAAGCTTTAAATATTAGTGGTTTGTAAGAGAGGAATTAAGAATTTAACTTTTACAAAATTATTGCTATTTAAAAACTATAGCACCCTTAACATTTTCTGACAAATCTTCTAAGCTGTGTATAGAATTCCTTGAATTGTTTCTCTATTTCACCCTTTATTTTTCAATGTAATATATGCAAAGCTGATTAGATTTTTTCAAATAACTATCATCTAGTAATATTTTGTCACAAAGACATCATAGGTTCACTAGAGTATTTAGACATGACAGATAATAACAAAAGGAAATAAAAATCACATGCATTTTCACCATCTAGAGATCTTTCTCTTATAATTTGTTAAGAATGTTTGAGAAGTTGTAACAACATTTGTCTCTTAATGACTTAGGAAGTGAAAAACAATCTGATTTAAAAACAAAATGACAATTCTGGGTCAAGTAGGCATAATTTTTTTCTATTCCTTCTATTAAGTACAACTAGGTACAACAACCTCCTGCTCTCTCTAGTCAAAATATCAGGAAAGGCATAATGTAGCAAAACAAAACTTTTAGATAATAACCACCTTAATTTACCTAGACATTCTAGAAAAAAACCACTACTCTACCTCCGTGCTACTCAGGAAAGGTCCAATTGTAGCCTAAATTTCCACCCTTACCCAGGTATAATGAATATCCTACCTCTCAAAGAGGGTGTTGCTAGGAAGGCTGAATAGGGAGTGATACTTCCATTCTTGTCTGGTGGTGATCAGGTATGTCCCCTGTATCAGTGGAAGCCACGTGAAGATCCTCAACTGTCTGAGTCTGTTGGGGTGTGTTATAAACTGGGTTCCCTATAGAATCCAAACACTGAAGGGCACTAGTAGTTCTATGTCTAATGAGGGCCTCAGAGATGGCTCCTTGCTGCACCATTACATGGTAGGAGGGGCAGACAAGATCATTCAGATCTCTTTCATAAGGGCATGAAGCCCATTCATGAGGGCTCTAGTCTCATCAGCTGATCACCTCCCAAAGGCTGCACATTTTAATACCATTGTCTTGGGGATTAAATTTTGACATATGAATCAGAAGAGGACACCCACCCTCTTACCATTTTAGAGATGTTCATTACCATCCACCATTCAAGACACCCACCCTCTTCCACCAGTGTGAGAAGAGACCAAGTGGGAAGTCAGTACTTTTGCAGTGGTTCAGTGGTAAGGAGACCTCCTGAACCTTGATGTCTGTAGAAGTCATGTGGGAAATAGTGATGAGGCGGCTTCCCCCTCCCAGCCAGAGTTGTGTCACTAGTCATCTAGTAGGAAACATAAACTGCCACCTGTACTCAGTAGTAACAAGGTGCTCTTTCTAGTCAGAGTGTCAAAGAAAACCAAGTGGAGAACCAGGACTTGATGTCCTCAAACTAGAGGAACTCTTCTAAGACAGAGATTTAAATGAGGTTTAGAATCTCATAGTATAATAAACCAAATGTACAGGACACAATTTAAAAAAAAACCAAACTATCAAAGCAAAATCCAGAAAAATCTCAACTTGAATGAAGACAGTGAATATATGACAAAATTGTGGTGACAAATGTTGGAATTAAGATTTTAAGGCAAACATTATTAAAATGTTTGTATTAGTCAGTCCCCTTTTCATTACTATGACTAAAATATCTGAGAACAACTTAGAGGAGGAAAAGTTTATTTCGGGCTCACAGTTTCAGAAGCTTAGTCCATGGTCTCCAACACCATTGCTCTGGGACTAAGGCGACGCAAAAATATCACGGCAGAAGGACATGGAGGAGGAAAGCTGCTCAGTTAATGTTAATCAGAAAGCAGAGAGAGACAGTACAAGGAACCAGAGATAAAATATAAGCCTATGACCTAACTTCTTTTAATCATGAGTCATCTGCCTACAATTACCATCCAGTTAATCCATTCAAATTACTAATCCATCAAATGGATTAACCCACTGATTAGGTAACAGCTCTCATGATCTAATCATTGCACCTCTGAACATGCCTACATTAACAAAAGCTTTTGGAGGACACTTCATGACCTCTTCGCCAAACCTTAACAATGCTTTTGCAAACATATGAACATGTTTGAAACAAATGAGAAAATAGGTCTCAGAAAAGAAACAGAGGACATCAAACCAAAATTTTAGAACTAAAAATATGATAATAGAAATAAGAAGCTCAATAGGTGTTAAACAAGCAACACAGAGAACAGAGAAAAGAACTGATGAACTTGAAGACAGAACAATAGAGAGTACCCCAATCTGCAAAACAAAATGAAAATAAACTGAAAAAGGAAAATGAACGGAAACTCAGGGATATGTGGGACCATAATTGAAGAATTAACATTTGTGTCATTGGATACTCAAAAGGAAAGGAAAAAATGGATAGGGCTAAAAATTGTATTTTTGAAGAAAAATAACTAGAAATGTCCCAAAGACCTAAAGTTTTGGACCTGGATTCAAAAACTCTGAATAGGTTAAATTTAAAAAATCAAGTTTCATAGATGTGTCTCAGTCATAATTATAGTATACTTTCTCCTTTTGTTGGATTTGCTTGACAGAGATTGTTTCTAACTTTGACTAAGTTATGATGCATATAGAAATAAATATTATATGCTATTCTTGTGGGTTAAAGATGGACCCAAATCTCTCACTTTGCCTATTCAAGGATGGAGTCTATTTTTGCTTACCCATACTTAAATACTAAAACTATTTATCCCATAAAATGCAATTGGAAGTAACTGTGCCAGTTCTAGGTGTAGCCCTTAAGAGTGGCAGCTTGTGTTCTTCTCTCTAGGAATGCTTGCTATTGGAACACCATTTCAGAACTCAGCCATCATGTATAAGAAGCCTAAGCTCCAGAGAGAAGTCACAGCTCCCAGCTAAAAACCCGCACATCTTGCCAGCCACATGAACAAACTCTCTTGGACATTCTAGCTCAATTAAACCCCCGATGACCAAAGCCTCAGTCAACATGATGTGGTGCAGCAAAATTGCACAACTGAGCCAGATAACACAGGATAATGAGATACAATAAAATTTTTGTCTTAAGCCAAAAGCCTTAAGATCCTGTTATTGGAATAAAAATTTTTTTTTACTAAAGTGTTTTGGTGACATGAGAAAACACTAATTTTAAGAGTAAGTTAAAACACATGCAAAGAAGTTTAAAAGAGTGACTAATATTGTTTTAAAAACATGCAAAAGACAATCCAATTTAGTGTTTTATTGTGCATATAGGACCTTAAATCATTGTCTTGCTTTTTCATAATTATATGACTAGAAGGATTTATGATTAGTGACAGAATAATTTGTTTATTTTCATTATGATCAGGTAATACTAGTTGTAAAATATTTTAAATATTTACCTTTTTTTTTTTTTTTTAAATCAAGGATTGAACTCAGGGGTGCTTAACCACTGAGCCACGTCCCCAGCCCTTTTTATATTTTATTTAGAAACAAGGTCTCACTGAATTGCTTAGGGCCTCACTAAGTTGCTGAGGCTGGCTTTGAACTTGCAAGTGTCCTGCCTCAGCCTCCTCAGCGGCTGAGATCACAGGTGTGCACCACCACGACCTATTTACCCATTATTAATAATAGAAATATCTGGTAGTCTTGAATCCAAGCCCTTGACCTGATCAATATGGCTCACCCACACCAAGCTGTGTAGCCAGCCCACTAATCCCTGCTGAGAAGCAGCTGCAGAGTGGTGGAGCTGGAGCTCTAGTGGGCTGGAGCCATGCAGAACCTGTCATGCCCTCCTGTGCCTGAGGTATGGCAAGCCAGGGCATGCTCACTTGTTACACATAGTGACCCAGCCCAGGCCCATGACCAGTGAGAAAATGGAAGTGAGGACAGACCTGAGTGGAGATTATGGACTAATCTGTGGAAAGGAATTTTGAACATGACATAACTTTGTGCACACAGCCAAATTAGATGTGTAGCTTTTTAGGCGGAATAAGAATTTTAAATATTTTTCAGATATGCTATATCATCTTCTTGCACACTCCAAGGATGTTTCTACCATTTAATGAAACTCATTAGTTCTCTGTTACAAGCCTATCATACACAAGGATCAATGTTGTGTTGGAGCACAGTAATTTTCTGGCTCTCAACAATAATTGCTACTGGGAAATTCACTTTGTTCACTTCACAAATATATTTTTACTGAGAACTTCCATGTTTCAGTCACTTTAATAGATTATGGGGATACACAAGTATAAAAGCAAAGTTTCTACACACATGGAATTTATATTCTAGAAAGAGAAGAAGATAAAACTATGAATAAACATATAATAAACTATCAGTGATAAGTGCTAAAAACAAAAATAAGGGAAGTGAAAGGATTTATTTTAAACAGTATGGTTTCTGAAAACCTTTGTAAGATGTTAATATTTGGGCAAAAGCCAAATGGAATGATAAGCATATGATAATTAACTAGCTAACTCAGTAACTGGAGAGCTTGCTTTTTTTTGAGGCAAAGGAAAGTGAAAGTGATAATAATTGTAATTTGTTTCAGGAACATACTTAACCATGTAGGGATAAATAATGAAAAGTAGTGATTAAGGAAAAAGGTTATTACAAGACTTGAGTAAATGGTGATTTTGGTTATAGCCAGAACATTGGAAGAAGGAACATATATAAAGTTTTGCAGAAATAGAACTGATAAACTTTTCATGCTAATGAGGAATCATAATTTGATTCATCACTTCATCTTAGCCATCAGTAATATGAACCACACCACGATACTGCCCACCTATCACTGTGATAACACAGGTGATACCAGAGGTACTTAACACACAAGCCAAGCACTCTACATATGGCATTTCATCTAATTCAGAAAAATAACAATTAAAAAATAGTTACTTTTATTATCCTCGTTTTCAAATAAAGAAACTGGGATTTAGGAAGTTGTGAAACTCTCTCAAGTTACACAATCAGTAAGTGGTAGAATGAAATTCAAACTCCAGGTCAACATTTTCAATTTTATGCACTGCTACTCTTTATTAGGCCACATTCTCAACAATCTAATGATTTCTCTAAACTAGCAGTATAAGGAATATTAGAGGTCACTTTTTTACTCTTGTGTTTCTGACTAAAAAATATTTCATAGGCAATGTATTGTTTTATAAATTGAATATGTGAATCTGGGCATTTTCACAGAGATAATTTAGGTAACATGTACATTTATTATTATTATATTAAGCCAAGCTTATTTTTCATATTTACAAAGTATTCTTCCATTATACTTGCTTAACAATTGTTTCATTTTCTCTGAATTCCTACAATTAACTTGTTTATCATCTTTCGCATTTCTTTATAGCATATCTGAGTTATTTTCTTCTGTTAACTTTAGTGTATCTTTCATTATCTGAGATTACGCAAAATTACATATATAATTTACTATGTCTAATATTGTATTTTTCTCTAGTGGAAATAAGCCAGTTCAAACTTTAATAATCAGAGTCCTTCATTTTTTGTAAATGGCTAATATTCTCTAAAATTTTCATCTATATGTTTTAGGGGATCTATATTATTGATGATTTACCTCCATGATTTTTTTGTTTTTATGTTGAATTATTTGGTCATATTAATTGTTTTTATTTCTTGTTTGTTATAGACTTGACTTTTCAAGACACTTTTTTGAAGTTCATACTCACATGCACATTATTAAATGTAAAAGGTATTTACTCATGCCTTGCTCTACCTTGAAGCTATGTCTGATTTAACTTGACCAAAATCTAATCACAAAGTTCTCAGATACGACTGATGTTATTAATGTCTTTGTAACATTCTGTCTCTCTCTTTCTGTGGTTCTGGTATGTGTATGTCTCTTTCTTCCCCTGTCTTTTCATTTGGAGTAAGCACAGTTTCTTTGATGGAATATATGTAGTAATGGTAGCATTAAGAAATTTCCAGAAGTCTCCTATTCTCAGAGCAACATTCCTCGGATGTACAAATCACATGATCACTTCTATAACGTATTTCTGAATATCTATAACCTTGCCAACCTCAGTAACTTATTCTAGTGCCAATTGTTTTCAATACAGAAAATTTTCTTGTGTAAATTTAGCATTTTTTTCCATGTCAGGTGAATTAACTTTCTTATAGATGGATTTACTAATAAAATATTTGTTATTCTCAACTTACACATTTTAACTTTAAATTAAGATATTCTCATTGACACAAAAAATAGACAATTAGAAGTTATTTACCAGTAAGGAAAATTCCCTCTACTGTTTAAATAATACTTAGAGGCACAGTATAATTTCACAAATGATACAAAAGTGCTTTATCATAAAATTATTCTTTTCAGTTTTTCCATGTTTCCTTTTTTTGCAAATAAGAGCCATTTTACTATAGAGAAATATTTTAGAAAAATAACATTCCCAACTGACTTCCCATGAAGAGTGCTTCATATTTGAAAATGAAAAAAAAAGAAAATATGCATTTTTCTTTTAATGTTTTCTAAAAAATTAGATTATCTTTTCCTCTGCAATTTTGATTCTACATGCCATCAAGAGTATGTTTTATAACCCCAAGCCATAAATAATGGTATGTCTTCCATTTATTTTCTATCAGCTTTTAATCTGTAGTTAACTAGTATTTTTTTTAAAGTCCTAGGTTTGTTTGACACATGCTGTATTTTATTGGTTTTCCTGAGGTTTTTTGTTTTTTTTTTGGTACTCGAGATTGAACTCAGGGGCACTCGAACACTGAGCCACATCCCCAGCCCTATTTTGTGTTTTATGTAGAGGCAGGGTCTCACTGAGTTGCTTAGCGCCTCGCCCTTGCTGAGGCTGGCTTTGAACTCGCGATTCTCCTGTCTCAGCCTCCCTAAGTGCTGGGATTACAGGCGTGAGCCACCGCGCCCGGCTCCTGAGTTATTTCTTAAGTTGAATTTCTTCCTTAATTTATAACTGAAATACGTATTTTCAAATGTTTCTTACAGCAGGTATACCTTGCAAGTAATTTAGTAAAACCTAATCAGTGAGCTATAGTGTTTCATCAGCATAGAAAAATTCAAGTTTTCAAGAGGCAGTTCTCCAAAACAATTGCTTCCATCAGATTTTCCAAAGAATTACTCTAAAAATTGTCAAATAGAAGGCCAACTCTTAAATAATTTTAATTTTAATCATGTATGCAAACTATTCAAATCTGTTTGGATCAAGTTTGTCAAATAAAGTTCAAATGCTTGAAAAATGATATTTTTGGATCCTCTTTTTCCCTCAAAGTTAATGGTTTACAGAAGGATGCTTTCTCAATTGTACTTTTTCTCTCAATTATGGAAGAAGGTAAGGTTTTTGTTATTTGGCTTGACTTTTGCCTTCCAGAAGACATAATTCAATATTCATCACTTTATATTAAAGAGATGTAGTGTGTGTGAATATTAGCATATGAGAGAATTCAGTCCAAAGGATCTCTCTGTTGCAATGCCACTAGATAGCCAACAGTATGAACACAGAAAGCAGTTCTCCTAAGGCCTAGGTTATTTTTTTTTTTTTTAAATATATGTTTAGTTGTTGATGGATCCTTATTTTATTCATTTATTATTTATATATGGTGCTGAGGATCGAACCCAGGGCCTCACACATGCTAGGCAAGCACTCTACCACTGAGCCACAGCCCCAGCCCCGCCTAGGTTGTTTTTTATCTCCATGTTATAAGGTGAGTTAGGAAAATGCACTGAGGAAAAGAAATCACCTTCACCATCTACCTTTTGTTGAGGGGTTACTTTGTGCCCGAACTTGGTCCATAATATTATTTTTAGTACGTCATTTGACCCTCACAAGTGCACTAAAGTAGGTTGCTCCCACTATTCCAGTCTTGTTAAGAAGTTATCTGAGGCTTCAGAAGATTAAACTCCCAGTTCCTAAGAGGCAGCGCTGACAGCTAATTACCTAGATGTGTCTGGTGTCAGAGCTCTAATTAGAGTAATTTATAGCCAATGCCTTTTTCTGCCTCTTATCTTGTTTTTTAATCAGTTTTCTTTGAACTATAGATATTGTCTTTCTTCTTAAATCCAAAATAGTTGAATTTATTATGTCAATCATACTTAGTTTTAGCATTTGCTCACCTTGTTAGTTTATCCTTTTTGACCCCCAAAGTGTCAGGGCTCAGTATTTAACATTTTTGTGTTTGTTTTAATCAATTTTTATTTTGAGATGAAAGTTGTCTAATGTAGCAAACTCTAATCCAATTACTTAAAACATTTTGCATTTACTCATTAAAGCCCGGAGGAGGACTAGTGAGCCAGTTCTAAGTTTTGACTTCTCTAAAAACCCTTTTCTTTTACTTTTTGTGGCTGGACAAATGCTGGACACTGATTAATAAAGAAATGCAAGTCTCACGTGTCAAACAAAACACTTATCATGTATCAAACGGAACCATATTCAAGAACATTTACAAAGTAGTTTTGTGAAATAAATAATAGTAATTTTAAAAACCCTGAAAAATCAAGCCATGTTCTAGGTGTTTTTTAAGTGAATGCTTGCTGACACCAGCCCTGATCATGTTTCTTTCTGTTCTATTTCTATTTCTTTTCTGGTTCACACTTTTAGAGAATAGGCTACACACACTTTTACTAATACGCATTTTTTTTTGTTTTGTTTTTACTGCCGAATCTGGCTTTAGTCTCTGATTTACTGAAACTTTTGTCATCACCAGCAACCTTAGAACAGCTGAATCCAGAGGGACCATTAGTGTTGCTGTATTTTATTTCCTTTCTTGGTGACCTTTGACATTATTGAGCATCTTAATCCTTGAAAGGCTGCTCTTTTGAAGTCTGTGACATCATTCTTTCCTGGATTTCCTTCTAAATATAGCTTTCTTATTTCTCATGTTTTCTTTTAAAATTCCATATCTACCAATGTTTTACACAGTATTCTAAGCTTTTATTCTTATCTATATCTATACATTTTATTAATATTTATGAACCAGTAACTACCAAATCTGTATATTTAACCCAGACCTAATTACTGAGCTCCGGAGAAATAGTGTACATCTCCATTTAAAACTGGAATCACCTTAAACTCAATATTTTCAAACCTGTATTTAGCTCTTTTTCCAAATGAATTTATCTGTCTATCTATCTATCTATCTATCTATCTATCTATCTATCTATCTATCATCTATTGTCTATCTAAAACTTCAACACAGTTACATAAAATCTCTGGGGATTTTCTTAATTGGTACTTGAGATATTAAACTAATTTCCATGTTTTTTAAATTACTCACATTTAATATCTTTTACAACTGCTTCAAACTGTCTACCATTACTAATACTTCCTTAATTCAGAACTATCAGAGTTTATAAAAGCTTTTAAAACCTGTAGAAAATTTTTAAAAATAAAATGGTGTATGGAAACTCATATATAACCAATAAAAGCACATTAAAAGCACATTTGTTCTGATCAAGCAGGAGTAGAAGAATATTCACATGCTATTCATTTTTTATGCCTCTTACCTTCTTGTTGGGACTTCTGAGATACTTCTGTGGAATCCTGCAGTTTAGCAGAAATATTTCTAATTTTTTAAGTGATAATCAAAATTATAATAATCATCATCCTAAGTGAAAGAAGCCAGACTCCAAGAGATTACAAACTGTATAGTTACTTAGGTGACACTCCAGAGAAGAGAAATCTGTAGGAATGGACAACAGATCATTGGTTCTCAGGCATTAGAGAAAGAAGGAGTTGATTACAAAAGAGCTACACAATTGAATTCTTAGGATATGGACCTGTTGTACATGGTACTGTGATTGTGAATGCCATTTTTATTATTATCAGAGAAAGAATTTACAAATAAGGTGAAGACTAGAATAAATCTTATGGTATTATATTTGAGCTGCAGATAATAATATGAGAATCTACCTATAGAAAGAGATACAGAATAAGTATAGATAAGTGTGTGTAGATAGTAGTATACAAATAAGTATTTCCCAGCTCTCTCTGATAAAAAGACCTAGAAGCAGTGACATCTTAGTGGTGATGAGTACATTTAGTCTAGACCTTATTTTAAAATACCATTCTCTGGGAAAAAGGGTACCGAACTTCATGAAGAAAATGTTGCTGCTAGGGCTGGGCAGCAAAAATACAAGATTAGCCTAGAGTACTATATAGTGCCAGAAAGCAAGTAATGCTAGAAAAAAAGAAAAGAAAAGAAAGAAAAAGACACAGGTACAGAGAGAGGAGCATATTAAAAGAAAATAGAAGCATACATGGAATAGCTATTCTTTTTGTTTTGTTTTGTTATTGGGAATTGAACCCAGGGATGCTTTGCCACTGATGCACCTCCCCAGCTTTTTTTATTTTTTATTTTGAGACAAGGTCATGCGTAGTTGCTGAGGCTAGCCTCAAACTTGTGATCCTGTTGCCTCAGCCTCCTCAGTTTTTTGGATTACAGGCAAGCATCACCACCCCTGGCTGGAAGAGTTCTTAATGGCCAAAGTTGGAACAATTTGAACAAAATAATGCTGTTATTAAATTATAGCCCAAAGAAAAAATAGATATCTATGAATCCATCCTGGTAAAAGTGAATGATTGAACACATAAATAGAAGGAGGGAGACAGAAGAAACAAATCTTTATAGAAGAATTCCAAACAATAGAAATGAGGAATAAGCCAGGTGTGGTGGTGCATGCCTGTAATCCCAGCAGCTCAGAAGATTGAGGCAGGAAGATCATGAATCAAAGCTAGCATTGACAACTAGCAATGCCTTAAGCAACATAGCAAGACTCTGTTTCTAAGTAAAATATAAAATAAGGGCTAGAGATGTGGCTCAGTGGTTAAGCACTGCTGGGTTCAATCCCTGGTACCAAAAAAAAAAGAGAGAGAGAAAGAAAGAAAAGAAACAAGAAACATAGAAAGTTACCATTAAAATATATCACATTAATATTTATTACACTAATTAATGCTCTACTTAGCCAAAAAAAAATCTTTTAAGGGAACAAGGATATTTGTGTAGCCTCAAAGCATTTTTTTCAAAATATTAATTACTATGATGGTTTTAACTACCCCTTCATTAATAGATGCCGCTTCTTCCAGGAGGTAGAGCTTACTCGCTTTCCTCTGGAGCATGAAATGAGCTAAGTGAACAGATTATAATCAACAGAATATGGAAAGGGGAAATAGTAACTTCATAGTAGAGAAAATTTGCAGGTACTACTTTAACCAAGTGATCAAAATTAGTGTCATCAGTTGTAAGTCATGCTGATATCATGTATGCCTTGACACATGTGATAAGAAGGGCATTTCACATGTGTAGTATTCTCACAGTTGAATCATTTGTATCTCAAGTCTAATTATGAACAAATATTATGCAAACTCCAATTGAGAAGCATTCCACAAAATTTCTGACTAGGATGCTCTAAAGGTGTCAAGGTCATGAAAAACATGGAAAAACTGAGAGACTCTCACATAATGACTGATATATCCAGGGTTGGATCCTAGGCCAGCAAAGGGGGAAAACTGGTGAAATCCAAATAACATCTATGCTTTAGTAATGGCATTATATTAAAGTTAATCCCTTTATTTTCTTAAATGTACCATAGTTCTGAAAGATGTCACTATTAGGGGAAGCTGGGTGAAGTGTATATGGGAACTCTTTATTATATCTTTGAGAGTCTTGTGAATTTAAAAAACATGTCAAAATAAAAGTTTAAAAACACTGGCTTAAATCATTACTTGCCTGGATTTATGTAAGTTTCTGTATTGGTCTATCTTCATTTTTCTTTTTCCTTGTCACAATCTGTTCTCTATCTTGCCACTAGAAGATCTTTCTAAGATATAAATTTGATTGCTTAAAACCATTCAATTGCTCCTCATAGTTTTCAAATTCAAATTACAAAAGGTCAAATCCATCAGTTTATTCTTTCATGAAGGCTAACTCTCCTTCCTGAATATACCACTATCGTTCCCCAGCATACACTTAACTACAGTTTTAAGGAATTAGCTAGTTTCCCATTTATTCCAAACTACTTCATAGCTCTATATTATCACACATGCTACTTCTTTTTATTTGTATTATTCCTCTTTAGGCTAGGGAAACAAACAAACCCCTCCACCCACCCCCCACACACTGCAGATCAATACCAAAGAGTGATAACATGAAATTCAGATATGCCAAAGTTCACACAGAGATGATCTGTAATCAGGAATTAATGTGCAGCTCAGGACCTCATTGACACTCACAAAATTCCCCAAATGTGGAGTTGGCAAAGACTGAGGAGGTAACAATGATGTCTTTAATGGAATATACAAAACCGGATCCATTAATGAAGTAAGTTTACTTCATTAATGAAGTAAGTCTTGGACCTCAATTAGCCAGCAATGATGCAGATATGCTGCAATGTTTTACAGTTGGGCCCACAGCAATTCAGGTCCCAGAAACTGAGAATAAAATATTTTTCAATTCCACTTCTGGTACCACTTTGCTTCAGATTCACAGTGGAACCTGAAATGTTTAAGGGATATTACAGATGTAGGCAGTAACCTGTGAATGTGTTCCATATAAATGTTCTTCAAGATATTATAGAATTTGTGTTTCTTTAGTTGCTTTAGCTTTGTGCCTGTATTTCTCCCTGAATGTGATTTGTACTACATAGGTAATTGGATATTAGAGTTTCTTGGATAACAGAAAAATATAAAATTACATAAATGCCCAATAATAAAGTTTAATCATATTATATTTATATATTGAAATATGCATCCATTAAAAGTAATTTTGCCCAAGACTATTAAATGATACTGGAAAACTATCATTATAAAAATAATTATGTAAAAATAAAATACAGACTGTATATGTACCAAGAATGCAGTTTTGTTTTTTAAAATATATATATACAAACATGTAGAAAATAGACTGGAAATAAATATACTAGCAGGTTAATTATGTTTACCTTAGCTGCACAATTGCTGGTTATTTTTTTCTTCCTTTTTATACATATCTATCTTGTCTGTATTTCCTTCAATGAATAGGTATTTGTTTTATTATCTGGAAACAAATGTCAAGAAAACAAAAACAACTTAAGTGGCTGAAGTGGTCCAAATTCTGCCTCATCTGGTTTTGGGATGCCTTATCCTAACAACCAAGCTTGGCACTGGAAGTGAGTCCTGAGGGTCTAAAACCAAGAAAAGCTATTTTGCAAGACAGTCTAGAGTATCAAGTGTCACAAAATTGATATGCTAAAAATATTTTTTAAAGGAGACATAACAAAAAAATCAGGATACTACATACAGATACTCAAATACCAAAGGCAAAAAATGTATCCTCAAATAAGAGACAAAGCCAAGACTCAGAGGTAAGTAAAAATAAATCTTGAAAATGGGAGTCAGTTAGGAAGAAATGTGGAGCCCTGAATTATGACTGCGAAGCCCATGAAGGGCCATTTTATTTGGGTTACTAGTTCTTGGGTGATTGGAATGACTTATATGCAGTGCTAAGGGAGCAAGAGAGAGAAAAATTTTTAAAGTATGTGATTTCCCTTTACCAAGTTTAATGCACATTGAGAAATACATTTCTGGTCCTTGTATTTCTGTCACAATGTCATCTGTCAAGATTCTTGATGGTTTAGCTTAAGTTTGACCTTCCTTCTCAAACCTTACCCAAATCCCCAATTAGATGTGATTTCTCACTTTTCTTTAAAGACCTGCAGATTTTATTTATACTATTTATAAAAGATACAAGTTTGTCAGCACAGTGAAATATCAAACTGGCCTTTCAGGTTTGAAAACTTACAGAAGCTTGGCTTGACATATATTATGCTGCTTATGTGACACATTGTGTGTAACTTCTAGTGAACTAGCTAAGTGACAAAGTGCTATAGACATGTACATATTTATTAAGAGAAAAATGATAAGGAAGGTTGTCATCCACTGGAAAATACTTCTCTTAGAAGTGATATTTTATCTTAGTGGCTAACACATTCACATACATGATGGGTCCTTTCCTGCTTGCTATTGAGTCATAAATTATTCTTTAAAAGCTGGCATACTTCCCGCTGTCAGAGTTTACACATTAAATTATAATCTAGAACATTTCCTTTGCCCATCCTGGAAAGATTTAATTTAGGCCTCCAAGCCACTGACAGTTCCCAGTTAATCATGTAGTAGTAATGCTGTTGAGATGAGGGCAGAGTGGAGAGATAGGTAGACTGTCAAAACTTCATTTTAAAGAACCAGAGAAGACAAATTATTGCCATCTCTGCTGTATATTGTACTGTTTTAAAATTAATAAAATGAATGCAACATTAATGATTCCTCAATGTTTTTTCTTCTGAGATGTGATGTCCTTTTGAGAAGAATAGTGATATTTTTGACTACTTGGTATTAGCTCTATTAACCTGCAAATCAATGTTCTTACTGATTTATAGTCAAGTGTATACTCTGAAATAAACTTTTGCCACTTCATGTAATAAAGACTGTAACTTTTTATTAATCTTTGCTTGACTTGTCCATTGGGAAATCCTACACATACCTTAAATCATACAAATAGAATTACTTTTTCATTCTGTTATGCACACTTCTGAAAAGTCTCTTCTAGAATCTAAGAGCCATTGCAATTCTTTCTGCTTCACCTTTCATATCCAATCAATCACCATTACTTTCTCATATCACATAAAAAATAATTACTAATAGGATAAAAATTATATAGACTTCAGATGGTCAGGATAGAACATCTTATTTTCCTTATCCAGTGTAGAACCAAATGGAGTGTTTGAGAGGGTAGATTGTAGCGTTGGCATAATTGCTGCTAAACTTGATGTACTTTGAATACTCATTGGAGTGATTAGAATGTGCTGGTAGCCCATATCCTCCTTACATCTCCCATCTATGTCCAAGGAAAGTTTTCATTTGTGTAAATTTGATATTAAATAGTTAACCTAAGCTCTCTGCCTCTCCTGGTCTAGTGAAGAAAGAGAAAAACAAAAGCATGCAAATCCTTAGCAATCATGGATGATTGACATGAAATATGGACTGATGACTTTCAACTGTCAATAGATCCTGACAAGCTTGCAGACGGGTGATTAAGGGGTCAGACAAGAGACCAGCAGTTCATGTTAGAGAATTTCATCCTCTGAAAACAGGAGAAACTGGAAATACTATGCCTTTTCTTCAACAGGAGATAGGAGGAAAATAGGGAGAGTGAGGAATCATGGAAGTTAAGAGAGAAGTGTTTCAAGAATGGAATTAAGCAGAATGCAGTTGCCACCTGTGCACCTGATACTCTCTGTCTAGAATTATTTGAGATCTTGGTCTGTATCTAACAAGCTCACATTCCTGCTTGAAGGTTAAGGCAGGTGATATCCCTCTAAGACCTTTGATTTAGGAAGGGAGAAGGCAGTTAGTTCTCCATCACCTACACTTACAATTGCAATTGATACACATTTTTACAATTTACCATATTTTAGAGTAAGCATTTATAAATTTTTCCCACCAAAGTAAAAACTCTTTGAAAGTAGAGATTGCAGGCTATATTTTAAATGACCAGTACATTTCTTTCTTTAGGACGTTTATTACCAGATGAAGAGCAAATAAATGAACAAAATAAATAATTAGGTTTTAAACAAATTAAATGAATTATGTCATAACCAGAAATAGAATACTAAATAACTTGTATAAATTTTAAAGGATATTTTGTAATTCGAAAAAACAAATGACTTTGATTACATTGATGGAAAAATAGAATACTGGAAAATAGTTTTTATAATTATGTATTAATATTTAAAATTTGTACATATATGTACAACACATATATTCTCTATCGTTATTAAAATATATAAAAATAAAATTGAAAATAAAAATATGCATATACAATTGCTAATAAAAATTATGCATATTTAAGGGTATAATGTTGTATTTTGATTTCTGTATACATTAAGTGATTACCACATCAAGCTAATATAACCATTACCTAACATAGCTACTATTCTTTTATGTGTGGTGATTCTTATTCTATAGATCTTTCTTTAAAGTTTATTTTGTTTTTTGTTTTAATATATTTTTTAGTTGTCAAAGGACTTTATTTGTTTATATGCGGTGCTGAGAACTGAACCCAGTGCCTCACACATGCCAGACAACAGCTTTACCACTGAGCTGCAACCCCAGCCCCTAAAGTTTATTTTGTTAAAGCAATGCTCTTATCAACTATATAATACATTATTATTATTATAAACTATAGTTACTATGCTGTTCTTTGATCTTTAGAAATTATTCAGAGCTGAGTTTGTGCTTTTGGCCTTATTTGATTTGGGTCAAAAGATACAAACATATATATTTTTAGCAGAAAACATGCCAACATGTTAATTATATTTATTATGGGTGAATATTACTTTCTTTTTTATGATTTCCCATTTTTTCCAAGTAATAAACATTAGAAATACAATACATATGATGGTAGAGTTAAACAACTATGTTGAAGCATGGTTCATTGGCTTCTTCCCTCCACTGTACTGTGCTCTTCACACAGTAGAATTCAATGAATGTTGATAAATTGATAGGAATATTGGGACCACCGGTTAGTTGATGACTTTTTAAAACTTTCAGTCATTCTGCTCCTATAAACGTAGGTAAGCTAAGTTCTTACTCCTTTGATAAGCTCATCTGAAATGTCTGATTTATTTAAAATTTTTCCCTATTTCCAACATAGGGCACCAGGGCATTATTATTGACTTCACCTATCTGTTCTTTTTCCTGAAATAAAAAGTACAAGACAGCTTTCAATCATTTGAGAGATGAGTCTTCAGGATCATTAGTAGAGTAGACCATCTGCTAATTCATAAGTCAAGCCATGTTTTTACATATCTAACTTGGATATTTTCAATTGTTCTTCCAACACCTATTATTTTATTTTTCTGTGTTTATTTCTCAGCTATTCCACCCATTCCATTCAGCTTTCATTCTGAGTGTATGAGAGTATTCATTAGAAGATTAATATACCTACATATAATCTATCCAGTTTCATCTTTATGAATTTGGTTATTTTTATTTTTCATATGAAGAAGTATATGTAATTTATCAGTTTTCAATAAAGCTAAAAGAGTCTAACCGCTAATCAACTCCTTTGCTTCAAAACATTCTGCTTTTGTATTAATATGAATTGCTTAAATTGTTACTTTTTCTTCTTTCTATGCATCTTTTCTTAGAATTTATTTTATTAAAATTGTTTAATTTTTTACATTTTCCTTACAATTATTATTTTAGGGTTTTTCGCAAGCTTTTATTGTATTATCAGTATATTTATTTAACTGTATTGTTACCTACAAGTCATGTTCATGTTGGGCAGCTACTTCTTATAGAGGGGAACTAGGCACACTCCTAAAACTCAAATAAAAATTTGTCACCTAGCGAATATTTGATGTAAACAAAAATGCCTCATGCTTGCCACTGAAAATCTGTCTTAGCAGATAGAACTGTAATAGTAAACTATGTATATATTTATTTTTCAAAGTATCTCTTCAACTTAAATGTTGTCACTTTTCTGTGCTTTATATTATGACTTTATTCTGTTTTCTAAATATCAGAACATACCTGCAAATTCAGTGTTAATGGGATCCCAGGTTTGTATTTCTCTATGTGATTTGCAACTTTTAATAGAACTCCAAATAGTTTCTGCTTCCTGGAATCATGCCTTTGTGTAAATCCCCTCCTCTTGACTGAGGGTTGAACTTGGTGACTTACTACCAATGAACTGAATGAGGCAGTGGAGATGGGGTGTTATGTACAAGATCATGGTATAGGGACTGAGTTTGGTGACACTGTCTCTCACCTTCTCACTTCTCTTGTTCTAAGGGAAGTCATTGGCATGTTGTGAATCCTTCTATGGAGAGACTCAGGTCTTTCTAGTGATAGAGAAGGCACCCTGCCATCAGCCTCCAGGAACCAAGTCCATGGGTTCAGTAGCCCATGGAAAGGAATCCTGCCAGCAAAAACCACAGGAGGGAGGCTGGATGCATTTTCTCTCACAGATGAGGCTTCAAAGGAGACCCAGTTACAACCTCATGAATCAGACTGAGCCAGAGAGAGGCACCCACCTAAGTTCCTGATTCACAGAAAGAGTGAGATAATAAATGTTTATTTTTTGAGCCACATTTTGGAATTATGTGTAGGAATCAAAAGATAATTAAAACACTTTGCCACATACATTTTCTGATATTCCTGTATAAGAAAATTTTACACAAAAATTTTTATGATTTATATTTATTTTTATAATTATTTCACATAACAAAGAAAATATTATAAGATGTGGGAATATCTTTAAGTTCAGAATATACCATTTTGAATAAAAGAGATATGATTTTGCATTTTTTAGAATGAGTATTGAAAATTGTCTAATTCCTTTTGCTAGCAATAAGCCAACAAGATGTAGGCTTCCCACACCTAACAGGTTAAACATGGAAATGCATAAGTCAAGGAGATGTCAGGTCTCACTCCTTATGAAGCAATCTTGAGAAAGATGAAGCCAAGAAAATGTGAGCATTGTTTCTAACAGAAACTGGAGAAAGGGGAAGGAGGAAAAAACTCTAATTCAAAATCCTATTCATAGGTTAAGGCTGCAGGATTTGGCATATTATCATCTTGTGTATTCAAATCAGCTATGACCCTTTGAATCTTTTTCTTGGTTTTGTCATAGATCCAACAATGGATAGGGCACATTCTGACAGAGATTCATCACCATTCATTTCTAGCCTCAGAGAACATGCTCTGATCACATGAGCAGCCCACCTTAGCCATATGGTTTGGCTCTTAGTTTTTACTTTGTGACTATGTCCCTGTCACCATCTCCTGCCCACAAGCACTTGCTAGGGTGATTAATCCAGGAGAGATATCTGAACTGTAGGGTAAATCAAATTCTTTTTCTTGGAAATATGAAACTAGAAGAGAGTATATAGGAAGGTTATTGAAACCAGAATGTCTAATGTTAATGCTCAGGAGAAGACCCAGCAGCTCCTGAGGTGGAAACCTAGAGAAGACAAGCTCCCTAACCTTCTTGAGGAAGGATGATGGTTCCATATGCCTTTTCCTTCTGTGTGCTATTTTAAAAATATAAGTTTAACTCTCTTTCTTATTAGTCTGAACAGTTTTTGGTTATTTTAACAGTCAGACCTGCACCTACATTAATTATTAACTATATTTCAATTAAATAAACTTGTACTTTAAAATCTTAAATTAGTTTATAATTTAGTCTTCCCACATATAAATTAAAAACAACAAACAAATGAACTACTTTTATTGCTAAATCAGTTATGACTTTTGATGAATTTAGACCTTGACAACAAATACAGAATTAACTTCTGCAATGCTGGGGAATTACACATGGTAGACAAGTGCTCTACCACTGAATTATATCCCCAGGTCAGCAAATAGAGAATTTAAAATGTGGAAAACAATCCAAAGAAGGAAAGGCCACTAAATCTCAAGTCTATCCTAAAACCCAGTGTAAACTTGTCATCTCTTAAGGTATAGGGCAAAGCTGGAACCAGATCTTAGTAAAATAATTGTCTCAAGTAGCTTTTGTGCAGTCCCATAGGAGGAAGTGGCCTGTATCAACTGGTCTTAGATTAGACATTAGACTTGTGACTTCTGCATCATAGAAGTACTTTTATTACTTTAATTAAATTTGAGGCCATCTAGAAAAGAAGGCTAGTATTTTAGTCTAATGTTACTCTACAAGTATGTTATTATAATTTAGTCATTGAGAAGATTACTTACATTTTCCTTAGAAACAAATACAGTTCAATACAATGATTAAAAGCATGAAAATTGTAAATCTCTTGCATTTTGTCTGCTCCTGCATTTGAGACAGACCAGTTCAATTCATTGTGACAGGTTTTCATATCAGTGCTACACTCTAAGGTTCACAGGATTTTTGCTTGATAGATGAATATTTATTTATGTCAGCTTAGGTAACTTGCTCTGTGATGAAGCAGCTGTTTCCTCTTGGTTATGAAACTAGGTTGGGTTAAATTAAAATGCTATGGTTATTTTGTTTCTTCTTTCATTCCTGCCATTATCTGAGAGGGAAAACAACTCTAGCCATTTGTTCAACAAATATTTATTTAGCCTTTACAAAGAAACTGGGGATAAAGTTACTAAGAAAAACATATGGTTCCTGACCTCACTAAGCTTGTGGTCTATAGAATCCAAAATGGTAACCCACATTTCTCTTGAAACTCATCTAAATTGCAAAAGGTCCTATCTCCAAAGATAGAATTTTGTTATAGTTTGATTATGAAATATTCCTCAAAAGGTCCTGTGGTAATGAAGGAATGTTTAGAGGTGAAACAATTAGATTATGAGAGCTATAATCTAATCAGTGGATTAATTCATTTGATGGATTAATAATTTGAAAGGACTACTGTAATGGTGGTAACTGTAGGCATGTGGGGTGTGGCTGGAGGAAGTACCTCTCTAGGGTCATAATCTTCAGGATTATATCTTGTCCTCCTAACTCCTCCCCATCTCTGTGCTTCTGGCTGCCAACAGTGCCATGGTCTTCCATCCTGATGTTCTGCCTCACCTCAGGCCCAGAGCAATGGAGTCAACCAACTATGTACAGAATCTTTGTAACTGTGAGCCCCAAATTGAGCTCTCCTTCCTCTGTGCTGTTCTGATCAAATATTTTGGTCACAACAATGAAAAGGTGACTAACACAGATATTTAGGGGTATTCCTTACTTTCTTCTCCAAAGTCACTCCATTTTTTATTGTGGAAGATGCATGTCAAAGCTGAGTACCTTCGTTTTATTTTGATGAACTATTTTTGTAATTGCCAGACATATTTTAGATCTGTAAGTATGGTAGTTTGGTAATTTACTAACTTCCTTACAAATGGATGTTCCTTTGTTATTTTCTGTTGCACTTGTTACTTTGATTAGTGTGCTCTGCAAACATGTATTCATATCATTATCTTTCCTAGAAGTCTAATTTGATTCAAGTTTACACATATAAAAAGTGAATGACAGATTCATTCCCCTAATCTTTGCTATCTGTCTTGATCAATATTTCAACTGCTATTCAAGAATGGTTCCTATGAATGTAGAAATAATTTTTAAATTCTGTAAGTATGTTTAATTTTTTCAATAACACTTTTCTTAAAATGGAAATTTCTTTATGGCTTTTCCTCTCCTGAATACATAATAAATGTGTTTTGCTAGGTGTGGTGGTATATGCCTGTAACCCCTGTGACTCAGGGGGCTAAGGCAGGAGGATTACAAGTTTGAGGCCAGCCTCAGCAATTTAGTGAGGCCATAAGTAACTTTGTGAGACCCTGTTTCAAAATAAAAAATCAAAAGGGCTGGGGATGTATCTCGGTTGTTAAACCCCACTGGGTTCAATCCCTGATACTAAAAATGAAACCAAAACCAAAAACAAACCATGTTTCTAAAATATCAGATAATAAAAATCAATTTTGAAAAATTTCATTATTAATCCTATCATACAAAAATGATCAGGATTAATTTTTTGATATATACCCTTCCATAATTTTAGGAGACATATACACAGAAACATAATATCCCTGCTCCCTGTTTTTAATATGAAGCTATTTTATAATCCACTTTTATCATATAAATTTACATCACGGACATGTTTAGATTTCAAAAAATATAGGTCTTCAACATAACGTTAATAGCTGCACCATAATCCATTTTATACAATAATTTATATGCTCATTTCTCCTTACATTTAATTTTCCTCTAATTTTTTTGTTCTTAGGAATGCACATTTATGTATTTTTTTTTTTGCAAGATTTGACCTGCTACAAATTTTTTATTCATCTTTGCTCTTTAAATACTTAATAGGGACTGATCTAGCCCATGAGTATTTTATTAAACATCCATAAAATGTGAAATAATTACATATCAGTATTGTACTATGAAGTAACACTGATTTCATGCTTTTCTTTTCCTTGTCCTTGGGTAGCAAACATTGGTGACTTCCATTTTACATTTGTCTCTGATAACTTTCCACTAGTTTCAAACAGCTCCCCTTCCAAATTTGGTAATGTTTATTCCAGAATGAATGTATTAAATCTGAATTCTTTTCATAACAGTAACCAACCTCCTGAGTCAGAATAAAGGGAAAGGCAAACATGCCACTCATCAAGGAACCAGGCCATTACCAAGGTAATTCTATTCTATCTCTTTCTCATACAATGTAAAGTTTGGCATTCTTGACTATCGTTTCCCAGGCTGCAGCCAAGAAAAAGAATGAAGAGAGATATCCTTCTTAACTCCACACACTCGTGCAAGCATCCACAAAGGCAAAAGTATTGGTAATTTATCACTGAGCCACATCTAACCCTTGTCTGTCCCTGACTCTTTGGTACTTTTATTATTGTCTTTTTAGTTTAAAAAGACAGAGGAGGAAAATAAGAGAGGTCTCATAAACCCCCCTTGATAAAGCAAGTAATAATAAATAAAAATAATAATATAATATAACAACAACTGGATTTATTTAGTTTTTATGTAGTGCCAGAAAGTTATCTAAGTCTTTTATGTGTTTTAACTAATTTAGTCATCAGACATATTCCTTGAGGAAGTTATCATTATTATTTGCAGTTTATAGACAGAGAAACTGTAGCACTGAGAAATTTGACAGCTGTGGTCAGGCAGTTAGAAATGACATAATAAGATTCAAACCCCAGTAATCTGATTTAAGAACCTGCCCTTGGCTACCAATTTACTGTCTTTGTCTAGCTTTATCAAGTCAATTAGATATATGAATGCTAGGCATCCCAGGCATCTAAATTTATGACAGAATTTATCTACTAACCTTGAATTAGGATGAATTGTTGGAATCAGACAACAAAATGGAAATTTATTGCTAGTCCCCATAGATACTGATCTAGCTCTCTAACTTCAAAGTATACTGGTGGTGCAGCTACACATGGCAGTTCAGAGGGTAGATTCTCTGCTATTTTCCCACTGTTAAGTGGCAGGAGAGTCCCAGCACACCTCATCATGGATTCTAGGTATCAGGCATCCCGTTTCAAAATAAAAAATCAAAAGGGCTGGGGATGTATCTCGGTTGTTAAACCCCACTGGGTTCAATCCCTAGTACTAAAAACCAACCCCAAACCCAAAAGGAACCATGTTTGTCTAGATCCAGTGAGTCTAAAATTTTATTTCCACATTTCTTAGGGGAAAGCTTTTTCTTTGGTGCTGGGCTTCTAAGTTGGAGCTACTTCTCCAATTTTCCCTTGAATATTCATAACACTTTCTTTTCTTCTCTTTGTGGGGCAGGGGAGGAGGGAGGATTCACCTTCAGCCACAAGAAACTCCATCTTTATTCCTTTATCTTAGTTTCTAACCTCATTGCCAAATCATGAAAACCCATTTAAAACTTCTGCTCATGTTATATCTGTGCAACTGACCAAAGAAAGTTGTTTAACTTAAGCTGAATATCAATCAAACAAGAAATATATTCTGCTTGTTCTAGTGGAAACACTCCAACATCACATGCTAAAGGTTAAGGATGAATATTTCTATTAATGGGAAGAAGTAAAGAATTGAGAAAATAGCCCAATTTACCTCTAAAGAAAATGGAATTAAAGTGTTCTAAAGTTCTGGAAATATTAAGTATAAAATTTAAATTTTATATTAGACAAATTCAAGACACATGTTGGAATCTTTAACCAAGGAAAGCATGTACATGGTGGCAAAGATCAAAACATGACCTCTCTAAAGACCTATGGATCCTAAAAGTGCATGAATGTATATAAAATCTGAGGTAAGACTGAACTTACAATCAGGAGAGAAAAACTGGGAACTTCAGTGACACATTCAGTTAAGTTACATTAAATATATTATCTGTATTATGGCTTTCTTCTTCAGGTCCAGCTTTGAATATAATTACTTGAACTCTTGTTGATAAAACATCTCTTCATCCTTTAAGGGAACTAATCCTTTTCAAAATAAACCTAAGTATAATTTTTTATAATAAAAGGATATCTATGTGGATAGACAAACATGAGCACAAATGTTTTGCCTTGATATCTCAAGCAATTCGTTTGGTTCTATTCAGTAAAAGGTCACACAGAGCTAACAAGATAAACCTATGCATATTAAATAGTATACTTGTGCTCTGCTACATGTCTACTGGCATTTCTCTCAGCTTAAAGAGTCAAGGGACAAAGAAATAAAATAGCTGCCTGTGTGTTCCACTATTCATTACAGATTTTCCATCTGTGTTTAATATTCATTGGTGCCAGGTCAGTTAAGAGGTCAAAAGTCAGTCAGTGTGCATCATATTCTCTAAAATTCAGGACACTGCTTGAGGACAAAGAATAATAAATCAAAGTTTTGGCTATCTTCAATTGAAAGGAAAATATGAATCTGTTTTTGTTTAAAAAATAACTGAAAACAAAAGACTCTTTAAGGATATCATTGTAATTGAAAAGTCAAGAATATTTTAGACACAAAGAATAAACTAGGCCATTAAGGGGCTGGGACTGTGGCTCAGTGGTAGAGCGCTCACCTTGCATGTGTGAAGCACTGGGTTCGATCCTCAGCACCACATATAAATAAATAAATAAAGATATTGTATCTATCTGCAACTAAAAAAACATTTTAAAAAATTAGGCCATTAATTGCTTGTATCTTTAATCTGTATACTGAAGTGACTTTCACCTTTCATTGCTAATATAGCACAAGATGGTCTAGTTTAATAGTTTGAAACATGTTAGTAATGATGATTTTATGACCTCTAGAGTTTGTTTATTCTGATTTCTTCCAGTTATCCTTTATAGATAGGTCTTTAAACGAATCAAATATTTCTAAGTCTCATATATGTTATTATGCATAATATCAGCTTGCTCCAAAACCTTATGAACTTTTTCTACAACTATGGTTCTCCACCCAGGAATTGAATTCCACCATTTAGAATAACCACTTGCTTGCTCCTCCTTTGCTTTTAGACTGCAGAACATCACAGAATTATAAATTCAGGATACCTAATCTCAACTTGACTGAGTTCATGGCAAAGTTTTTGCTTTGATAAATTTTTCTTCCCGTTCCCCAAGTTCAATTAGTCTCTCCAATCATTGTTGACTTTTCTTGGCCTGTCTGAACTTATCCTGAAATCAGCAGGTGATAATGCCTCTTCTTATCAGAGAAAGGAGAATTCACTAGAGATCAACTCCTTCCGCTTCCTCACTCTCCACCTCTATGCATACCACTTGTCTTCTCAGGGCAGGAAGGACTTCTCCCTGTGCATTGCATGGAACACTGGAAAATCACCCATATCAAATGTCCTCTTAAACTTAGTATTTCTGAAATGATCTGGAATTTAAATTCTCAAAGTATATCTCTTTTTCTTACTCCTAAAACTGCTCTCTGTTGAATTGTCTAATTCTGTGATGTCACTTAGACTTCATGCTGAGAATCTTTCTGGCCTGCCTAATTCTCATTCCTGGCAACCTGTCATTCTACCTTCTGTACAAACTCATCCACCTAGTAACAAAACTTTGAATTCTAGGAAATGCTTCTCACTTTTGTCTTCACCTCTTCATTTCTACTGCCCCTATTTTTTTCCAGATTGTGTATTGTTACTCATTTGAACTTCACTCTTTCCTAACTGAATTTTCTCCCATTGGTGTCTCTTTTCACTCCACATCATTTACAAGGCATTGTAAGTTCACTTGGTAGACAGGAGGAAGGAAGAGAGGGAAGATGGGAAGGGAGCGAAAGGGCATCGGGGTGTGGTGGAGAAAAGAAGAAAGAGATGAGAATTTTGTTATTATGTTCTTTTTCTGCTTAGATTTATTTTAGTTCATTGTCTACAGGAAAAAGTTTTATTTTGTTTTTGTTTTTGTTTTTGCTTATACTAAATTGCCTTTCAAATTGCTCTGTAACTAGTTTCCCATTCTGATGTCATTACACCACTACCTGATGTGTACCTTACTAGGCTCTTCTCAAGAAAATACTTTGTGTTTCCTGTCCAAGACAGGCCTGTTTACAAATCTGTGGCTTCTGGTGTGTTCCATCTGTCACTCCAATGTGGACATTTTTACTTAAGACACATCCTACTCAGTTTCCCACCTAGCTCAAATGTCACCTCATGGAAGTCTTCTCTAATGTCTTTGGGAAGAATTTTGGAACCCTATGTGTTCCTACATCACATATCTCTAGTATGCTTAATTTTAAATAGAAAATTATATTTCAATTATTAGTTATTTTTGTAGCATCACATTTATGCCTCTGTTATGTCTGTTAAATTTTATTCAGTTTCTTCTCTGAATTCTCACCAGCCTGTGAGCTTCTTTAGGCAAGGTACTGTACATGTCCTCTTTATTTTATTTATTCCTCCCTAGAAATTATTGCATGTTTAGCACATAGTTATTATTCAAGTATTTTTGTAGGATAAAAGAATCTGCTTATTCATCTCAATTCTTTACTAGAGACAAGGGGTCATTTTTTCACCCTATTATCTATGCCTATCACGTAACATGCATTCATACATGCTTATTCAACTAATTAATTCTTAATGGTTGCATTATAAATTCATTTTTGAGCTGGTTTTCAGAGAAAGAATGATAATTAATTTAGGAGCTAAGGACATGAAGAAATTTCTCATTGATGAGACATGGTTCACTCTACATTATTTACACATCTGAATTTTTCTTTGTCTTTTTTTCAAGGGCAATCTCTTGATGTTAGAGTAATTGAGATATCATTAATTTACTCAGTCAGATCCCTACTGGGTTAGTATTATGTGCCTCATTCCATTTTTTTTTTAATCATTTTCGGCACAATAAATTCTACGAGCACTCAATTTTGAAAGTAATGCATGGTGAAACAAGAGTTATTCCTGGAAGAGGTTAAACCGTCAGTGAAAAAGGAGAGCCGAATGCTCTGACTCACAAATCCCACTGCTTTGATCAATTGTTCCGGCTCCTGGAGGCTTCCTCTAAATTCTGACCTATGTTCGCCAGAGCCTGGATGAGTAACAACAGATTGATGCATGAACAGCATCAAATGGACCAACTCACTGGAAAACCAGAACCCCCTTCTGCTGCATATCTCGGTGCAACTTTGTGAGAAATACTTTATATTTTTCTTTTCATAGCTCTTTTTCTTCTTGTGTGGCTTAATTTCTGTAAATGAAAACAAAAATTCTTCCATATATCATGTATATTTGCAAGCTAATTATTTCTAACAGCCTACACATATTTACCACATGCCCACTGCTGTAGAAGACACAACAATGCCATGTAAAACTAAACTTGACCTCCTCCAGGAGCTGTTGAAGACATAATGTTTTCCCATGGAAATTTTTTTCCCTTATTTCTTCCTATCTTTTCTTCTTTTCTTGTGCTTTCATTCCTCTCTCCCTCCCTTTCTTCTTCCCTCTCTCCTTTTCTTTCTTCCTTCCTTCCCTTTTCTCTCTCCTTGTCCTTCTCCTTTTCCTTCTCTTCCTCCTCCTTCCCTTCCTTCTGCTTTTTCTCATTCTTTTCTAATTAGAGAATTCCATTTGTGCATTAATATCTGTATTCATCTTTAGGACAGTTGCATATATTTACTTTAGCTCTTTCAATTATTAAATAAAATTTTACTTTTTTTTGATTTCCACAGAAAGAAATGAATCATCATCAGTGAAAACAGATTTCCTTTTCATGGTCCTAGAAGCAAACTAGATTTCCATGGTCCCAATACAAAACTGACTGTGCTACATTTATAGTTAAACATGCTCTAAACTTAAGAGATACAGGCAAGGCAAATAAATACAAAGAAACACAGATGAATATTTATTTTGCATGGGATTTGAAATTTAATTTTTAGAAATAAAAATAGTTTTTTCTTAAAGGTTCAGTTTTCTAAGAGAGAGTGTGAGTAATTTTGCCTTGGGGTGCATGGATTTAATCAGTTACTTCCTCTAATTCACTAGTTTTAATTGTGCCATCTTCACACACTGATGTAGAAAGCAATTAAGAGAGAAGGTACAACTTTATTACTAAGTGATACTACTACAAGGAGGTATTTTAAAATCTATGGAGGATTTATTTCTTTTCTTAGACAACATCCTTTTCATCTCTGCATCCTGCTGTTGTGTCTGGAGAGAAGAGGGATGGATTGTAGATCAAATGCTTGGAATGCTCACGGGAGTGTGAGGCAGATGTGAACTTCAACTGTTAGATGTGTCATAACTGCAAATGTTGTAAATCATAAGTTAGGGCTTAAACTTTGAAAAGAATGTGTGAATGTAATTTTGGAGCATGGGATAGTGATGATGCCTGAATGAGGCTAACTTGAAAGAAAAAGAGTAAAGAGGGTATATTAGGATGGATCCCTAGAAGAGAGGAGTACTGAAAGATGGAATAGAAAGCCTGAGAAAAAATTGCAATTTTAATTAAAACAGGATTTGCCGTTTGTTTTCAAGATGACTCTTCACAACTGATTCCATTTCTTTAATGTTTGTTGAGATGTTCATGTTTCTTGTTTTTTTATTGAATCAGTTTTTGTCATTTATATTTTTCAAAACATTTTGCTCTAGATTTCATCATGCAGGCACCATGATGAAGATGCTATGAGTGTGGAAGATAAAGAATCTCTGGTATTGCCTGACAAGAGAGCTTTAGAGCACATCTGCAGAGTTTGGGAACAAGGTCATACCTTCTAGAGCATAGAAAACTGAGCTAGTCAGCATTAAAAAGGTAGCTCTTGGCTGTCATTGGACTCCAGTTGAGACTGCGCTCTGCTGTAAGGTATCATGATGCACCACCTTTTGATCTGACTCACTGTGAAATAGGTTGGGTAAGCACAACCCTAACTCATTCAACTATGGAAATGATCCACTCAGGGTTGGGCCTGAGCAAACTGGTGGCCAAGACCTTCATGTCACTTGTATCACAGCCATGTGTCTCCCTCAGGTCACTTCTGTGAATTTCTCCATAATCAGATAAGGAGGACCTTTTCTGAACTTCTGTTTTTCCCTAGATTTCATGACAATATTTTTAGAATCTTAATTTTATGACAGTTGTTCATTTTTTAAAATGCATTTCAATTCATAGTACACATATAGAGCTCAATTTTCCATCTCTCTGGTTGCAAACAAGATAGAGTCACACAATTTGTGTTTTCATACATTTACCTAGGGTAGTGATGTTCATCTCATTCCACCATTTTTGCTACTCGCATTCCCCCTCCCCTACCACATCTCCCTCCTGCCCCATGCAAAGTTCTTCCATTTCTCTCATGCTCCCCACCCCCAGCCCTCTTATGTACCGGCATCCACTAATCAGAGAGAACATTTGGCGTTCGACTTTTTGGGATTGGCTTACTCACTTAGCGTGATGTTCTTCAATTCCATCCATTTACCTCCAAATGCCATAATTTTATTCTCTTTTATTGCTGAGTAATATTCCATTGTGTATATATACCACAGTTTCTTTATTCATTCATCTATTGAAGGGCATCTAGTTTGCTCCCACAGTTTAGCAATTGTGAATTTGAATTGTGCTGCTATAAACATTGAAGTGACTACATTACTGTAGTATGCTGTTTTTAAGTCTTTAGGGTATAGTCTGAGGAGTGAGATAGCTGGGTCAAATGGTGGTTCCATTCTAAATTTTTTAAGGAATCTCTATACTGCTTTCCAGATAGGTTGCACCAATTTGCAGTCCCACTAGCAATGTTTGAGTGTGACTTTTTCACCACATCCTCACCAGCACTTACTGTTGCTTGTATTTTGGATAGGTGCCATTCTGACTGGGGTGAAATGAAATCTTAGAGTAGTTTTGATTTGCATTTCTCTAATTGCTAGAGATATTGAACATTTTTCATATATTTATTGATCACTTGATTAATTGTATATCTTCTTCTGAGAAGTGTCTGTTCAGCTCCTTAGCCCATTTATTGATTGGGTTGTTTGTTTTTTTGGTGTTAAGTTTTTTGAGTTCTTTATATATCCTGGAGATTAGTCGTGAATGTCTTCCTGGTTCAGTTTGGGTAGGTCATATGTCTCTAGAAGTTTGTCAGTGTCTTCAGGGTTTTCTGTTTTACTGGAGTATAGATTTTCAACATAATTTCTAATTATCCTCTGTATTTCAGCAGAGTCTCTCATGACTTTTTTCATCATGAATTTTAGTATTTGGATTTTCTCTCTCCTTCTTTTTGTTAGGGTGAGTATTAGTTTGTCAATTTTATTTATTTTTTCAAAGAACCAGATTTTTGTTTTGTCAGTTTTTTGAATTGTTTCCTTTGTTTCAATTTCATTGATTTCAGCCCTGATTCTAATTATTTTCTGTATTCTACTTCTTTTTGTCTTAGTTTGTTCCTTTTTCTAGAGCTTTGAGATGTTGTTTCAAGTCATTGATTTGTTGACTTTTACTTCTTTGAATATATGAGCTTAATTCAATGAACTTTCCTCTCATCACTGCCTTTATAGTGTCCCAGAGATTTTGATATGTTGTATCATAGTTCTCATTTACCTTTAAGAATTTTTTAATCTCCTCCTTGATGTCTTCTGTTACCCATGCATCATTCAATAGCATATTATTGAGTCTCCAGATGTTGGAGTAGCTTCTTTTATTAAAACTATCATTAATTTCTAATATTATTCCATTATGGTCAGATAGAATGCAGGGTAGTGTCTCTATTTTTTTTGTATTTGCTAAGACTAGCTTTGTGGCATAGTATATGATCTATTTTGGAGAGGGATCCATGTTCTGCTAAGAAAAAAGTGTATTCGCTTGTTGAAGTATGGAATATTCTATATATGTCTGTTAAGTCTAGATTATTGATTGTTCTATTGAGTTTTGTAGATTCTTTGTTTAGTTTTTGTTTGGAAGATCTATTCAGTGGTGAGAGAGGTGTGTTAAAGTCACCCAGTACTATT
The DNA here is from genome assembly GCA_028644305.1 of Xerus rutilus. Taxonomy (NCBI): domain Eukaryota; kingdom Metazoa; phylum Chordata; class Mammalia; order Rodentia; family Sciuridae; genus Xerus; species Xerus rutilus. The sequence goes on along the minus strand of CM053403.1, from coordinate 29,006,730 downwards.
GTGATATGGTCTATTTGATTCTTGAAGTTGAGAAGGGTTTGTTTGACATACATGGCTGCCCCATTGTTTGGGACAGAGATATTTATGATTGTTATGTCTTGTTGATGTATGATTCCCTTAAGCCGTATGAAATGACCTTCTTTATCCCTTTTCACTAACTTTGGTTTGAAGTCCACTTTATCTGATATAAGAATGGAAATCCCTTCTTGTTTATGTGGTCCATGTGAGTGATACATTATTTTCCATCCTTTCACTTTCAATCTGTGTCTCTTTATATGAGATGAGTCTCTTGGAGGCAGCATATTGTTGGGTCTTTCTTAAAAATCCAATCTGCCAATCTATGTCTTTTAATTGCTGAGTTTAGGCCATTGACATTCAGTGTTATTACTGAGACATGGTTTGAATTCACTGATATTTTGGTTTATTTTTGGTTTTTAACTTGACTTTATTTCTCCTTTGATTGGCCTTTCCTTTAGTGTAGTTCCTCCCTTTGCAGGTTTCATTGTTGTTTTTCATTTCCTCCTCATGCAATAATTTGCTAAGAATGCTCTATAGTGCAGGCTTTCTTGCTGTAAATTCTTTTAATTTTTGTTTATCTTGGAAAGTTTTTATTTCATCATCAAATCTAAAACAATTTTGCTGGATATAAGATTCTTGGTTGGCATCCATTGTCTTTCAGAGCTTAGTATATGTTGTTCCAAGCTCTTCTAGCATTAAGGGTCTGGGTTGAGAAGTCTGCAGAGATCCTAATTGGTTTCCCCCTATATGTAATCTGATTCATTTCTCCTGTGGCTTTTAAGAGTCTCTCCTTATTCTGAATGCTAGGCATTTTCAATATGATGTGCCTTGGTGTAGATCTGTTGTAATTTTGTACATTTGGTGTCCTGTAAGCCTCTTGTATTTGATTATCCAACTCATTCTTCATGTTTGGAAATTTTTCTGATATTATTTCATTGAATAGATTGCCCACTTCTTTGGTTTGAAATTCTATGCCTTATTCTACCCCAATAATTCTTAAATTTGGTCTTTCATTTTATCTCATAATTCTTGGATGTTCTGTTCATGATTTCTTACCATCCTCCCTATGTGGTCAACTCTGTTTTCAAGATTATTTTGTCTTCATTGTCTGAGGTTCTGTCTTCCAAGTGATCTAACCTGTTGGTGATGGTTCCTATTGAGTTTTTAATTTGGTTTATTGTTTCTTTCAAGGATTTCTGTTTGGTTATTTTTCAGAATCTTTATCTCCTTATTGAAGTAATTTTTTGCTTCCTGTATTTGCCTATGTAGCTCTTTATCAAAAGGATCTTTTGCTGCCTGGGTTTGCTCTTATATCATTCTTTAAGTCACAGAACATTTTAATTATGTACATCTTGAGCTCCTTCTCTGACATTTCTTCTGCTGTGGTGACCATGGATTCTAATATAGTATTTTGGTTTGTTTGAGGCACTTTATTCCCTTGTTTTTTCATGTTGTTTGTGTGTCTTCCTTTCTAGCACTGCAGATCCAAGGTGTTACAGTTTTTATCCTATAGGCTTATAGATTCCCTATAGGGTTCCAATACCTCTCCTTTAAGGGGGAGACCAATATGGACAGATCTCAATACAAACAATATATAGTTTCAAACCAAGTAGCTCCTAATAGCTCCTAAATACATTTATGGCTTTGTCACAATATACAGAAAGTATGAGTTTAGTTAGCATCTACTATATAAACAATAGGTTTGCACAAGGGTCTACGATTTCTGCTGGTAGGCTAGAGAGAACTGGGGGTGAGGTGTAGAATAAGATGTCAGGGAAGTAGGAAGTGAAGATATAGTTATTAGATCCTAGAAAGCATGAAAGAAGAATCCAAAAGAAGTTCGCTATTAGTAGAAAAGAGAAGAAGAGATTTGGGGAAGACTGGTAAGTAGGAAGAAAATAGAGTAAAACTATCCAGGAGACATAAAAATTAAGAATAATAAAACATGTAAAGGTAGAAGTTACGAGAACTGTAGTAATCAGATACCCTGGTCCACCATGGCCTAATGCATAGAAAATACTTGATTTCACAAATGTTGGGGATGTGAGAGTGGGAAAAGAGTGAGGGAGAGAAAAGAAAAAGAAAGAAAGAAAGAAAAGAGAATAAAGAAAAAAAGAAAAAAAAGAAATATTAGGAAAAAAAAATAAAAAGTCTCAATGTAAATAAACAGGATTGCTTCTCTTCTCCTCCAGTAGGTGGAGTTGTCTGTTGCTTACTGGTATCTGCCCACTCAGGGCAAAGATGGTGAAGCCAGAGTATCACAAAGAAGCTATCTGCTTCAGAGATAAGGTACAGGGCCGGGTTGCGTGGTGGTGCTGGATGATGTGTTCAGAGATGTAGCTCTGTGGTGTGCTGTGCTGATTTTGTCTGCAGATACTGTCCCATGTCCCCAGGGACATCTGCCATGGTAGATGGAGATCCACACAAGAGCAGCAGCCAGAGGTCCTGCTTTTGAGCTGGGAGTTCCATGTGGGAGTAACGGCTAGGAGTCCTGTGTGGGTGGATGGCCCAAGGTCCTGTGGGGTGTGTGGATGCTGCAGCCAGAGATCCTGTGCACGAGCTATAGATCTGAGTCCTTCACCAGAGTCCGCTGGTCAGAGTCCTGAGCCGGCTTTCAGCTGGGGTCCTGTGCAAACTCTGGGGCCTGGTGACCTTGCAGACATGCAAGTGGAGTTCCTGCATGAAGGCAGCTGTCGAGTGTCCTCTATAAAATTGCTGAGAAATAGTGTTTCCACTACTTTAAACTTCGGTCCTGGAGAGACTAGGAACGCGGTGTAGGTCTAGGCCGCCATCTTGGAACCAATTGGTTGTTTATTTTGATACATAATTAAATATAAAGTAAATCTCAGCAGCTCAGGTGGCTGAAGCTGGAGGATGAAGAGTTCAAAGCCAGCCTCAGTAATTTAGCAAGGCCCTAAGCAACACAATGAGACCCTATCTATAAATAAAATATAAAAAAGGGCTGTAACTGGGGCTCAGTGGTTAAGTGCCCCTGGGTTCAACCTTGGGTAGCAAAATAAATAAATAAATTAATTAATTAATATAAAGTCAAGAATATATCCTACTAGACCTACCATAATAAGATTTTTAAAAAGTAATATTTGGCAGGTATATAAAATGCTTTTTTGACTTGTGTGAAGATTATTTTTCCTTTTAACTTATTAAGTCAATGATTATAACAAACTTATTAGAGTTAAATCTTTCTTTTAATTTTGAAATGAATTCTCCTTGATTATGTAGTATTGTTCCTGTAATAGGCAGTTCAGTTCTATTTGGTGATATATTACAAAATTTTGGAATGATATTGTGTTGAAACTATCATTTTTTTTCCTTTTTCTGCTCTCTCATTATGTAGACTTTAGAATTTTTCTTTCTTCTCTATCATTGAAAAGAAACGTTAGATTGTTGGGATGAAGTTTGTAGCTCAGTGGTATAGCACTTGCCTAGCGTGTGTGAAGCACTGGGTTTGATTCTCAGCACTGCATATAAATAAATAAAATAAAGGTCTATTGACAACTAAAAAATAAAATACATTAGATTTTATCCAACTTCTTTGTTCCTTAAAGGTTTAACAGAATTTTCTGGTGATAGTTGAAATGTTTACATTATTAATATTTTTTTTTTTTTTTTTTTTTTTTTTTAAATATTTTTTTATTTTCTTAGTTGTAGATGAACAGAATATCTTTATTTTATTTTTATGTGGTGCTGAGGATCGAACACAGTGCTTCACGCATGCTAGGCAAGCGTGCTACCACTGCGCCACAATCCCAGCCCCTACATTATTAATATTTATAAACTTTCAGAATGTATCAAGCCCATCTTTTCAATCTGACAAATACTTTCATTAGGTACTCAATTTCTTTAGGCCTTTAAACAGAGCTGGATAAAATTTTGACTTTCAGAAGATACCTACATTTATAATAAAGGCATAATGTCCGAGATTAAATAAAATGGATCCTATTAAATTTGAAAAAAATCTTCAGAGTCAGAATTCCAATGCTATAACTAGTTCTGAAGTTCTAGATTTACCTGCCTGCAAGTTTTGTATGTATGTACATTTGTTTGTAGTTTTGTTTCTTTACCCCCTTAGCATGGAAGGTACACTGACTTGCACAAAACTATAAGGAAGTGACCATTAATAAAATTCTCCAATTGTTTGGAAGCAGTGATACCTGCTATATGCAGCAAGTGTTTTGTCTTTTTCCATGGTGGAAATATTATGATTAAAATAATTCTGATCAGGCAAAACTATCTGTAGATTTCTCCTGTAATCTATGCTGTTAAACTTTGAGAGTTAGCTTTATAATATGGAAAATATTGCAGCTAAAATTTAGCATAGAAATACAAAGCTTAATATTTATATCTTTATTTTGTAGATAGTTGTTCTTGAGTATGCTATTCATAGTTTCTCATAAAAAGGAGAAAGTTAAACCTACTTTATGGTTTTTGTGAGGGTTGTGTGAACTAGACATAATAGAACTAGAAGAATAAAAATGTAGAGGCAGAGAAATCACTTTAGAAGTAACTGCATTATTTGAATGAGAAAGCAATAAACACACAAAAGTTCATCACAATTTTGTCTTTTATTACTGATCAGTTTTGTTGCATTTAAATACTTATATACTGAAATTACTTGGACAGTGATATTGCCACCTCTGTTTATTTTTTATTTTATCAAACTTCTTTACTCCTTCATTTGTAACATTTTGTGACTGTTTTCATTAAATATAGTCATAGATTTTTTTTTCAAAATTCAATAAAAGAACACTTCCCCTTCTAGTTCCAGATGCTTTGGGAGCTGTAGGTTATGGTGCAGACATGGTCTAATCCAGGAACCACAACACATGCAGCCAGTCCTAGAAATGGCACTGAAATGGTATTTTTTAAAAAAAATCCTAATCAAAATGGTTAGATCTTTTAAGGGGGTGGACCCCGAGTTTCTGAGGAGTATTTTATTTTCCAAAAAGCACCAAAAGAGGGACCCGAAGAAGATGCAGGCCAGCCTACGGTGATAGCTATTTGGGAGGCTGAGGCTGGACGATACCTAGTTCGAGGCCAGCACTGGCAACTTGTTGAGACCATCTCCAAATAAAATAGAAATGGGTGGATGTAGGTCAATGATAGAGTGCACTGGATTTAATCCCTAGTACTGGGGGTAGGTTTTGGGGGGGCCTGTATGGGAGTGCACATAGAAGTCTATCAAGGGCCCTTCTAAAACTCAAGAAAGTCAAATCCAAGATCCCAGAGGATATCAACCTCAAGTCCAATTGACTTGCCTATAGGACTCAGCCACACAATCAGGAAGAACACTTTGTCTGCATTTCCAAAGTCTTAGGCCAAAAGCCAAGGCAAAGGCCAAGATTCAAACCAAGGCTCAGGCTCAGGTATAGCTCCAGCTTCAGCTCCATTTCAGGTTCAGGCTCCCAAGGTGACCAGACCCCGTGAAAACTCTATAGCAAAGGTCCTGTCTGTCAATGGGAAGACAGGACTCATGGAACCCCTGAGTAGCCATCTGCATGAGGCTGGCATCCTTCTGTGCTGTTTGAACAAATAAACCCAAGGCAAGAATAAAAAACAAAATCAACACAAGCCAGTTTTAATATCAGTGAATTGTAACTCATTTGTACTCATTTTATGACTGTGAGACTTTGTACTATTTTCATTACCTTTTCTTATGTTTTCATTTCTTAAGGATTTTTATGCCACATCCTTTCTTTTCTATTGCTGTATCACTTAAAATAGTCTATGTTTGATATTTTCATCTCTTTCAATGTTTTAGAAGATTTTGCACTTAATTTTTCTGTCATTTCTTAAAAGGCACTTGATTATATGTATTAATTATCTACATTGATCATTGGACAGTTTGAAAATGAACTCAGGGGCACTCGACCACTGAGCCACATCCCCAGCCCTATTTTGTGTTTTATGTAGAGACAGGGTCTCACTGAGTTGCTTAGCGCCTCGCCATTGCTGAGGCTGGCTTTGAACTCACGATTCTCCTGTCTCAGCCTCCCTAAGTGCTGGGATTACAGGCTTGAGCCACCGCGCCCGGCTAAAAAATTTTATTGTTTTTATACATATACAAAAGTAGAATGTACAAGAAATCCCATTAACATATTTCTCAACATTAACAGTTCATATTTTGCCAGATGTCTTTTATCAACTTTTCCTAGCTTTGAGTAATCTAAAGAAAATTGCAGCTCTCATGATATTGCACTCTTAAGTAGTTCAATGTGCATCCTCAGAAGGTATTTTCCTCATAAAGCTACAATATGGAGTTATGCTAAATTGGCAATTTATTACTATCATTAAACCTCTAGCTTATTTTCAAAATTTCCTCAAATATCTGAACTAAAGCATTTCCAGTTGACTTGATTTGTCTTTTATCTATTAAACCTCTTGAAACCTAGAGCACCCAGCCCCTGACCTCCTTCCTTTCCCATGCTACTGACTTGTTAAGAGAAATCATGTTGGTGGCCCTATGGAGAAGGTACCACTTTCTGGGTTATCTGAATGTTTCCTTGTGGTATTGCCCAACTTTTCTTTAATATCTCCACATTTCCAGAAAATTTAGATTTGAGGCTTAGTTTGATTTAGATTTGGATTTTTTTTTTTAGTGAGACTATTTCAGGGGTCCTTCTGTGACGATCACGTGGCCTTGCCTCACACCAGGAAGTACTTACTTTCTGGCTTTTGCTGATACTGAGATTGTTCACTCAGTTCAAATAGTGAAAGCTAGTTCTCTATACTTTAAATTTTCCCATCAAATTTTTATTTAGCATTATTATTTTTAAAACCATCCATTGATGACCCTCCCCTGAGTCATTTGCTTCCTAACAGATTGTGGTTATTTTCTAATTATATCATCTGCCTTTTTGCATTAACTGGGCTTTTGCCATAGAAGAACATGTTTCTGACTAAACAGGGCTATTTGCTTTCTTTATCATGTAGTTCACATGGAAAAGCAGAATCAAAGCCTAACATTTTCATGAGTGTGAGCCCCAGTAACATTCATTGGTAGGACAATTTAAATTTTCTTTATGGAAAATGAAGATGAAGATGGAAAACTTTCTTCTATGCTTTCCTTTTTAATCCTAACAATTGAGTCATAAAAATTTGTAGAAGGTGCTCTTAAATGCTCTGAATTCAATTTTGTAAATCTCTTTGAAATATTTGTTTACATATTTATTTATGTTTTATTGATTTCAGTGTATACTGTTAATTGTAATAAAGCTGGAAGAAAACAAACAAAAAGAACTTGGGGACATTTTAACACATGACCAACAATTCCACATCAGTCATGACTTCTAGAAACTCTCATGTTTTATAACCCCCGAACAAGAATTATATTGATAAATATGATGATGTTGGTACATCAAAAAAGTGAGGTAGTTAAAAATATCAAATATATAACATTAAAAATTTTTATCTAAACATTTTAAGTTTTAGAAAATTTAAAGTGCATTGATTAAATGTAAAGTAATATAATAATTATAAGCAATGATTTCTACTTTGCTGATTTCTGAATTTGGCTTCACCCATTGTGTTTGGACACAAATGATATTTAGATTGTATATTTTGTATATCTATACCTTGCACACACAAGTAAACACACACACATGCGCACATATTTTCTGTACAACTTTAACTTCACTGGTCTTAAATTCTTCATTTAACATTTTTCCCTTTAAATGAAAGATTAGCAAACCTGTCTATCTACAAATATTCTCAATTTTTCCCATTTCTTTTCCTTCTTAAAGTTTTGTTGAAATAAATTATATATACTACACATTGACTATTTAAAAAATAAGAATAATGTGAATATTCATGTGAATCCATGTGGCTAATGTGAATATTAAAAGATAGTATTAGGGCTGGGGTTGTGGCTCAGTGGCAGAAGTGTTTGCCTTGCACATGTGAGGCACTGGGTTCGATCCTCAGCATCACATAAAAATAAATAAACAAAATAAAGATATTGTATCCATCTATAACTAAAAAATATTTTTTTTAAAAAAAGATAGTATTAGCATTATGGAAGTTCCAGTGTGCTAGAAACTTAAATATAACATTGAATAGATGGTAGTATAATTATCTTGTTCCTGATTTTTAAACAAATGACTTAATATTTCATTATTTTGTATGAGATTTGCTATAGACTTTTAAAAAATATATAAATTTTATTAGATTAAATCTTTCCTGTATTTCTAGTTTAATAAGTCATTTTCACATATATCTGTTGACTTCTATCTAATGCTATTTTCAATGGTTAAGATAATTATATGATTTTTTCTCCTTTAACTTGTAAAAGAGATCACAGTATGGTGAATTATGTAATGTTAAGCAAATATGGTCTCTGTACTTGTCTTTTATATACATTTCTTGCTTTGGTTTGCTAAATTTTCTTGAACATTTCTTTAATTACATTGGTCTGCAATGGTCTTTTGTATACTATATGTGCCTGTCAATGTTCTGATAGCCATTTGTAACCAGTTGTGGTATTTTTTCTTTATATTTTCTCTGGAAGTGTTTTGATAAAATTGGAATTAATAGTTCTGTTTTTCTTTTATTGAAGAGAATTTTTAAACAATGAATTCATTTTCTCTCATAACTGCTCTTCCTAGCCATGTGTCAATGGCCTTGAAATTTTTGTAAGTTCTTTTTCAGTTAGGATTTGCTGTACATTGTTCATGCTTCATTCTTTCAAAAATATATTCCGAACAAGTTTGCTTTGCACACATATTTTTGTTTATTTATGTTATTTTGTTTTATTCTGAATTCATATTTCCAGAATTTATGTATTTCCCTAGTCTTCTCAGTCTCTTAATGGGATCATTTGTTGATATAAATACTTGCCTGTTTTTGTTTCTTGGGTTTTTGCAGATATAAGGAAGGACTATATTTAGTGCGCATCCTGAGACTTAAGCATTGATTTCTGGTGATAAAAAAATGAAGTTGAAATAAAGCCTTGCTACTTTTAGCCATTGATAAGTTGGCTAAAGTATCAGTTTGCTTCACAGCATAATGAGCTTATCCTGAGTTTAAAAACAACATAATAATATTTGTTACAACTCATGATGGTACATTGGTTTCTGTTATGTTACATACTTTTTGCTAAGTTTGAATGCTCTCATAATATTTAATATTAAATTCAAATAAAACAATGTTTAAAGAATGTTTTTTTTTATACTTGCATGTATTTTCCCTATTGTAAGGCACAAAGAATTGAAGGCTTGGGTTGAATAATTTGTTGCTAGGCTAAAACAGCAAAATAAATCCCCAAAGATTTAATTAAATTTTTTAATGATTACTGTCCACCTCCCATTTTTTGTTTGAATTCATAGAAGGTTATTAATTAGTGGATTTGTCTGGTTTCTGGACTCAAGATCCTTTGGTCATATGCTGGGAGACACTGTGAGATTACCATAAACCCTAAAATAAAATACTTGAGAAAAGATCAGGGATCAATTCTTGGAAAATGAGTTTTATATTATAATAATATAAGCATTTATTAGTTCATTCCCATATCTATATGCCAGGAATTCTGGTGGGAATGCCTTGCCACCAATGAGCTTATGGGTCAGCATGATATGGACCATGGGTCTTATCTTCAGTGCATTCTGGAGTTTCACTGACTTTGGACTTGTTTTTGTTAATCTCCAAGGTTCGATTTCCATGCCAAACAGATGCTATAAAATGAGTCCACAAAAATTTCTCAGAAACCTTTTTATTCTTCCCTAGAGTCCAGCCAGGAATAAACTTTTTAGAAATAACTAGAAATTCTTGTCTCTTCTTTGAACTATTTGGTATGTTTTATGTCATATTTTTTGACCCTTTTCCTTTGCAAAGTATAGACTATATGTAGTATTTTCTGTTCTTTGTGAAGTATGGAAAGCATTAGTCCCTAGATGCTTTCTATTATGTGTAAAATATTCCAAGAAATCAGTAACAAAAATATCAGAAACCCAATAGAAATAGAATGGACACAGTATCATTAGAGAAAAAAATGATGGATATTAGTTTCTTAAGTGCATGAAAAGATACTCAGGGCCACACACAAAATAAATACTAATTCATAATTTGCCATGCGAGATGCTATTTCTTATTTATAAGATTAGAAAACTCTCAAAAGTTTGACATGCACGGTATGTGCCAGTATTTAGAGGAAGAGGAATCTCCTTACAATAGTGGGCAGATTGTCTGTCAAACAATACAACCTCTGTGGAAAGCAACCTGGCAATGGCTCTCAAAATAAAGTATGAATTTACTCTATGATCCAAAGATCCACTTCTAGGAAATACTCCTAGAGCTATCACTCCAAATGTGCATGATTATATAATTACAACTGCAAAACTATATGTTTGTCAATGAGTAATTGTTTTTAACATGATGGAATTTTACGTAGGTTTTAAAAGCAACAAAGTCTCTGGGTACTTGCATGGAACTATCTCCAAAGTACAATGTATATTTAACAAAAACAAGCATTATAAGATTGTACATAAAAAGCAGCAAGAAAAAAATTTACATTAACGTGGATTTACTTTTTGTCTACAAAACACTAGAAGGATATATTGTGTAAGATACAATGGATGATAACAGGAATCAAAGTAAAATAAAATATAAAATTCTTTACAACTAACCACTTGCCTCTGGCTATTAAAGCCTCTATAGAGGACATTTTTAAGCCACTAGAGTTTTATTACTCTGATTTTACATTTTTCTCATGATTTCTAACACCTAGATTCCACCTTCCTTTCTCCCCTGCCACCTTCTGGAACACACACACACACACACACACACTTAAAACTGAAAAAAGATTTTATTTTATCCCAAATTACTGTAAATTTACAGCAGGAGGGTGAGCAGGTTGTCTGGTCCCCCAAACTGCTAGGGCCCTAGAATATCCATAGGGTTAAGAAAACAAAGTGATTTCTCAAAAGTCAAAGAGCAAAAGGATCTTAACTCAGCAAACTCATATAGGGGACAAGTTTTATGGGGTTTACTTACGTGAGTGTGTACATTAATTGACTCATTGTGATCATTCATTCTTTAAGTAAAAATTAAAGTCAATATTGGCTTACATCATGGAATTTCTATGCATGGAATTTCTATATCATAGAATTTCTGAAATATGATGTTTTAACTATTTCCTCTTGTTAATAGAGAAATTAAAGTTCTGATTTGTATATTCATTTTCATAGAATGAGTATACTTACAGACTATATTAGAGATTGCTTTTTCTCCACCTAAAATGTTTTAATCTCTGAATAGTACTAAACATTATCATTCTTAATTATGTAAAGTAGCTGAGCCAAGATTAACCAAGTCTTTCACTATTCCAAGTGGGTCTCAGAGGGCATCAAGCCCAGTGAAAAATTAGCCTCCACTTCTTATATAAACAAATTGTGAGAAAACTGTCTAGGAGGAGAATGGAGAGGACCACTGTAAGAAGCTTTGAGCTCTGTAAGAAACTGAGATTTCTGTGGGAACAACAATGTTAATTCAGCTGCTCCACTGATCCCTACACAATCCCTTATGATTCATCTCATGAAAAAATAATTAAAAATAGAAGATCTAAAAAATTAAGTTTCATTCATATATTCAAACAATATGTTGAAGCCTTGATCTCCACCACCTGTTAAAGTGACCCTATTTAGACACAAGGGTTTGTAGAAGCAATCAAGTTTAAATGAGGTCTTACTGGAACAGGATGGCTCTTAATCCATCTCTTCTAAGAACAGAGGAGACAGGATGAAAGACAGGGGAGAAGACCAGGTAAAGCCAGAGGCAGTGATTTAATGATGCAGCTGCCAAGAAACACCAAGGTGTGCCAGAAGTCACCAGAGGCTGAGAAGAGGAAAGGACAGATTTTCACTTAGAGCCTCCAGAGATAGCATGTCCTTGCTCATACCTGAATTTTGGACTAATATCCAGAACTTTGAGAGAATAAGCTTCAGTTGCTTTAAGTCATTCAATTCATAGTAGTTTGTTATGGCAGTCCAAGGAAAGTAGGTTACAATTAAGGTCAATAAATATCATTTACACAATCTCCACTTTCTATCACAACCACACCGTGGTGGATGCTCAAACCTTGAGCATATCCTACTTGGAATCAAGATTGGGTTAGTAGTGAGACAGGACATCATTCTTGAATCATTATATCCATTGAAGATCTCTTTTTCTCTTTTTAGTAACTTTTTCATGTTGGGAATACTTACTTTTATAAAACTACTCAGTAGGGTGGGAAATATATACTAAACATTTTTTGAAAATAATATATGATCAATAATGTCAAACAATGTAGAAATCTGTCCCAATATAATCTTTCCCTCCTTCTATCTCTACCCTCTTCTCCAGAGATAAGCACTATAAACCACATCTTCATATCTTATACAATCATTTTATATATGTGTAAGCATTTGAAAATACATATGTTTTAAATACAGTTGTGATTGTATTGTATGCATTAATCTGTGTCTTGATTTCTTTCTTTAATATTTTTATATTGGCTTTAATAGCATCTACCTCATTCTTTTTAAAACTGTATAATATTTTATTATGAGAATGCTAAGTAATTTGTATACCAAAATCTCTACTTATGGTCATTTAGATTATCATTTACCAATTATGTTATAGTAAATGTTCTTATATGTGAATCTTTATGGATTTGTTGTTTATATCTAAGGACAAATTCATGAAAATAGAAATAGCAGATTGTATAATTGATAACCATTATCAAATAAATCTTAAGGGGAAATGTTAATAAAGTCCCATGTCACCAAATTCCTACAGCAAATTCAGAGTACATGAAATTATTAAGGAGCAAAGTCACAATAGTGGCCTCACTTTTGCCCTCAAGGATATACTCAATTTTTAGTTAAATTAAATAATCATAGAGTAAATTGTTTGGGGGAAGAAGAAGAAATAGTCATTTTTATAAATCTTGGGCTTAATATTTTCTTTCCATGAATAGTCTGAAACATCTATAACCAAACTCTTAGGGAAATATTGGGAAGTTGTTATAGATGTAAATGACTCAGGAGAAAGTGAACATGGAGAAATTCTTATATTTTCAGGGATCTATGTTGTAGCAAAGAGAAAGACACATTAACATGAGAGAACTGCCATAGACAAAGTTTATTTTTATGCCTTAAACATGAACACTTACATTTACCTTTTAAGGAGAAATAGTTGTGATTTGTGTGTCACTGCTAGTAATAAGTCCAGAATGAATTTTTTCCATGATTCATGCAAAGAAGTAAAAGATGAGTAATGGTGGTAAAGAGTTTCATCAATTGTCCTTATCAGGAGGGATTAATAGTTAACATCAGAATTATATAAATTATTAATATTTTGAAATGTATTTATGTTCATTTTAGTTGTCTATTAGAGGGCATATTTTCCTTATATATAATTGCATGATCATCTTACATATAATATACCATTAACTTGTAGTATCTCTCTTATTCTTCTAAAGTTAATTCTATTAGTTTCACTTTTCATTCGTAAAACTTTCTGCACCTTTGTTAAGCTTTCAGTTAAAGTCTCCCTTTGATTTTTTTTCAGGGGAAAGTACTTAGATACAAAGATTCAATGAGTGGCAGCATGTAAGCTACTCTGAGGAATCTGCCTTTATGAAACAGGGTCTGGAAAAAGGCATAGGCAAGACTGTTGGGTTGCTGCTTGTTCTGCTTTACCTTCCTCCTAAAATTATGAAAGGACAAACAGTCCTGTAAACATGCTTACCCATTCATGTGGTGAGATGGTGATGATGGGGTGGGCGTGGAAGGAGCTACAAGGGTTCCCTTATTCCAAGCCTTACTACTTCTCATGCTTTCTTTGCCTTTCCAACCCAGAGCAATTGTGGTAGGAAGACACATCTTGTCAGATTCAGCCAGCTGGACTGAGTCTGTGTCTATTTATGCTTGTTGTGTGTTTATTTCCTCAGAACTGGACCCTATCCTTCTTAGTCCTTGACCCATTTTCAGACAGAATTCTGGGAATGATTCAGCTCTCTGGCTCACTTTATTCCCATAAGTTCTATTTTGCCCATAAATATATTGTAGCTCATTGAGGTTCTTTGGAGATTGTTACTTATTGTTGCCCCTTCTCCACCTTTAGGGTTACAACTTCAATACATGTTTTATCCACATATTCATAGCAATTCTACTCCAGTCTTTCTGAAAGAGAGCTTGACCCCATTCCTTCCAAGCCTCATGGTCAGCAGAGCATAGTGGTTTATCACTCTGCTGGCAGCTATCTTGGACTATTTGGTGGCTTATATAGTAAAGTGAAGAATCTTTAGCATTTTTAGAGACTAAAGGATAGGTCCATAAACTGAAGTTTGCTTTAAATTGCTTTTACCTGGAAGCTTACATTTTCCCAAAATTATTTAAAACATGAATTCCACCAATCAAAATAAGTATCCCCAAACAGTAGATTATTACATAACAAGCAGGAAATGATCACTCAAATATTTTAATGTTATAAACACATTTTGATGTAGTATGAGAGAGTAGAAATATTTTCAAAAGTATTGTGATTATTTGCTCTACCAAACAGTTCAACAAGAGGCAATGTAACAAAGATCTGAAAGTGTTGCCATCTGTAAAACTCATTTGTTGTTTGTATTGGGCTAAGAATTTGCTCAAAAACAGTACACAAATGTAAGTGTGAATTATTTTTACATATTAAATATTCATTACTGTGCATTGGAAAGGTCAAGGACTATAGATACCTGGATCTTAGCTGGGCTTTAAATTTAGCTGGACACTTACAACATTTGTGACATTGAACAGCTCATTTGATTTCTATGAGACTCATTTTGTTTGATCCATTATAATGGGAATTAGATATTTATCTTCTTTTCAAAAGCTTGAATAGGACAAGATGCAAGGGAGAAATCAGCACAATGCTGGTCAGGGTAGGTGTCCAAAATACATGTGTTACTTTTTCAGTCTTCTATAAAAGAAAGCTCTACAGAAGTGAGACTATTGGATTTTATCAAGTTTCTATTGTAATTTTTTTCTTTTGTTATTCATGCAGTGTAACTCTTGGCAGTAGTACTTGATAATATCTCCAAAATGATACCAGAAAACAAACCATGCTTATCAATAAAATATTGTGAATAGATGTCTAGTTAACCAATAATGGGACTAATCCTTAATTCTTTTTAATAAGAAAGAAAATGTTAATTAATGAAGCCAAAAATGATCTCACTTAGAATTTTAATTTAAATGGCAATTGTTTGGTAGTCTACAGTGCCTTTTTTCTTACTTCCCACTAAAATATCTATGAAGACAAGGAGAGAGAATGCGGCAATAACAATAGTAAACACTAAGTCCATAGATTAAAGTCAGATTTTGGCAAGAGTCTGTTAAATACATGAATTGGTGTGATTAGAAAGAACCAAAATTACTAAAGTTGACATGGCTCACCCCGATTTCATCTCATGAATAGAAATGATCCTTTGTACCTTTCTGCAATGGTTCCATGATTGTGTACCTAACATTAGTAATGAATAGAATATTGAGCTACTGACCTTTTATCATGCATTCATTGCATTTTGTGACCATCACAATAGTGTTGTTTCCTGGTTGGTTTTTTTTTTTTTTTGTCTTATGGCCTTATTCTATTTTTGTTTACCCAGTTAAAGAAAATCCTAGAAATTCAACTAGATAGTTTCAGTGAAAGTTTAAGAATGAAGTAGTATTGCTTAAGAGGTATAATTACATAATTATAATACACTAGCAAGAATTGGAGGCTAGAATAAATATCTAGTAAGAATATATTCTGGTAATTGCAGTAATTTATAATGCTTCTTGTTCAGACTGGACTGGGAAATTTTCTATAGGATAAGTAGCAAGAAACAGAGAAACTAATCTTTTCTCTAGCTGTAGATTTAAAAGACGGGTTTAACTATTATCCAAGAATGAATGTATTGGGCTGAGGCAAGCCACACAATTTGTCTGTTTGCAAATAAAAATGTGAAAAGATTTGGCTTCATTCAATGATAGCAAAAAAAAAAAGAAGCAAGAGAGAGCAGTGTAAAAATGCTGGGGGCGGGGGGGAGGGAACAGCACCAAAAACTGACAGGAAGAGAATACTGAAAATAACCTGAGACAACCCATTTGGTAGACATTCTCAATAAAATTCAAGGAGTCTTGGCTTCTTTGAAACAGGACCAGAAAATCATAAAGAGAAAGCATGATGCATTAAAAGGTAACACCAGAAGATTAAAAACAGATGACGAGGTAAAAATTTCCAGAAAAAAAGAAAATAATATCATGGTTAAAATCTACAGCAAAGTCAAAGAAGTGGAACATATATTGCAGAAAATTAAAACTGTGATATAAATTTGCAAAGCTTTCCCACAACTTTAAAGGGAAGAGCAAGGATTAGAAAGTTATGTTAGCAAAGATGAGCTTGTGGATTGCAAAGAGCAGAGAGTCAGTACACAGATAATAGATTTAGCTGAAAACAGAACTCCATCAAAATATCAATAAGCAATAATAAAAGCATAAATAAAAATAATTTTCTAATAGGAAATTGATAGGAAGAGAATACTGAAAATAACCCATTTATTCACAAAAATGAATAAACAATCAAGCAACAAAATCTTACCCTTAGGACAGAGATTAAAATTAGAGTACAAAATGTGAATAAACTATAGTCAAATTGTTTATAAACCCTAAGTACCAGAACAAGCAACATCTAATAACAATAGTAATTAAGAAATTTAATTTAGAGTCTGCTGCACGTAACAGGCTTACGCATTTTATTTACTTATTTAGAACAACAGTCCTATGAGGTAGGTAAAATTTCTTTTGGAGAAATTGAGATTCAGACATACATCATGACTAAAAGATCCCACAGTCATGAAGTCATGGAATTGAAATCTATTGAAAGTTTATTTGATTCCAAAACATATGCTGTTTTTATTTTAGTCTCTATGATACTCAGGAAGAAAAGCCTTTGATTTAAAATGTAGTACTCAATTATGTTGTTGTTAGCAATAAAAGCAAAAAAAAAATCAGATAATAAAACAGTAAAATAGACTACTTATGCACTTTCTAGAGAAAAAAATATTAGTATAAAACTACTAATAGAACCAGCTATTCAAGAAAATAGTAAAAAATTAATAAATCAATTTTAATGGAAAGGGATTGAGGCTGGGTTTTGGAACTAATGAAACTGCTGTGAATGATTATGACAAAGCAAATTAGATGTGTGGTATCAGGAATGAAAATGAGGAAGTGGGTTTGCAACAGGAGGAATGTGGATTGATGAAATAGGCATCCTCTAGAATAGCTCTCAGATTTATTGTAGTGATTGTATGAATGTACTAATGATTGGGATATAGAAAGAAAAGGAGAATTTCATCAAAAGATTAACTTTGGACAGCCAGAGTTTGTTTCCTCTGTGAGACACTGGTAGGTTGGAAAATAAACGGGACTCCTCATGAAGAAGGTTTATGGAGAGCTCTATTCTTGAGTTTTGGGAGGTAGGATTAGACACTTGGAGGGAGATCACTTAAGGAGAGTATGACAGGTGTGAAGACAGAGTGTTGGAATGTAAGCATGCAGGAATTGAGAAGCAGAAACTGGGATAACAAAGAGTCATTTTGTTTTATTTTATTTTAAGAGAAAAGGGCATCAGTGTGAAGCAATGTTTCTTTAAGCACCAATTGTGTGGTTTTTTTTTTTTTTTTTTGGGTGATGGTGCTAGGCACTGAACTCAGGGCCTCAAAGATTCTAGGCAAGCACCCTACTACTGAACCACTCCCCCAGCCCCAGGGAAAGCTTTAGGGGGAAAAAAAAGTAGTAATTGATGCTGCTAAGTAGTATAAAGAGAGCTTTACTAAATGGAGTAATTGAGGGCCTTGGAAGAATCCTTCTGACTAAAATTGTGATGCTGAGAGTGTTTACTCTAATGAGCTGAGTTAGTGTGGAAGGGGAGATAGTGAATGAAAGAAGGAACAACACATTTGTCATCTGGATGGAGGGCTCTCAGAGACGGGGAGAGAGAGGACTTGAAGCAAATATATGGATGCGGTGTGAAAGAGAAAAATCTAAAGTATTTTAGAAAAAGAGAATGAACACTCTGTGTCTGAATAGAGATATTAATGATTTGGTGTAGAGTTGAAGAATTTTATTTCTGACACCTCTATCTTCTCTGTAATGTTGGAGCAAAGGTTATGTTTGGAAACTGTATTAAGCAGGGAGCATGCAGAGGGTTTGAGGAAAGTTTCCAATGAATGCATTATTTTATAAACTAAAAGTTATATGTGTAACATACATATAGTTCCAGTGCAAAATGAGATGAACACCAGGAGTCCATTCACCACTGGTAATACTAGGAGACTAATTATGTGTTCCTTCTTCATCTTACCACCTGGCACCTGCTACAGTTGCCATTGAGGTTTGCAAGCAATGGAGAGTAATGGCAAAGGAAGATAACCTGGCAAAATGGAACTATGGTCAAGTTGCACTGTGGGTTAGCTGTGAATGGCTGCTACAATGAATTGGTAAGGGCACCAATTTCATAGTTGTCAGATTTTGTTAACATACACCAGTAACTCAAGTAAAGCAAGAAAGAAGCCACCTTATGGTACTGCAGAATAACAAGGAAGCCAGGAAGTGGATGGCACACTGAAAAGAGTATATCAAATGATTTTTCATGGATTTGCATCCAATAAAAAAAAAGTTTAGAGAGAAATTGATTGACAGGATCCAGGACAGTATAGATTCAACAGATTAAATGATAGTTCAACAATAAAGCAGAAGGGAGAATTAGATGAACAGGAGGAGGTAAAAGAGAAGGACAGTTTATTGAAGGACAGTTTATTGAAGATAAACATTTTATAGGTGGAGCAGTCTCAAATGCTGACCAAGATCCCAGGTGTGGCCATCTAGTTGTGCTCCTGACCCAAAATGGAGATACAGATTATTTTGAAGGCAATAAATTTTGAAATTGGAAAGTAGGGTGCACTTTCCAAACTGAAATCACCCAGTATGATTGCCAAGTTGTATTTTAGAGAAGAATTTTGAACCAGGTGCCTACATTTTCAGTGATTGGGAAAGTCCAAATCCAAGAAACTCAAACAGCATCACTTACAGAAGCAAACTATGTCCTTCCTGTATGTCAAGAGCCTTGGATGAGAGGGGATTTATATAAGTATGACAAAGTTTCAGCAGAAGTTAGAAGGGCTTTATTCCATTGTATGGATGAAGGATGATGGAGAAAACAAAACAGCATTGTTTCAGAAAGTTGTAATAAGAGAAGTAAATGCAGAGCAATAAAGAAATGAGAAAACTGAAAAGAACAGGTGACCAAAAGAAACTGTATTTTCTATAGGATCCTACCATTTCGGGAGCAAGAAGCATGGAAGTAGTTAACATGATAATGTACTTGGAAACTTAGTATGGTTCCAGAATTAGAAAAGGATCTTTAGTGATGCTCTTGTGACCTTCCTACAGCATTGGTCCCTTTTGTACTAGTTTTGGATAGTGACTGTCCAGACAGAAACTGAAGGCATGAAAAGTTCTCAATTGTATAAATGAAAATAGTTTAAATGTATTGCTTTCAAAGGTGGGGCTAGCTACTGGATGAGTGGGTCCAGAAGTGATCATTTCTAGAAACAGAGTGTAATGACAGATGTACAGAATAATGGTGCTGGAGGCAGCAGGAGAAATATCTGGATCCTCACTAGGCTATAGTTTTTCACAGCATATTTGTAAAGAAAGAGGAGTCTATTTAACATTTTGGGAACAAATCTAAGCTGGGGAGGTTTTTTTCCAAAAGAACCTCTTCTTGGCTTTTCTGTTACTAAACTGAGGACTGTTTTTTTTAGGTGCGGAAATATTCCCTGGGATTTCCTGTTGCTTTTGGAATAGACTAGGAACAGATTCAGGCCACAACATTTTTACCTCTTGTTCATTTCGTCTTAAGCCAGCATGCAAAGCAGGAAACAGCTCCCTACCTTTTATTGCTCCTGAAAATAAATATGGAATCATTATTGCTATACATAAATTGTACCAATATGAAGATTCATTGGATTACTATATACTCTCACATCATGCAGGAAAGACTCTATATGATAGACCAGTGGACTATACCACAGGCAATTTTTTGTGGTTGAATGAAATGTTACAAAATGATTATATCTACGTTGTTTGACATTCAACAAAATATTCAGATTACTCTGAATCTTTAAAAAAATATAGCCAAGTGCGGTGACGCACTCCTGTAATCCCAGCACTTTGGGAGGCTCAGACAGTAGAATCTTGAGTTCAAAGCCAGCCTCAGCAATGGGGAGGCGCTAAGCAACTCAGTGAGACTCTGTTTCTACATAAAACACAAAATAGGGCTAGGGATGTGGCTCAATGGTTGAGTGCCCCTGAGTTCAATCCCTGGTACAAAAAAAATAAAATAAAATAAACAAAATTTTTGAGATTATCTTTGAAGAAATATTTGTTTGGGTATGGTTTGCATGTCTTTTTTCATTCATTCATTTTTGTTAAGCAATATTTTCAGATTCATTTGAACAAAGTCAGTTGCTATAAATTTCACATTTCTCTCCTGTGAGATTATTTAATAGAAAAATTATTTCCTCGGTGTTGTGTAATTTAGACAAGGAACAGAAAAGAAATGCATTTTTGTGTCCTAATGAATGAGACTCTGCAGTTGAGCAGATTCTTATTCCTGTCTCGCGAGGTCCAAGAGAGACAGGGAGTTGGCAGCGGATGAACACAATAAACAAGGCCCACAGGCTTTAATCAAAAGATAGAGAAAGAGAGGGAGAAGAGACAGAGAGAAATAAAAGCATAGCTGAGAGAGAAGTACAGTTCTTTCAGAGTAGAAAGTGTTCTAAAAACACTTTCAAAGAAAAGTGAAAAATAATAAAAAATAAATTAACATTAGAAAAAGACCAAGGATTGGAGAAAAGTGATAATAGGTAGTAATTCAAATGACATTGAGAAGAATACACTGAGTATAAATACTTGAAATCAAAACCATTAAGGTTGTTTCTAGTCCATTTTTCAGCTCATTTCTGGACATGGCTTAAAACATTGGGATAGAAGAGAGATGGAAACATATTGCTTTAAAAGGGGGGTGGGGGAGCGCCGTGTGGGTCCATTGGACGAGTTGGGGTCCAGAGAGACAGAAATTGGTCTCTCTGGACAGTGGTGGCGATCTACGGGGTCACTCACCCAGACCCCAGGGTGTAGGTAAAAATCTGCTCTGCCCCAGTGAGACGTAGAAACACCTTGACTGAGAAGCAGGAACACTGGAGCGAGAAGCAGAAAACACCATTTATTACAGAACGTATAGAAGCTTAAATACACTCTTGGACCAATGAGGTCCAAAGGTCACAAAGGGGTGCATTCTGGCAAGAGCACAGTCTATTAGCATAGAATGGGGAAAGATGGAAGGGAGGGGTTGAAGGTATTGGAGAGTGCTCCTACAGAAACATACATGCATAGTAGCACTGCACAGAGGGATATCTCCTTGGCATATGGACATTTGCAGGTATAATTGGAGGGGAGTGACTTAAGGAGACAGAGTTTAAATATTACTGATTCAAGCCGGGCACGGTGGTGCACGCCCGTAATCCCTGCACTTTGGGAGGCTACACAGGAGAATCGCGAGTTCAAAGCCAGCCTCAGCAAGGGCGAGGTGCTAAGCAACTCAGTGAGACCCTGTCTCTACATAAAACACAAAATAGGGCTGAGGATGTGGCTTAGTGTTCAAGTACCCCCGAATTCAATCCCCAGTACCAAAACCAAACAAAAAAAAATTACTGATTCAAAATATTTTTTCATTGACAAGGATATATTTGACCAATGTCAAATAATTTATTTGACCCTTATCAGAAAATATGGGTCATATGGCTGTATGTTAATTGCTCTGAGAGAAAATGTAAATGAGGACAATTGAGAAAACAGAAGTGAGACTACTTAAGGATGACTCAGATTGCTGCGTATTTGCTAACACATGGCATAAGCATGTTTGCCGTTTACTACCATGAACATTCTAACATGCTTTGAAAAGTTGACATTAAGATATTGTAAGGACTTATGATAGTATATGCAAGTGGTTCAGTTGGGTAATGGATTACTTGTTTTTTTTTTTTTTCTTTTCTTTTGGTGGGGATTAAACTCAGGGCCTCTTCTCACATGCTAGGCAAATACTCTATCGCTATCACTGAGCTATAGTCCCCATCCCTTTTAAAATATTATTGTTAAATTGTCCAGGCTGGCCTCAAAATTGTATCTTCCTGCAATCAGCCTCATGAGTAGATGGGATTACAGGTATGTACCACCACACCCCGCTGATTACTTTTAACAAAATTAAATGGATTCCATTAATTCACTATGTATTGTCACAGTAGGATTTTTGCAAAATAGCTTATACTATCTGAAAAGCCAAACGACCAGATGGAAATAAAACAGGACCGGAACAGGCTTTATTCTGAGAGGAATGCTCCCAGGCCACCACCCCGCTCCCCGTTCACCAGACTTGAGTGGGCAGAAAATGGCGCTGGAGCCTCATGGCGTACAGAATTTAAAGCCCCTCCCCCCC
>CM053403.1:28944196-28976384 GCA_028644305.1 Xerus rutilus | reverse complement strand
TTTTCTGGTGGAATTTTTTGAATTCTTTAAATATGGAATTAAATATGTCATTAGCAAATAATGATAGTTTGAGTTCTTCTTTTCCTATTCATATCTCTTTAATTTCTTTTATCTGTCTAATTGCTCTGGCTAGAGTTTCAAGAACTATGTTGAATAGCAGTGGTGAAGGAGGGCGTTCCTGTCTTGTTCCCATTTTCAGAGGGAATGCTTCCAATTTTTCTCCATTTAGTATGATGTTGGCCATAGGTTTAGGATAAATAGCTTTTACAAAGTTGAAATATGTTCCCTAGTTTTTCTAGTGTTTTGAACTTGAAATGGTGCTGTATTTTGTCAAATGCTTTCTCTGCATTAATTGATAGAATCATATGATTCTTATCTTTAAGTCTATTGATAAGATGGATGATGTTTATTGATTTCCATTTGTTGAACCAACCTTGCATCTCTGAATGAACTTGATCATGATGCACTATTTTTTAATATGTTTTTGTATGCAATTTGCCAAAATTTCATTGAGAATTTTTGCCTTTATATCCATCAGGGATTTTGGTCTGAAATTTTCTTTCTTTGATGTGTCTCTGTCTGGTTTTGGTATCAGGGTGATACTAGCCTCATAGAATAAATTTGAAGGGTTCCCTCTTTTTTGATTTCATGAAATAATTTGAGGAATAGTGATATTAATTCTTCTTTGTAGGTCTTGTAGAACACAGCTTAGAATCTATATAGTCCTGCACCTTTGTTGGTAGGCTTTCGATGGTGTCTTCCATTTCCTTGCTTGAATTCTGTTTAAGTTGTATATATCCTCCTGATTCAGTTTGGGTAATTCATATGACTCTACATATTTGTCAGTGTCTTCAGGGTTTTCTAATTTACTGGAGTACAAATTTTCAGAATAATTTCTAATTAGCTTCTGTATTTCAGCTGTGTCTGTCATGATATTTTATTTTTCATCACAAATTTTAGTAGTTTGAGTTTTCTCTCTCCTTTTCTTTAGGGTGGCTAAAGATTTGTCAATTTTATTTATTTTTTTCCAAACCAACTTTTTGTTTTGTCAATTTTTTCAACTGTTTCTTTTGTTTCAATTTCATTGATTTCAACCCTAATTTTAATTATTTCTTGTATTTTGCTTCTTTTGGTGTTTGTTTATTCCTCTTTTTCTAGGGCTTTGAGTTGTAATGTCAGGTCATTTATTTGTTGACTTTTTCTACTTTTAATGAATGCGCCTAATGTAATGAAGTTTCCTCTTAGCACTGCCTTCCTAGTGTTGCAAAGATTTTGATATGTTGTATTGGAATTCTCATTTACCTCTAAGAATTTTTTTTATCTCCTCTTTGATGTCTTCTGTTATTCCTGCACCATTCAATAGCATACTGTTTAGTCTTCAGGTGTTAGAGTAGCTTCTATTTTTTAATTTGTCATTGATTCCTTATTTTACTCCATTATGGTCAGATAGAATACAGGGCAATATCTCTGTTTTTATGTATTTGGTAAGACTTACTTTGTGGCATAACATATGATCTATTTTGGAGAAGGATCCATGTGCTTCTGAGAAAAAAGTATTTGCTCATTGGTGGATGGAATAGTCTACATATGTCTGTCAAGATTAAATTATTGATTGTTCTATTGAGCTCTATAGTTTCTTTGTTTAAGTTTTGTTTGGAAGATCTATGCAGTGGTAAGAGAGGTGTTAAAGTTATACAGTATTATTGTTGTGGTCTATTTGATCCTTGAAGCTGAGAAGAGTTTGTTCATATACATAGAAGCCCCATTGTTTGGGGCATAGCTATTTAAGATTGTTACATCTTATTGATGTATTATTTTTTAAGCAGTATGAAGTGTATCCTGTTTTCACTAACTTTGATTTGAGGTCCATTTTATCTGGTACGAGGTTGAAAACTCCTGTTTGTTTACACAGACCATTTTAATAATATGTTTTTTTCCATCCTTTCACCTTCAGTCTGTGGATGTCTTTCCCTGTGAGATGAGTCTCTTGAAGGCAGCATATTTTGGGGTCCTTTTAAAAAAATCCAATCTGCCAGTCTATGTCTTTTAATTGATGAGTTCAGATGATTGACATTCAGGGTTATTATTCAATATGGTTTGTATTCCTAGTCATTTTGGTTAATTTTTGGTTTTTAACTTGACTTTGTTTCTCCTTTGATTGGCCTTCCCTTTAGTGTAGTTCCTCCTTTTGCAGGTTTTCATTGTTGTTTTTCATTGCCCCCTCATTGAATATTTTGCCAAGAATGCTCTGTAGTACAGGCTTTCTTGCTGTAAACTCTTTTAACTTCTGTTAATCATGGAAGGTTTTTATTTCATCAACAAATATGAACCTTAATTTTGCTGGGCATAAGAGTTTTGGTTGGCATCTTTTTTCTTTTAGAGCTTGGTATATGTTGTTCCATGATCTCCTGGCTTTTAGGGTCTGAGCTGAAAAATCTGCTCAGATCAAAATTGGTCTCCCCCTATATGTAATCTGATTCCTCTCTGTTGCTGCCTTTAAAATTCTATTCTTATTCTGTATACTAGGCATTTTCATTATAATGTGTTTTGGTGTAGATCTGTTATGATTTTGTACACTTAGTGTCCTATAAGCCTCCTGTATTTGATTTTCCAATTCATTTTTCATGTTTAGGGTATTTTTTGATATTATTTCATTGAAGAGATTGTGCATTCCTTTGGTTCAAACCTCTGTGCCTTCCTCTATCTTGATAAATCTTAGATTTGGTCTTTTGATGTTATCCCATAATTCTTAGATGTTCTATTCATTGTTACTTACCCTCTTTACTGTGTCATCACCTTTATTTTCATGATTATATATTTTGTCTTCATTGTCTGAGGTTCTGTCTTCCAAGTGATCTAGTCTGTTGGTCATGCTTTCTGTTGAGTGTTTTATTTGGTTTATTGTTTTGTTCATTTTAAGGATTTCTATTTTTTTTTTCCTTTTCAGAATCTCTATCTCTTTCTTGTAGTCTTTTGCTATTTGTATTTTCTCTCTTATCTCTTTGTTGGTGTGATCAATGGTTGCCTGTATTTGCTCACTTAGGCCATTCTTTAATTCTCAGATTATTTTAATTATGTACATTTTGAACCCTTTTCTGACATTTCATCTACTGCCCTGCCAATAGATTCTGTTGTTGTAGTATCTTGGTTTGTTTGGGGCACTTTCCTTCCTTGTTTCTTCATGTTATCTGTATGTCTTCTTCTCTTGCAGTGCAGATCTGAGGTACGCAGCTTCTACTCTATAATCTTATAGTGTCCCTGCAGGTTACCAATATCTCACCTTTAAGGGGGATATCAATGTTTACAGCACCCAATACAACCAAAATGTATGCTTAAATTAATTAGCTTCTATTTTGACATTTACATTTTTGTTGCTATAAACAGGAATGATGAGTTTGGTTATCTTGTACCATATAGTCAATAGGTTTGCATACAGGTTTACCATTTCTAATGTTGGATGGGGGATAGGCTTTGATGTTTATGAGATAAGATGTCAGAATATAGAGGTATTAGATTATAGGACTATTGAAAAGGTAATCAAAAGTACTTGGCTGTTAGCAGGAGTAAAAAGAGAGAGAGGCTACCCCATGCAAGGCTCCATATTGCTTCTGCAAGAGGATGGTGTCTGTTAGTATACTGAGGAGAGATACCTTTGGTGCAACTGGGCCCACAGGGAATTTGGTGATGGTTTTGCAGGTCTTGGTTGTTGTCCCTATATGGAAGTGGCCATGTCCCTAGTTGGTGATGGCAGTAGCATCAAGCCTGCAGGTACCTTGATATTGGGCTTCTAGGCCCCAGTATCCCAAGGTGGAAGCTGCCCCAGCTTAAGATGGTGGAGGTGGCAGTGGAGGTAACCCAAGATGGCAGAGGAAGACTCCCAAGATGGAGGTGATCACTTTCAGAGATGGGGCTGGAAGAATGGGCTGTACAATGGTGTCGAGTGTCCTATTTGGTGATGCCACAGTGTGGCATGCAGTGTTGCAATGAGTAGCTGCCTCCTTGTCCTGTCTGATGTCCCACAGTTGATATTACTGCATGGGGAGGGCTATGGCAGTGGCTACAATGTCGCAAAATGGAGGTGGTTTGGGTGGAGACACTAGTTGGTACATAGGAATCTGCAGCGAGGGGCTTCTGTCCATTGGCAGGGTGTGAGGTTTTGGTCGGGCCTTTCCAGGGTAGCCTTGGTGATGATCTTCCATGTCCTGGCTGTTGTCCCTAGATGGAAGTGTCCATGTCTGTGTTTGGTGGCTGGGTAGCATCAAACCTGTAGTACCTTGGTGTTTGGCTTCCAGCCACCAGATGGTGTCCTAAGAGAGAAGTTGCCACAAGTAAAGATGGTGGTGGCAGTAGTGAGGGTAACCTGAGATGATGTTGGAGGTGTCCCAAGATGGTTGACAACCACTTTTAGAGATGGGGCCCAAAGGGTAAGCACAACGATGGCTTTGAGTGGCCTGTTTGGAGATGCAGCACTGTGGTATGCGGGCATAGTCTTCAACATGGTATGCAGTCCTTTGCCTGGGTGTGGGCCTGGGTTCCTCATTGGTTGCCAGTGGGGGGGGGGAATTCCTGGGCCTTCCTGTTCTTTGCAGGGGTTGATAAGACTGTCCTGAGCCTGCTTGGGCTCCGCACAGATTGGTGGGACTGTCCTATGCCTTCCTGGTCTCCCAACAGATTGGCAGGGCTGTCCTCTGTAGATGTCAACTTTAAAATGTGAAAGGATCATCATGCTTTTCAAACTTCAAAGAAGTAAATAAGCAAAAGTATTTAAAAACCAATTCTATAGTGACAAAACTGTTAGAGATTTTAATCAGAAAAAAGGCATGACCACATTATATATTAGATCAAAATCTGTAGCTGTGTAAAAACAGATTTGAGGAAAATAAGAATACAGATGGAAAAACTCTTGTAGAAGATGTTTGGGATCTTCCTTGAAGAGGAAATTGTATACTGGTAATGGCAATGGCATTTCCAAGTTCTGAAATATTTAAGAGATACGGTCATCCAGGGTTGGCCTCCTATCTGATTCCTGAGTTTTACTTTGATACCCTGCATGTAATCACCCAAATTAGACTTCTAAAATACATGTGATCGAACCCTCTTTTGTGCATTTTATTAGTCAGGGTAAAAGCTAATATGTAGTAACAAAGATATTGCAAGATTCAAGGGCTTAATAAGAAAGATTATTTCTTTCCTGGAATAATCCAACAGGCCTAGCCAGGCAGGACAGCTCCTTTTTCACAAGATTATGTGTACACTGAGGTTTCTTCCCTTTGGCTATCTCTCATCCTTTAGGGAATGTGTCCTCACCTGCATGGCCAAGCCTGACTTGCTACCATGATGTCCACGTTAGAGAACACTAGACAGAGAAAACCAGTATATTTAATTAAGGTTCTCCAGAGAAACGACTCAATGGGAAGTGTGTGTGTGTGTGTGTGTGTGTATGTGTGTATGTGTGTGTGTATGTGTGTATGTGTGTATAAAATAAGGAAATGACCCAGCAATTACAGAGGCTGCCAAGTCCCAAATACCTGGCTGCATTTGGCCAGCCCAAGAGTGAGGAAAGCTGATGTATATTTTCAATGTGAGTCCAAAAGATTGAGAACTAAGAGATCCACTGATATAATTCTAGTCACAATTCTGGAAGGTCTACAATTGATTGGTTCAGGCCTACCTACATTAAAGAGAGCAATCTGCTTCTCAATCCATCAATTTAATCATTAATCTCATCCAAAATGCCCTTACACACACAGGCCTCAATAATGCTCCACTATTTAAACATCTGCTGCCTCTTCAAATTGGCACATAAAATTAACTCTCACAATCAGTTCAGACTGGACTTTCTAAAAATCAATTTTTTTTTTTTTTGGTACCAGGGATTGAACTCAGGGGCACTGGACCACTGAGCCACATCCCCAGCCCTATTTTGTGTTTTATGTAGAGACAGGGTCTCACTGAGTTGCTTAGTGCCTTGCCATTGCAGAGGCTGGCTTTGAACTCGCGATTCTCCTGTCTCAGTCTCCCAAAGTGCAGGGATTACAGACGTGCGCCACCACGCCCGGCTTCTAAAAATCAATTTTATGTATTGTACAGTAATGTGCTTCTACCTACTTTCAACTACATTTCATTAGTGAAAATTGAGCCATGTAACTTTACCCAGGTACATAGGAAACTGAGAAATGCTGTATTTATCTAGCTGGCATACGCAAGATAGTCACATCACCTTTTTGCCCAATCAACAAGGAACTGGCTCTACTTCTGTGTTTAATTGCCCTTGCCTACATTTTGTGCCCTCTTATAGTGGTGCACCTTTATGCATAAGCTTTCATTGACTAACTGGAGTGCTCTCTTCCCAATTTTTTTCTCTTCAGTAAGTTGCTCACATCTTTTTCTTAACTACTAAGTGTAATTGGGATTTGAGTAAATATAGTTGTATCTTCTCATGTGAAGTCAAGTGTAGAAGATTATCAGAATGAAGTTTCTAAGGCATAGTTCTTGGTAGGTGAAATATGCATAGAATTATACTCAGTGTGGGCTAGGCTAACTTCCATGAACCTAGTGCTTCAGTCGGGAATAATTTTTCCCAATGGTAAGAAAAGTGATTGGAAATCAGAGAATGGATACGTAAGAATTTGTGGATGATTTTCTGTCTTGACTTCTTTCTCTAGTCAGTTATACACTGAAACTGACACTTGATTGCTATATTGTTCCTTGTTCATGACTGTTTTTTAACTTACTCCTTAGTGTGACTATTGAGAATCGCTTTAAGAATGGAAACAAACTTAGTAATATAACCATATATTCTTGTTTTCTTTTCTAAGTGCCATTGAAATTATTTTCTAAACAGTCTTTAGTTTGTATATTTTTCTCCTTTGGGTCAGTGCCCTTGGTATAAAAGAGACCCTCCAATTCTACAGTAAATGTTTTAGATTTCTACTTCCTCAGTTTGTATGAACTCTACACATTAATTAGCATCTACTTTTCCTGCATTCATTTCTTGTTTACTGGCAGCTGGTTTTAAAAGCATAATTTCATTATAGAAAATAAACATCTTTTTCAGTTGGAAGGCCTTCTCATCTGGCTATTCTGTGAGAGAATCAAGTGCTGTGGAAAACTTGTTTGAGTAACTATTTTCAATTCTCCCATGGGTGCTACATAGCTAGGACACTCTAGATGCACAGAAGATAAATTAATTCATTACATATGATAGAAAAATCTTAAGGCATTAGGGCTTAATTTTCTTGGGAACTCAGAGTCTGACCAAAGGATTCCACAATCTTTCTTGAGAAAATATATGTCTTACTGAAATAGAGCTGTAAGATTATTTGGTCTTGTTTTTCAGTGATATAAGTAGGCAGATGTGAACTGAAAGCTTTTAGTTTATAATTCAAAACACATGAGATTTAGTATTCTTTGCTTGTATATCATAGACAGAATTTTAACCATAAATTTTGCAAGTGTTGAATACCAATAAAGTTATTTTTATGACTGTGACTACCAAAAAGTTAAAAATAACAGACCCTTGGGACTAAGAATAAAATTCATTTTGAAAATTTGAGAAGGGTATGAAAGTAAAAAATTAGACATTATTATATCAATTTTGGTCTACTCATTTTTTGTTTTTAACTTCTATAATCATTGAGAAAATATATTACAGAAACAAATTTACCTAAATCTATATTTTTTTTCCCAACAATTAGAGTGTATTGCTTTTTCCAAATTTGTGCCTGTCATAATTTTGTTGGGCTTTACTTCACATATTTGGTTTAGATTTGTTCTTGCAGTCCTAGCTGCTGTTGTGTTTCAGTTAATGCTTGAAGATTGTTGGAGGAAGAAAACTAAGATAGGTATGATATTTTCCCTACATTAGAAAGAATGAAAAAAATAAAAATACATAGATTCTTCTATTTAATTCAAAGTTCATTCAAAAAAGAATGAACTAATATCTACCAAGTCCCTACTCTGTAATTATTTTTCCCTATGTCAGTTTTCTCATTGAATCTTCATGATATTTTGAAGTTAACCCTATTCTTCACTATTATATATGTCATGTTGCTGTAAAAGCTCCATAATAACAGGCTTAAAATCTACCTGTCATTGACATTGCTACAAATCAAATCTTAATTAGTCTGATATCAATGTCTTTTTCTATTAAGTTATCTTATAAGTAACAAAGAATGAGGAAGGGAAAACAAAGCATTTGTTGGTCATTTATTATATGCTAGGCCTTCGGAAAGATATTATGTATGTTCATTTTCTCAATAATTTACAAACCTCAGTCTCTCATCTACTACTAGCAGGATTTTTTTTTTTTTTTTTTTTTTTGCTACTGAAACTAATATTTTGCTAGATTGCTTTAAACAAAAACACAAAAAACCTAAAGGAAAAACTCAGTTATGTGAATGAAAATTGAATGTATGAAAATCTCCAGTGGCACACATCTTGGTTTTCACACTTCTGAAGAGTTATTCAGAAAGCTCAGTTTTTGAAAATATGAAATATTCATAGGCATGCCCAAACACTATGCCTATAATTCATGCTGTCTAAATTGGATTCCCATTGGCCTGTCCACTTTAGGCTCATGCATCATAATAATTAACGTGTTTCATGTGTAAACATCAGTTTTTGAAATAAATGTTTTTATAAACATATAACTATGAAAATGTAAAAGATTCCTATAAAAATTCTCACATTTACATAAGGTAGTTAACTATTCTGATTTATCATACTAAAACCAGGAGAGTTCCTGACAAAGCATGATGTATACAATAAATCAGGAAACAAAATATTAGCTAACATAATATACATTTAACCTTTTACGTAGATAAAATTATCCCTCTCATAAAGATGAGCATTCAGGCACAGCATATCTGTGAAATATCTTCTGTTAAATCTAATATTGGCATCCATATCTGTCTGGCCTTAGAAGAGAGAGATTTTCTAAATGTCATCCTCTTACCCAGCACGTTATCTTAGAAAATAACATTAATAAATTGTACATTGAATTCAGATTGCCAAGAAAAATTTGATCTCTTGAACTATATTTCAAATTCCTATTACTCTATTCAGAATGCTCACAGGGAGTCTTGCATGAACTCAGGGACATGGTCTTCTGGGCCATCATGAACATGCCACCTGGCTTCCTCTATCATTTCTACTCTTTATGTCCTCATCAATGCCCCTCCATGACCCCAAACCATCATGGCCTACCTCCGTTACTCTTGTTGGTGTGGCACTCTCTCAATTGCCATCTGTTCTCAGTATCTACCATAGATTTTAGTGAAAAGAATTATTTTCTGTGAGAGCTTCTCATTTTGATTACAGGAAAAGATGGGAAGATCAGGCCCAGACAATGTATGAGTAGAAATATTCAGTTATTTTCAAAATATTTCCTTCCCTTTCACGCAAACCAATGATCTTGAACCAGAGTGTTTTCATTTCCTCCCTACAATGAACTCTACCATTCCCTCCAGCCTCTTTCTTTATGAGCATAAATCAGTAGTTTCCCCTCGCTGAGCTTCCAGACTTTGCAAAGTCATGTGGCTGCTGAGAATTTGGAATTTGGCTAACCCAAATTGAGATGTGCTGGAACCATAAAGTGTAAGTAAAGTTTTAAAGATTTAGTATGAAAAAAGTAAAATATCTCATTAAAATATTTTATATTGATTACATGATGAAATTATAATCCTTTGTATATCTTAGGTTAAAATATATTAAAATTAATCTCAGTCATTTCTTATTTATTGTTTTTAATTGGCTGCTAGAAAATTTAAAAACATGTATAGCTTACATTCCTGTTGGACAAACTTGTTCTATGGTATTGTTATATCGTTACAGAGCCAGAGTGATTGGAGAACATGTATACTGCCCACTTCTCTTTTGTTTGTCCATCCATCCATCCATCCATCCATCCACATATCCATATATATATATCTATTAATTTAGCACATACTCATTAAGGTTTATGCATGGAAAACAAACATGGTTATTCTTTCCATGTATTGCAACAGTTTAGTGAAGGAAAAATCTTTAAATATTCCACCAGTAAATATATAATTAGAAGCTGTGCTAAGTACAAGGTTGTAAAGGTATATGTGTCATGGGAGCTAACTAGAAGGGAAGATAGCTTAGGGTGTCAATATGGAGCATAAGGAAAGATCTCCCTTAGGAACTTTTGGCCTTGTATTTTAAGGGTGAGCAGAGGTTAACTAGGCCAGAGTGGGATGGGAAGAAAGGGAAGATCATCTTAGACTATTCTTTTCAGGGTCTTCTAACAAGAGGACTCATGATATCAAAAGAGAACAACAACAACAACAAAAATCTTTCTGAAGATGAGGCTGGGAATAGACATATAGATCAAATTTTAAAAATCTTGAGGAGACAAATGGTTTAAAAGGAGAGAATACCAGCAATGGTTCTTGAAAATTTGTATTGATGCATTAGAAGCTAGTAAACAACTTTTATTAGGAAAAGGGCTTCAAAAAATCATTTATTGTTGTTCATATATTGTTTGCTTCATAAGAACATGATTTGGCACAGTGTATAGACTTAGAAATGTGCTATGAAAATGTAGAAATTCCAGGTCAATATATATTTCTTTAGAGTTGAATTGCAGACTTCTTTTTGACAAGGTAATTCTGACTTCATTATACCAGAAAAAAAAAATTAGGCCATAAGGGTGCAGGAAGGACTTTCTTGAATTTATATGGAAGCTCTCCACCTCACACCCTGAGATCCTGTGAGGAATTCAACTGAAAGAACTAAAAATAAAAAAGGAAAAAATTTTTTTAAGTAAACTTTTAAAAATTTCAAAAAATGGTCTCTTCTTTCCAATCAGGAGATTTTTCTATCTGAGCTCTTCTCTACGTAAATCTTGCTAGATTTGTCTTTTTGTGTTTTGAATTTTTAAAAAAAATTTTAAATTTATCATAAAGCAAGTTGTTTGTTTGATCATCATTTACTATTGAATCTGATAATGATTTTGGTAAAACATGCAGAAACCATTATTTGATTTATAAGTGCTTTGTAAAAATTATTTCTGTGATGCTTATTCAGTAACAATCATAGCTTCCCATTCAATGCTGTATGCATTGTTTTATGCATATTTTTTTTACTCAAATGGATGGAGAAATAAATAAAAGACCTCGGAGAGAAAGACACTGGAAGTCCTGTAGCTTTAAACTTCATCCACTTAAATTGCAAATTATTCTGGGAAAATATCTATAAATAACTGCAAAGTGTAGGAATGCATGGGAAATGAGTCAGTGGAGAATGTGCTGCTCATTCTCCTTTGGTTTTCAAACAAACTACTTTCTGTTTTGTTTATTGGGCAATGTATGGTTAACTGGTTTAGAAAATTACATAACAGAGAGACTGACCTATTTTTGACACTCCCTGTAGATCACACTCGAAATATGCTTTAGCACCTGCAGCAGAAATAGGTGTGTATTGGAAAATTGTCCCTGAGGCTTCTATTTGTTTGGGAGCATCACAATATATTTGCTTATTTATAAGAATTTCAGAAAAGCCTTTTGAAATACTATAAGAAGAAAATAGATTACAATTTTGCAAGTGGAATAAAAGTTTAAAAGATTAGATTATGAACAGAGAATACATGATAGAGAAACTATTTTTAAAATGATGTTGTGCTGATTTTGGATTAGAATACATTTATTATTCAGTAGATTATTTTTAGATAGATATTTGTAGATACGGAAGCTTCCTTTTTGCCTCTGCTTTCAATTCTTATTTTTTTGCTACCAACTGTTTTATATATCTGTTAATATCTCAATCATTTTTGCTTGTTTTTTTTAACTTCATCTGAAAACATGGAAAAACAAGAGAGTTATCAGTTATAGAAAAGCTGGAAAAATCAGTCTCATTTAAAGCAGTAAGTTCAAATCTGGGCCCCATGACCTCC
Organism: Xerus rutilus; assembly: GCA_028644305.1. NCBI lineage: Eukaryota > Metazoa > Chordata > Mammalia > Rodentia > Sciuridae > Xerus > Xerus rutilus. The sequence continues at coordinate 28,964,467 of CM053403.1, read as the reverse complement.
CCATTCTTTTTATTGCACAGAAAAGACAAGTTACAACCTCCAAGTACTACATATTAGTTATACTAAATTCTAAACAGTAAACTAGAATCTTTTTCCATCCATGTACATCTGAGCTTTCTACATGTTAGTAAATACCCACGTTGCTTTAATTTGAATGTTTAAAAAGAAAGTTTTCCACCAGTTCATTTTCTCCACCCATCTCGTCATTCACAGTGTGTACTTAATGGGTTCATTCAGAATTCTGTCAAGGTCTAAAATTTTCATAATTCTAAGTTAAACGTGGAAATTTAAAATTATTGAGATGAAGATGTTTCAAGACAAGGAGATAAAAAGTTTAGATTTTCTTTTTCAGTGTCTCCTTTCTAATGACTAAATTAGAAATCTGGGATAATCCCACCAAGACCAAAATCAGGCACCTACCTTCTCTTCCAGGTGCAAGTTTTGCATTTAAGATAGTAAGACAGATAAGCATCAGCATGAGTGATACAAGTAGATTTTATCACCAAATCGAATGCCTCATTTGTCACTGAAGTGTTAATGGATAAAGAATTGCATTATCCTTCCATTCCTCTATTCTCTCCACTGGACCAGAAAAAAGGAACTATGAAGTTAGTAAAATCAATCATTGTTAATGGTAGCTTGACCACTGCAGGTTCCTGACTCTTAAGGAAGAAGTCTTTGACAATATTTCTGCAATGATTTTCTTTCCTACTAGTCAGATTGATTTATTTAATCTATTTCAACCAAATCAAATTTTATTTGATCTGCTCTACCACTCAGGCACTCAGCTGACTGCTAGAGATACACACCCACAACTTTATTAGTCATAGTTCTCCAGAGGAACAGAACTAATATAAAGATTTTATATACACACACACTCACACACACATTAAAGCACCTTTACAGAAACATCTAGAATAATGTTTAACCATATAATTGAGTACTATAGCCTAGCCTAGTTGACACAAAATTAACTGCCACAGTGACCAACAACCTAGGAGGTGCTCAAGATGTTAAGAGCCTGGGGTGAGAGAGAAGCTCTGTACAAGAACATCACAGTATGATTATGATGGGGAGCCAGGGAACCTAATGTGCTTTCATTAGGTTTCCTATAGGCAGTGACATTTAAGCTGATTAAACCTCCCTATATATTAACATTCTTGGGAGAGAAGAAGGTATGGAGAAATGAGAAATTAATAGAAAGATTACTAGACAGAGAAACAGCACATACAACCCTGAGATTAGAGAGAGCTGGGTTTATTCAGAGGCTAGAATACAAGGATATAGATGCCATGAGCAAGAAAAAAACAGGGATGCAATCATTACAGGCCCTGAATGCCATGCTAAGGTGTTTCCAGGTTACTACTCCTTGCTAATAAGGACTTTTGTCTCCAAGAAGGAATACAACCTTTTTTCCTGTTGCTTCTGTCATCCATGAAGATAAGGGAGCTTCCCAATCAGTTCTACTCCAGTGGATGAGTCTGTCGACTGTCACAATCTTGAACTCAACAAGACAAAAATCCAAATCAAAAGTCACCTGTTACTTTGTTCCCCGCATCATCTAAAACAACTCAACCAGCTACAAACTGTTGTTAGCAGAGCCACATGTAATTCTCCAATGATTTCAAATATCTAGCTATGAACAAATAAACTATCAATACAGTGCTTGCTGTACTATTCTGAATGAATATTTGAAAAGAGTACCAAACATTCAAGCATTATTTACTGACTTTATGTTTTGTGTAGAAATTGTGCTAAACATTAGAGGATAAAAAGACAAAGTTCAGTTTCTGCCTACTGGGAACTTAGGATCTTGTAGAATGACAACTCTTATGAACTTATAGAGGGAGATCACTGGGATCTGGAGGTAATTAGAAAAAGAATTGAATACTTCTAGCTAGCACAGTGCCTGAAGCAAAGTAGGTGTCTGACAAATGCTGCTACTTTTTAAAAACATTTTTTTTAATTTGTTCTTTTTAGAAATACATGACAGTAGAATATATTTTAACATATTATAATACATCTGGTTGTGGATGTATATGGTGTGGAATTTCACTGGTCTGTGTTCATATGTGAACATGGGAAAGTAATGTTCAATTCATTCTACTGTCTTTCCTACTTCCATCCTCCCTCCCTTCCCTTCATTCCCCTTTGTCTAATCCAATGAACTTCTATTCTCCATCCCCTCCTTTTTGTGTGTTAGCATCTGCATATCAGAGAGAACATTTGGCCTTTGGTGTTTTTAGATTGGCTTATTTCACTTATCAACATAGTCTCCGGTATCATACATTTACTGGCAAATGCCATAATTTCGTTCTTCTTTATGGCTGAGTAATATTTCATTTTATTTATATACCACATTTTTTTTATCCATTCATCCATTAAAGGGCACCTAGGCTGGTTCCATAGTTTAGCTATTGTGAATTGAGCTGCTATAAACATTGATGTGGATGTGTCACTGTAATATGCTGATTTTAAGTCCTTTGAGTATATGCTGAGGTGTAGGATAAGTGGGTCAAATCGTAGTTTTTCATTCCAAGTTTTCTGAGGAATCTCTATACTGCTTCCCATAGTGGTTGCACCAATTTGCAGCCCCATCAGCAATGTATGAGTGAAACTTTTTCCCCACATCCTCCTCAACATTTATTGTATTCTTTTTTTAAATATTTTTTTTATTTTTTTACTTTATTTTTTTCCCAAAAGTTGCATTTTAATACATGTTATCGAACATAACAGAAAAAAACAAATTTTCAGAAGCTGTACACACTATTCACTGAAAACATTTGTTGAGGCAAATAGAAAAAAAATTGTTACAATCATAATTTTTCTAACTTTGCACAAAATCATAAGCAGATTACATTCTTCATATTAAACATCTTTATATGCACTTTCAATGAACAGTATATATATATATATTTATATATATTTTTTATCAACCATCTTTACTATACCCATTCCCCTTTCCTGCCCCCCCCGTCGCGTCCAGTGTTTCTCTATTTCTCTTATGTTTCAAATATTTTTTTAGTTGTTGATAGATATTTATTTTATTCATTTGTTATTTATATGTGGTGCTGAGGATCGAACCCAGTGCCTCATGCATGCTAGGCAAGTGCTCCACCCCTGAGCTACAGCCCTGGCCCCTATTGTATTCTTTTTTTTCTTTTTCTTTTTTTGGTACCAGGGATTGAACTCAGGGGCACTCAACCACTGAGCCACATCCCCAGCCCTATTTTGTGTTTTATTTAGAGACAAGGCCTCATTGAAGTGCTTAGTGTCTCGCCATTGCTGAGGCTGGCTTTGAACTTGCAATTCTCCTGTCTTAGCCTCCCAAAGTGCTGGGATTACTGTCATGTGCCATCACACCCGGCTATTCTTTTTTTTTAATTAATGGAATATTTTATTATTTTCAAAAGCATGTTTTTTGCACATATATGTGTTGAATATATGTAATACACATATACACATTTAAAGTGAATTCATAGAAAACAGAATATGTATGCAATATGTGTAATATATAACTATACATATATCAAAGGACTGGAACTAGGTTTACATACACATAAAATTTGTTTTTTTTTCTCTTTTTTAAAATTTATTTATTCTACTTAGGTATACATGACAGCAGGATGCATTTTGATTCATTGTACACAAATGGAGCACAACTTTTCTCTAGTTGTATGTAATGTCCAGTTGCACCATATGTGCAGTCATACATGAACCTAGGGCAATGATATCCATCTCATTCCACCATCTTTCCTGTCCCCATGTTCCCTCCTCTCCCCTTTCTCCCTGTTGATCAAAGTTCCTCCATTCTTTCCATGTTCTCCCTTCCTTATTAGAGAGAACATTTGGTCTTTGGTTTTTTGGGATTGGTTTACTTCACTTAGCATGATATTCTCCAACTCCATCTATTTATCTACAAATGCCATAATTTTATTCTCTTTTATTGCTGAGTAACATTCCATTATGTATATATACCACAGTTTCTTTATCCATTCATCTATTGAGAGGCATCTAGGTTGGTTCCACAGTTTATCTATTGTGAATTAAGGTGCTATAAACATTGAAGTGGCTGTGCTCTGTAGTATACTGTTTTTAAGTTCTTTGGGTATAGACCGAGGAGTGGGATAGCTGGGTCAAAGAATGGCTCCATTCCAAGTTTTTTAAGGAATCTTCATACAACTTTCAATTAGTTTCACTAATTTGCAATCCCAGCAGCAATGTATCAGTGTGCCTTTCCCCCCACATCCTCATCAATACTTATTGTTATGTTTATTCTTGATAATTGCCATCCTGACTGAAGTGAGATAAAATCTCAGTATAGTTTTAATTTGCATTTTTTTAATTGTTAGAGATGTTGAATATTTTTTCATGTATTTGTTGACCAATCATATTTCTTCTTCTGAGAAGTGTCTGTTTAGTTCCTTAGCCCATTTATTGGTTTGGGTTATTTGGTTTTTTTTTAGTGTTAAGTTTTTCAAGTTCTTTATGTATCCTGGAGATCAATGCTATATCTGAGGTGCATGTGGTAAATATTTTCTCCCATTCTATAGGCTTTCTCTTCACATTTTTGATTGTTTCCTTTGCCATGAAGAAGTTTTTAAGTTTGAATTCATCCCAATTATTGATTCTTGATTTTACTTTTTGTGCTTTAAGAGTCTTGTTGAGGAATTTGGTTCCTAAGCTGACAGGATAGAGAGTTGGGCATACATTTTCTTAGGGTCTTAGAAGGCACAGAGTCTCTGGTTTAATGCCTAGGTCCTTGATCCAATTGGAGTTGTTTTGTGCAGGATGAGAAATAGGGGTTTAATTTTATTTTGCTACATATGGGTTTCTACTTTTCCCAGCACCATTTGTTGAAGAGGCTATCTTTCCATTTACGACGCCTTTGTTTAGTATGTCATAACTGTATTTATGTGGGTTTGTCTCTGTCTTCTATTCTGTACCATTGGTCTTCACATCTGTTTTGGTGCCAATACCATGCCATTTTTGTTACTATATCTCTGTAGTATAATTTAAGGTCTAGTATTGTAATGTCTCCTGCTTCACTTTTCTCACTGAGGTTTACTTTGGGCCTCTTATTTTTCCAAATGAATTCATGACTGTTTCTTCTATTTCTATGAAGAATGTCATTAGAATTAAAGAAGAATTACATTAAATCTGTATATAAATGCTGCTACTTTTGATGAAGATGTTATATACAAAGGCACCAAGAAACTTATTTCTAACAGTGAGGAATATGAGACTACATGAGGAATATTTATTTTTTGTGCAAGATTTGAAAGCTGAATGAGCTTTCAATAAGTAAAATTTAGGACCTGATCATTTCTGCTGGAGCCAACTTGTTTAAATAAAAGAGCACTATCAGAAAGTTCAAGATGAGGATTAATCATCTTGCTTTAAAGCATAGTTCTCAGAGGATAGACTACTGGAAGATAGTTGCTATAAGCTAAAAAGATGAACTGTGGCCCAATCATTACAGCCTTGAAGGTGAAGGAAAGAGAAAGTGAAATGCTCCTTTGGAAGCAGTTATCACTTTGACTGCTTCCATTGTTTTAAAATATAAAACAGTCTAAAAAAAAAAAGATGGAACTGAAATGATTCACTCCCATTTACTAATTTTAAGAAAATTTTGTTCATATTGATATTCTCTGATTTATTCTTTTTTGAACTTTTTTGAACTTAGAGATGTAGCTTAAGAATGTTTACAACATACAAATTTATCATGTCTTCAGCCTGTGTTAAATGGCTTATAGATAAAAATATGTATTATATAAGAAAGTCATAACACAGGAAATGTTTTGAAATGATGTTGATTTTATAGTTTTATGAATGGGAATCCACTTTTTTTAACTATAATTCTTAACTTTCACTGCATGTTTTTCTTCCAATTTCCAAGGAAAAAAACTCTTGGAAGCTTCAATATGTAGTATTTAAGCCTGTTTGTAGTGTATGTGGGTTATGTGGAACGTATGTTGTTCTCCAATTTACTGTGTTTCTCTTTTCTCTGCATAATTGGATTTTAATATGACAAATATAGTAGGAAGTTTTCTACCCTAAGAGATTTCCTGGCTCCAATGTTTGAGAGCATTGAAAGTTGTCTGCCTAATACTTCCTTGAAATGAAATGTAGGGATCTGTCTGGACATGCCCTTGAGAAACTTGGAAAGGTTTTTATTGAAGCTAAATACTTGAAGACAGAAATTAATTTAACAGTGTTTATGTTCAGTAGGAATAATTTAAATTTCTAAATAAACTATTTTGGCCTGAGAATTCTCCTACAATATCTGATTTGTGTATGCTCTGAAAGTGAAATATTTCCTGTAGTTTAAAAGTTTTACAGAACCAGAAAATATAGCTGCTACTCTTAACTTGAAAATAAAAATTTAATTCAGCACCTTATTTAAAATGTACAAGAAAAAATAATCAATTTGTGTCAGTTATCATGGTAAATTATTATTTACTCCCCAGAGTGTCAGCTAATCAAGTTACTTCTTAAATGCACCGACTCTTAGAAAATCTTTTGGAATTTTATTAATTATGTTGACATCCATGGGAAAGGAAATATTTTCAATTAAGTAAACTTTTTATCAAGGTCAAAAAAATTATCCTTTTCTGTTTCATTCTAAATTTTGGTATAATTTGTTAGAATTATATTAAAATAAATGATAATAGATCCCAAATTATATGCTCTTTCCCTGGAAATTCAGATTGTAGTTTTTATGTGATTTGTTGACATTCTACATACACTCCCTTTTCTGTACTCTCTGTGTGAGCTCATCAACATTTATAGCTGTAAATGTCACATTTATATAGAGGCTCAAAGATTTAGATCTCCAGCCAAAATCTTGTTTGAGCTATGGGCTAGTGTGTCTGTCATCTTAATATCTGAAATCTCACAAGGATGGAAACTTACCATATCCCCTACCTAATCTTTTCCTTTACTCTTGAGTATTCCACTTCCTATCCCAATCCAATTTTCTTGGTGAACAACTCTGTCACTGAACAAATTGCAGTGAATTCCTAGTGTGAAATGTGAAAATGATTTTCCTCACCACTAACTCACCCAACCCTCAGTACTACAACCTACATTAACTCTGGTCAATTTTATCTCTAGAGTATATATTCCTATCTCCCTGAGCACTGCCATAGTCCAGGCCCTTACCATACCTTAATTAGACCTCCCTTGGAGTGTCCAAATTTGGACTACGAGGAGGCCAACTCATTTGCCCTTGTAACCTTTCTCCTTTCCATTTTCATGTTGTGATTGAAATGACCACTTAAAGCAATTTCCTAATCACATCACTCCTCTGCTTAAAATTCTTCAAAAGCTTTAAGTTGATTTAACAGTAAAAGACCAAAATACTGAGAATGATCTGTAGGCCCCTGCAAAATTCAGACTCTACAAACTGTCCATTAAAAGAAAAGCTAAGGTCAGTTAAATTTAACAACCTTTACTTGAGCAAGAAAAAGGTTCGTGTGTTTCAGTTCAGCATCTCCGACCAGGTGTCATTCCACTGAATCCCCTTTCACTGTTCTCTACTCACACGGAGTTATCTGAAGTTCTTCAGTGGGCCACGCTGTTTTCTGCCTCAAGGCTGTGACCTGTGTTTGCACATCTCTTTCCGTCTCTCCACATTACTGGCGCCATCACACTCTTAGATGATTAATGGACGCTACCACCTGTTCTCAGGTGTGTTCTCCTTATTCTCTGCAATGATACTCCCTTCTTTTCCTTCAAAGATCCAATATAATGATTTAGTTGTTATTTCTTTTCCTCCCATTAACCTTAAGCTTCATGAGATCAGGGGACACTGCTGGATTGTTCACAGCTGTATAGTCAGCATTGAAATGCATGCCTAACACACAGTGAGTACTCCCTAAGTGTTTTTGAATGCAACAATTAAATGAATAGACAAACAAAGAAGATAAAATCCTACTCCATGAAGTCAAGTGTGTTCCATTTATTAAGTAAAATCTGTTGCTGAGATCTCATCTCTTCCTGTGTAATAAAGACATTCAAACTCTATTATTGATGGAGGACTCTGCCATCTCTAAAGACATAAAATTAGGGAAGGGTCCTCTTCTTCACATCTGAATTTAATCATATATTCCTTACTGCTATGCCTGCACAACCCTTGCAATGAAAGCTGTTCTGCTGTTCTCAGGCCAGAAGTGAGCCTTGGTACCTAGGTCTACCCTTTTCATGGACAGCCATCTGCTTTTGAAATCTTTCCTGTTCCCAAGACACTGTCAAGGAGCAGGGCCTGGGTCCCTCTTTTTTTTCTTGTCATCATATTTTGAGCTCCAGTCTTTGGCTGTAAGTATAAATTTGAGTCACCTGTCATAAAACACAATGTGTAGCAACACCTGGACAGAGTTCTTTAATCTATGATTTTACAAAAGTCAACAAATTGTTATTGTAAATGATGGAGCCAACTCTGTGGAATTAAGAATAGCAATTCTTGTTTGAATAAAGGAATATGTTCTCTCTCCCTCTCTCTCTCTCTCTTTCTCCTTTACTCCCTTCTTCCCTTTCTTTTTCCAAAGTCTACAGATTTCTTTTTAGGTCTCATGGCATTTTAAAAATTTAAATTGTCATTTCCTTATTTGGAGACTTTAAGATGTACTAAAAATTTTAAGAAAGCTCATCAATTGGTTATATATATTTTATATGAAACTATATTTTAGATCTTAGAACATTTGAAAATGCATAAAATATAAAAAAGAAATTAAATAATCACCCAGAAATCTACACTCTGCAATAACCAATGCCATTAAATTTCTGTTATAGCTGCTTCATCTCAATGCCTTCTGGCAATTACCAGTTGGCTAGAACTGATCTTATCATCTAAATGTGTAGTGTTGCTGTTTTCTGACCCTTTCTGAGCCTATTCTGAACATTGCCTGTTTTCTATTTGCCCTGAAATAGTGCATTGGATTCTATCTTGACTATTTTTGGAAGAAAGACAAGTTTCCAGTTTGATTCCTACCAACAAAATGACTTTCTATTAGAAAATATTAAAGATCTCCATACTTCCTGATTGATACTATTAACCACTGCCTCTGACTATAATAGCTGTATGAGGGTTTTAATTGTTTTATCTTCCCTCATGTAGGTTAGTACTTTAGACATGGAATTAATATTTGTAACACAACAGAAGAGATTCTGTAGACATGTATAGCAAGTGGCTAAAAGTCCTGGTTGCAACTATTAGTGGTCTGTTGTTGCTAGCTACTTTGATTGCCACAGGTAAGTGCTACTTTCAGGCAAGAATTTTGAGACCCAGTAGGAATGTAGCATGAGTATGAAACACATCTTTGTTGTTTAAGCCACTGACACTAGGACTTCTTTTATTATAACAAACCAAAACTATCCTGATTAACAACTACCCTGGCACCAAAATCCAAAAGTGTGTGAGTAGAGAGGATATGTCATATCTTAAGAATGAGATGTCCCCTGAGATTATTTTACTTTATCTCATTGGATCATCTGAAGTTTCATATTTACAACGTTTAGCTTGATGTAGTAACTGCCTACAAACCACTAGTTCCTTAGCTACAGCAAAAAAACAAAATGCCATAAAACCCAATGTAGCATAGTGGCACTATTCTTTATAAAAAATGGTTTGAAAGGATAAAGAGGAAAGAAATCAATTTGAGCTATAATTACCTCCTGCATATTCAGCAGAGCTTACACTGCACCTATTAATCATCTTTCTGTCACTGCCACAAAATACCTGATAAAAATTAACTTAAAGGAGAAAAGGTTTATTCTAGTTCATGGTTCAGTCTATTGTGAACTAGTTCTGTTGCGTTGGGTCAGTGGAAAAGCAGAATATCATGGTGGGACTGTGTTCGTCTCAAGGCAGCAGAAGGCAAAAAGTGAGAGACAGGAAGGGGCTATGATCCCAATTTCCCCTTCAAAGACATGCTCCCAGTGATCTAACTTCCTCAAACTAGGTCCTCATCCTAAAGATTCTAGCAACTTCCAATAGCACCCCAGACTGATGACCAAGTCTTTAGGTCTTTAGCATATGACTATGAGTGACATTTAAGCTCCAAACCATAAAAGGCAAAAGCGTATGTTCAGTAACAAAGTACAAACCACTCAAGGATGGAAATGTGCTGGTACTGTTACAATGAAGTTCAGTTGAAATGCTTTATCTGAAAAGGAATACATCATAAATTGGTAGGAAATAAGAAATATTTTCAAAAAGGTAAAAAAAATCTTAGTAAAATAAAAATATATTTCAACTTTTCAAACACTGGGACTGTAGAAACTCTATTGTTATTTGTTAGATATTTATGATAGTTATGTAGAGCCCCATACGGATTTTAAAACTATATTATACATTTTCCCTAGATAAACCATTGGAAAAACTCGCACGACTTATATAATAAGTGTTTTTATATTTTCCCATAAATATTGTTGTCATGTAAAAACTGAAAAAATGCCTAGACTTTTACCTGTAGTCTTTGAAACATAAACTTGTATGTTGACAACATATTTAAGACTATCAAAATATTTTGAATAAATGTTATAGCATACTTGTAGCTTGGAAGACCAAATACATTTTTAACATTCATATTATTTTAGAGCCTTACTTGAAAGTACATATTATAGAAGCATAAACTTGGAAGTTACTTTAAAACCATGCATTAAAATTGATTTCCAATCTTTCAAACATTTTATGATGTGATTTTAAAGGCTGCTATCCTGAATATTATTACTATTTGAATTAATTTTTAGACTAATACAGTTTTTAATTTTTCATCAGTCTTTTAGATAGAGAAACTATAATTCTGGTCTGTTTGGGCAACTCTTGTTCAGAGAGAATCCAAAATATTTTCCCAGGTCAATAATCATTAAGTACATGTTTATTCATGAGGTTGCAGTGGCTGTATTTTTGCAAAGTTCCTGTTGAGTTTCTTAAGGACCTCAAATGGCATCTACATTTTTCTGTCATTTCCTTTCAGTTTCTGCAGACTTCTTAAGAGCTTCACTCAGCAAAGTCTGCAAGATATCCTTCAAAAATTAAAACAAAGTTAAAATAGCACTGCTCCAGAGACACTGATCTAATCTTTCAGTTCTGCAACTTTAACCTTTTATGTCCTTGTATACCTTTTGTAGCTAAATTGAATACACCATGGTTTCTACAAGGTCTAGTCATATTTTGCAGATAATAATGTGTATGTGTGTGTGTGTGTGTGTGTTTGAATACCTTCTGGAGGCAATTTTTCTAAGATATCTTTAAATAATGCTCTGTAGTCTATATTTAGTGAATTAAGCAATTTAACCACAACATTCCAGTGTGTGATTATTTGTAAGCAAGGATTGACATTTTATAATAGCTAAGCAGTAATAAAACCACAGTGCTTATCTAGCAAAAGATCATAATGTGGCACATATTTAGAAAGCTTCAAGGAAGCTATAACTGCATGTTACCACAATTCCAATAGAAACGATTAACTTGAAATATCACTACAATTCTTTATGCAAATTACTTTCAATTCTGAGAACTTTTAATATGATTTTGCCATGCTGTTGGTCTTTATAAGAAAATGAAGTATATAGATGTACATGCAACAATTATAAAATAAAAAAAAATTGATCATTCAATAGATTGTACTTAAGGTGATACTTCTCAGTCTACTAACATAGATTACTCTTTATTAGGGATTTGTCAAACCTGCCAAAATGGTAAAGCGGGTGTAATCATCTAGTTTTAGGGCTGGTTTTCTTTATTTCATGTTTAACAGAGTCAGTTTAAGGAATAAGCTATCAACAAAGCTAGGTTTTTTTCTCCTTTCACATGGGAATATATTTAAACACAAAATGGTCTAGTTTCTGTTGTGGAGCACTATTATACCTTGCATTTTTTTTTTTTTTTGGTACTGGGGATTGAACTCGGGCACTCGACCACTGAGCCACATCCCCAGCCCTATTTTGTGTTTTATGTAGAGACAGGGTCTCACTGAGTTGCTTAGTGCCTTGCTGTTGCTGAGGCTGGCTTTGAACTCGCGATTCTCCTGTCTCAGCCTCCCTAAGTGCTGGGATTACAAGCGTGAGCCACCACGCCCGGCTTATACCTTGCATTTTAAGTTAAACTAAACACATTAGATGCCTGATTAGCAAGAGTTAAAAAAAAATTAAGGCACTAACCTCGATTATGTTATAAGATAGTTTTATCAATGGGAGCATCTCAATCTATCAGAGGTTGTTTTAACATCTACAAAAGAAGAAATTCATTATACAAATTACTCTCAATTCTGAGAACTTTTAATATGACTAATATGATTTAACATGATCGTGAAGTTTGTTATAGCTTTTCATTTTTAGTCTAGTTTAAAGTTTTCTATTTAAGTTGCTCATATGGGTTCTTTTTTTGAATAAAGTTTATTTTAACTGAGATGTAAAACCATAAAAATAGCACATATTCATGGAGTAAAATGTGATGTTTTGATAAATGTATACAGTGAATAATATTTAAATCAGATTAAACATATCTATCTCCTCAAACACATCATTTAATTATGGTGAAAACATTCAAAATTCTTTCTTCCAGCTTTTTAAAGCACACTGTACAATAATTCTTACCTATAATCACCTGACTATGTAAATAGCACTCTAAAACTTCTTACTTCTAATATGTATATCTTAGTAACCATTGATCAACCTCTCCCCAGTTCCCCCTTCCCCCTGCTGTCCCTATCCCCTGATAACCACTGTTCTATTCTCAACTTCTATGAGATCAAATATTTTACACTCCACATATAATTGAGATTATGCAGTGCTTGTCTTTCTGTGCCTGGCTATTTCTCTTAATGATCTTTAGTTCCATTCATATTGTCACAAATAACAGGATTTCATTCTTTTTATGGCTGATTAGTATTCCATGGTATATATTTACCAAATTTTCTCTTTTTGCATTGGCAATTATACTCACTACTGAGCTACACCTCAGCTCTTCCTCATCTTTTAAAATTTTAATACAGGATCTCAGTAACTTGTTTAGAGCCTCACGAAGTTGCTGAGGCTGGCCTCAAACTTGCAATCCTCCTATCTCAGTCTCCTAAGCCACTGGAAATACAGGCATGCACCACCATGCATGGCACATTCACTTTCCTTTTCCTATTTTTTTATTTATTCTAATTAGCTATATATGACAGCAGAATATATTTCAATTCATTGTACACAAATGCAGCACAACTTTTCATTTCTCTAGTTATACACAATGTAGCTTTGCATCATATGTGCAGTCATACATGTACCTAGGGTAATGATGTTCATCTCATTCCACCATTTTTCCTGCCCCTATGCCCCCTCTCCTATTTCTCTCCCCTTTTCCCAAAGTTTCTCCATTCTTTCCACCCCCCGCCTAAGGATCAACATTCACTTATCAGAGAGAACATTTGACCTTTCGTTTTTGGGGGTTGGATTACTTCGCTTAGCATGATATTCTCTAACTCCATCCATTTACCTGCAAATGCCATAATTTTGTTCTCCTTTATTGCTGAGTAATGTTCCATTGTGTATATATACCACAGTTTCTTTATCTGTTCATCTATTGAGGGGCATCTAGGTTGCTTCCACAATTTAACAATTGTAAATTGTGCTGCTAAAAACATTGAAGTGGCTGTGTTACAGTAGTATGCTGTTTTTAAATCTCAGTATATAGACTGAGGAGTGAGATAGCTGGTTAAGGTTTCTAAGGAATTTTCATACTGCTTTCCAGATTGGTTACACCAATTTGAAGTCCCACCAGCAATGTATGAGTATGCCTTTTCCCCCACATTCTTGCCAACACTTATTGTTGTTTGTATTCCTGATAACTGGCATTCTGACTGGGGTGAGATGAAATCTTGGAGTAGTTTTGATTTGGTTTTCTCTAATTACTAAAGACGTTGAACATTTTTTCACGTATTTTTTGATCAATTGTATATCTTCTCCTGAAAAGTGTCTGTTCAGCTTCTTAACCCATTTATTGATTGGGTTGTTTGTTTTTTTGGTGTTAAGTTTTTTGAGTTCTTTATATATTCTGGAGATCAGTGCTCTATCTGATGTGTGTGTGGCAAAAATTTGCTCCCAAAATGTAAGCTGTCTTCTTCACCTTTTGTTCCTTTTGCTGAGAAGAAGCTTTATAGTTTGAATCCACCCCATTTATTGATTCTTGATTTAATTTCTTGCACTTCAGGAGTTGTGTTAAGGAAGTCGGTGCCTAATCCAACATGATGAAGATTTGGGCCTACTTTCTCCTCAATTAGACACAGGGTCTCTGGTCTAATTCCTAGGTCCTTGATCCACTTTGAGTTTTGTGCATAGTGAGAGATAGGAGTTTAGTTTCATTTTGTTATATGTGGATTTTCAGTTTCCCAGCACCATTTGTTCAAGTGGCTATCTTGCCTCCAATGTTTGTTTTTGCTGCCCTTGTCTAGTATGAGATAATTGTATTTATATGGGTTTATCTCTGTGTCTTCAATTCTGTACCATTGGTCTACTTGTCTATTTTTGGTGCCAATACCATGCTGTTTTGTTACTATGGCTTTAATAATTAAACTAATAATAATAGTTTATAATTAAACTAATAATAATAGTTTAATTATTATTTGGTATTGTGATGCCTTCTGCTTCACTCTTATAAGGATTGCTTTGGCTATTCTGGGTCTCTTATTTTTCCAAATAAATTTTGTGATTGCTTTTTCTATTTCTATAAGGAATGATATTGGAAATTTAATTGGAATGACATTGAATCTTTATAGCACTTTGGGTAGTATGGCCATCTTGACAATATTGATGCTGCCTATCCGAGAGTATGGGAGATCTTCTAAGATCTTCTTCAATTTCTTTCTTTAGTGTCCTGTAGTTTTCATTGTAGAGTTTTCATTCACTTCTTTTGTTAAATTGATTCCCAAGTATTTTATTTTATTTTTGAGGCTATTTTGAATGGGGTAGTTTTTCTAATTTCTCTTCTAGAGGTTTCATCACTGATGTATAGAAATGCATTTGATTTATGGGTATTGATTTTATATTTTTCTACTTTGCTGAATTTATTTATTAATTTTAGAAGTTTTCTGGTGGAATTTTTTTGGATCCTTTAAGTATGGAATTATGTCATTGGCAAATAATGATAGTTTGAGTTATTCTTTTCCTATTTGTATCCCTTTAATTTCTTTCATGTAACTGCTCTGGCTAGAGTTTCAAGGACTATGTTGAATAGCAGTGGTGAAAGAGGGCATTCCTGTCTTGTTCCCATTTTTAGAGAGAATGTTTCCAATTTTTGTCCATTTAGGATAATTTTGTCCTTTGGATTAGCATAGATAGCTTTTACAATGTTGAGGTACATTCCTACTACCCCTAGTTTTTCTAGTGTTTTGAACATAAAAGGGTGATGTATTTTGTCAAATGCTTTCTCTATATCAAATTGATAGAATCATATGATTCTTATCTTTAAGTCTATTGATGTGATGGATGATGCTTATTGATTTGTTTGTTGAACCAATCTTGCATCCCTGGAATGAATGCCACTTGATTATGGTGCACTATTTTTTAAATATGTTTTTGTATGCAATTTGCCAAAATTGTATTGTGAACTTTTGCATCTATGTTCATGAGGGATATTGCTCTAATATTTTCTTTGTTTTGTCAATTTTTAAAATTGTTTCTTTTCTTTCAATTTCATTGATTTCAGCCCTAATTTTAATTATTTCTTGTCTTCTGCTTCTATTGGTATTGGTTTATTCTTCTTTTTCTAGGGTTTTGAGGTGTTATGTCAGTTCATTTATTTGTTGACTTCTTATTCTTTTAAGAATGAGCTTAATGCAATGAACTTTCATCTTAGCACTGCCTTCAGTATTTCAGAGCTTTGGATATGTTGTATTGGAGTTCTCATTTACCTCTAAGAATTTTTTTAAATATTTTTTTAGTTGTAGATGGACACAAATATCTTTATTTTTATGTGGTGCTGAGGATCAAACCCAGTGCCACATGCATGCAAGGGAAGCGGTCTACCACTGAGCTACAATCCCAGCCCCATCTCTAGGAATTTTTTTTTATCTCCTCCCTGATGTCTTCTGTTATCCTTGCATCATTTAGTTTCCAGGTGTTGGAATAGCTTCTATTTTTTAATTTGTCATTGATTTCTAATTTCATTCTGTTATGGTCAGTTAGAATGCAGGGCAGTATCTCTATTTTTTGTATTTGCTAAGGCTTGCTTTTGGCATAACATATGATCTATTTTGGAGAAGGATCCATGTGCTGCTGAGAAAAAAGTTGTATTCACTCATTGATGGATGGAATATGTCTGTTAAGTCTAAATTATTGATTGTTCTATTGAGTTCTATAGTTTCTTTGTTTAGTTTTTGTTTGGAAGAACCATGCAGTGGTGAGAGAGGTTTGTTAAAGTCACCCAGTATTATTGTGTTGTAGTCTATTTGATTCTTGAAGTTGAGAAGGGTTTGATATACATAGATTCCCCACTATTTGGGGTATCGATATTTAAGATTGTTTTGTCTTGTTGATGTATGATTCCCTTAAGCAGTATGAAATGACCTTCTTTACCCCTTTCACTAACTTTGGTTTGAAGTCCACTTTATCTGATATGAGGATGGAAGCCCCTGCTTGTTTACGCAATCCATTTGAATGATACATTTTTTTCCATCCTTTCACTTCAGTCTGTGAATGTCTTCCCCTGTGAGATGAGTCTCTTGAAGGCAGTCTATTGTTGGGACTCTTTTAAATCCAATCTACCAGTCTATGTCTTTTAATTGATGAGTTTAGGCCTTTGATATTCTGGGTTATTATTGAGACATGGTTTGTGTTTGTGGTCACACTGGTTTATTTTTGGTTTTTAACTTGACTTTGTTTCTCCTTTGATAGGCCTTTCTTTTAGTGTAGTCCTTCCTTTGCAGATTTTCATTGTTGTTTTTCATTGCCTCCTTGTTGAATATTTTGCCAAGAATGCTCTGTAGTGCAGGCTTTCTTGCTGTAAATTCTTTTTACTTTTGTTTATCATGGAAGGTTTTTATTTCATCATCAAATCTGAAGCTTAATTTTGCTGGGCAGATTTTTGGTTGGCATCCATTTTCTTTCAGAGCTTGGTATATGTTGTTTCAGGATCTCCTGGCTTTTAGAGTCTGCATTGAAAAATCTGCTGAGATTCAAATTGGTCTCCTGTATATAATCTGATTGCTCTCTCTTGCAGCTTTTAAAATTATATCCTTATTCTGAGTGCTAGGCATTTTCATTATAATGTGTCTTTGTATAGATCTGTTGTATACTTGGTGTCCTATAAGCCTTCAGTATTTGATTTTCCAATTTATTATTTATGTTTGGGAAATGTTCTGATATTATTTCATTGAAGAGATTGTGCATTTCTTTGGTTTGAATCTCTGTGCCTTCCTCTATCTCAATAAATCTTAGGTTTGGTTTTTTGAGTTATCTCATAATTATTGGATGTTCTGTTCATAGTTTCTTATCATCTTCACTGTGTGGTCATCTTTATTTTCAAGATGATAAATTTTCCTTCATAGTCTGTCTTCCAAGTTATCTAGTCTGTTGGTCATGCTTTCTATTGAGTTTTTTATTTGTTTTTTTGTTTTGTTCATTTCAAGGGTTTCTGTTTGTTTGTTTTTCAGAATCTCTATCTCTTTATTGAAGTAGTCTTCTGCTATTTGTATTTGCTATCTTATCTTTTTGTTGGTGTGATCAATGGTTGCCTGTGTTTGGTCTTTCATCCTTTTGTTGGAGTGATCAATTTTTGCCTGTATTTGCTCACTTATGTCATTCTTTAATTCTCAGATCATTTTACTTATGTACATTCTGAATTCTTTTCTGACATTTTATCTACTGCCCTGCCAATGGATTCTGTTGTTGTAGTATCTTGGTTTGTTTGGGGCACTTTCCTTCCTTGTTTTTTCATGTTGTCTGTATGTCTTCTTCTCTTGCAGTGCAGATCTGAGGTACGCAGCTTCTACTCTATAATCTTGTAGTGTCCCTGCAGGTTACCAATACCTTGCCTTTAAGGGGCATATCAATGTTTACAGCACAAAATGCAACCAAAACATAGCCATATATCAATTAGCTTCTATCTTAACATTTACAATTTTGTCACTAGAGACAGAAATGATGAGTTTGGTTATCTTGTACCATATAGGCAATAGGTTTTCATAAGAGTTTACCTTTTCTAATGTTAGATAAGGCATGGTAGAGTCTATGTTTATGAGATAGGATTTGGTAATATTATAGGACTAGTGAGAGTGTATTCAAAAGGAGTTGGCTGTTAGCAGGAGGAAAAAGAGAAAGAGGTTACCACATTTAAGGTTCTCTTTTGTCTCTGTAACAGAATGGTGTCTGTTAGTATACGAGGAGGGATACCTCTGGTGCAACCAGGCCCAAAGGGACCTTGGTGATGGTTTTCCAGGACCTGGTTGTTGTCCCTAGATGCTAGCAGCCATGCTTCTAGTTGGTGATGGCAGTAGCGTCAAGCCTGCAGGTACCTTGATGTTGGGCTTCCAGGCCCTAGTCAGTGTCCTAAGGTGGAAGCTGCCCCAGCTAGATAAGGTGGAGGTGGCAGCTAAGGTAACCCAAGATGGCAGTGGAAGTGTCCCAAGATGGCAGCAACCATTTTCAGAGATGAGGCTGGAAGAATGGGCTATATGATGATATTGGGTGGCTTATTTGGTGATGCCATAGTGTGGTGTGTAGTGTTGCAATAGGAAGCTGCCTCCTTGCCCTGTCTGATATCCCACAGTTAAGATTATTGCATGGGGAGGAGTATGGTGGTGGCTGCAATGTCACAAAATAGAGGTGGTTAGATTTGAGCCACATGTTGGTAAATAGGGAACACCAGCACAGGGCTCCTCTCCACCGGCAGGGTGTGACGTATGGGTTGGGACTCTCTGGACTGGCCTTGTTGATGGTTTTCTGTGTCTTGTCTGTTGTTCCTAGATGGAAATGGCCATGTCCAGGGTTGGTGGCTGGATAGCATTAAACTCATAGTACCACCTTATCTAGTGTGACCACCATAGTACCTTGGTGTTGGGCTTCCAGTCACCAGACGGTGTCCCAAAATAGAAGTTGCTACAACTAAAGATGGTAGTGGTAGCAGCAGGGGTAAACTGAGATGGTGTTGGAGGTGTCCCAACATGACGATGACCACTTTTAGAGATGAGGCTGAATGGGCAATCCCAATGATGGCTTTGGACAGCTTGTTTGAAGATGCAGCCCTGTGGTTGGTCTGTTGGCGTGTTCCTCAGCATGGTGGGCAGTCCTGAGTCTGGCCCTGGGCCTGGACTCCTCACTAGTTGGTAGGGTGGCCCTTGCCCTGGGCTCCTCAGGGATCACTGGGGCTGTCTTGGGCCTGCCTGAGTTCAGCACAGATAGGCAGGGCTATCTTGGGCCTGCCTGGTCTCTGTGGGGGTTGGCAAGACTGGCACATTTTCTTTATCCATTCATCCGTTGATGGACACTTTGGTTGTTTCTTTTCTTAGCTGTTGTGAAAAATGCAACAATTCATGGGTATTCAGATGTCTCGTACATACTGATTTTGTTCCTCTGGATATTTACCTAGTAGTAGCATTGCTGGATATTGTGGTATTTGTATTTTTAAATTGTCAAGGAACTGCCATACTATTTTCCATAATGGTTGAACTAATTTATACTCCCATCATTAGGGTGCAAGTGTTCCCTTTTCTCCTAATTTTCACCAGCACTTACCTTTTATCTTTTTGATAGTAGTTATTGTTACTGGAATGCAGTGATATCTCACTGTGATTTTGGTTTACATTCCCTAATGATTAGTCATATTGAGCAATTTTCATATACTTTTTGGTCATTTGTATCTGCTTTTGAGAAATGTCTATTTATATCTATTGCCCATTTTTAAATCAGGTTCTTTTTTGATATTGACTTTTTTGAGATCCTTATATATTCAAGATATTAGCCTCTTGTTGGATGTACAGTTTGCAGATATTATTGCTCATTCTGTAGGTTGTCTCTTCATCATATGAGATCATAACATTTGAACATAAATTTTGCTATGTTTGAAGAAGAGTTGGATTTTTAAGAAAAGTCACTGGCTAATTTTAACCCTAAATGTATGCTACCAAGTGTAAGTATGGTAAAACATTACATATCCCAGTTACTGAATATAATTAGTTAAGTGTGCCAGCCATCAGCCTGTTTCCTCTTATCTTGCTTTCTTTTTCCTTCCTGCTTTGCTTGGTATTGCAGAGGGGCCCACAGAAATCTGTTTTCTTTTCTTTTTTTTTT
>CM053403.1:28887969-28943696 GCA_028644305.1 Xerus rutilus | reverse complement strand
ATCAGTGGGTCTACAGATCAGTAATTTTTCCCACCTAGGTTACCTGAATTTAACCTACACTAAAAACATTTTATTTCAGGCGTTCTTTGTTTCTAGGACTGAGCTGGCACCTGCTGTGGCTCTGCTTGAATTTTCTGCGTGAATCCCTCATAAATTGCCTCTCTTTCTCTGCCTCCATCAGAACACCAACATTTGTACCACTGAGTGGATTCCCATTCAGATAAGCTAGAACCTTTGAAAGGAACCATGGTTATTGCCATGCTCTGATTCACTCATAATGAATTATCCTGAATCTGCTCCCAAAAGGAGGTTTAAAATAAAAATGAGGGCTAGGGTTGTGGCTCAGTGGTAGAGTACTTGCCTAGCATGTGTGAGGCACTGCGTTCAATTCTTAGCACCACATATAAGTAAATAAAGAAATATAAATAAAAGTCCATTGACAACTAAAAATATATTTAAAAAAAAATGAAATTACCCAGATCTGGAGCTTCAAGCTAGAGGGCACTGGCCTCTCACTTTAGAAGATAGAGTTTGTTCAAACGAAAGAAAAAAATCATGCATGCTCCTGCCACCACCACATGGTTTGTGTCCTGAGACCTGAAGATCTTCTCCTGTGTTTAACCTTGGCTATCTCAGAAGCACCAACATTCCTGTGATCTTGACGACAGAGTATTATTATTACTTCTCTATAGTCCTTATTAAGTGAAAAGTTGAAATACCCTGACAACTCAGTTTCTTCATATCAAAACTATTTGAAGAAATATTGGCAGGAAATTTAGGGTAATAGAAATAAGAAACAATAATTTGTGTGTCACCTAGCAGTACGGAGACTCTTGAATCTTAAAATTTAGTATTTTAAAATGTGGTTCCTATAGAATCACAAACAGGAAAATCCTTATTCCTAGGAAAATACACTTAGATGTACATGTGCAGAAGTCTACTTTTGTTGAGTGTGTATTCTTTCCTAGTGACAATACTACTTACACAGATTCATTTCTGTAAGTATGGTAATGAAGAACCCAAGTTTTCCTGTCGCAAAGACATAGGTTCAAAACCCCATGTTGTCACTTATTAATACTGACAACTTAGAAAATATTTTTAAAATTTCCCTGAGGATTATTTACCCATGAAATTTGGGCATAGTAAGAGCTATTAATGGGGTTGGAGATTTAAATTTGTGTGTAAAGCACTTGATACCATATAACTCATAATAGGCTTATCCATATTATCATCACCATTAGCTGTTACTATATCTGGACCTACTTTAATCTTCATTTCAAGTCACATGTATATCTTCATGCCATTCCTATGTGATAGAGATTATCATCCACCTCTTTGCACGAGGGAACAAAAGGTTGAGATAATCATGCTAATAATTGGCAAAAGGGAGATTTGAACCCATATACGTGCAACAATGGAGCTCCTATCCTTTCCACAATACTATACGTATATTGTAATTTTTCTTGGTAAATCTATACATATTTTTGCTCATACAAATTACTAGATCAACTGACTCAATTGGACAAAACAAGATTTCCGGGTGCGGCTGAAATAGAGAATTGAGGCCCTAGGAAGAAATGTGTCATAGGAGGAACAATTTACTATTTCGAGTTCTTTATCTTGCTGTCATCTTCTTTGAGGTTCTAGTCTTTAATAGTTTACTATCTTCTGTGCAATCTTACATTTCCCAAAAGAATTCATCTGTAGTGCAAAGATATTCTACCTTGTTGAAAAATAAAAGCGTTATATAATCATATCATCATTTACATAAAGTGAAATGTTGGAGCTTGCTTGTAACACAGGGAAGGGCCTTAAGAAAGTCCTTTGAAATATACAGCAGGCAGTATTATCAATTAAAAAATCTATGCCTTACTACCTTCCTTCCAGGCAACAGGACGATTTCACTTCTAAGCAATATTGATTAGGACAAACAAGACAGTATTTAAGTCCATTTAAAATCATAACCACAAGTTGCTACATGCATAATTTTTTGCCACGAATCCAAAAGTAGTTAACCTTTTCCAAAGTGAAAAATAAAGTTTCATATATACAGTCAACCTACATACCTTGGAATATTAGTAGGTAAATAAGAAATAAATTATTATTTTAGGTTTATTTCATATAGGGAGAGGGAGAGTCTGTATAAATATCTTAGTTTCATTGGTACGGGTTTTAATGAAAAATTCAGTGCATAATTTTTTTTTCTTGTGCACTGGCAAACTATCAAACAATCCTGAGAACATAGGCATAAGAAGACAAAACAAGAAGTTTGCCAAATCTACTCTTATAATACAACCGGTAAATATATACAGCACCTTTCAGCCCCCCTGGAGGTATCATTAATTACATGTTTTAAGCCCTCTGCATACTTCGTCACTTCAGTACTTGCCTGAAGACCTATAAAACCTTCGGAGAGCAATGTTTTGCAAATTGAATGTATAAAACAAAGGCATGTTGTATCAAAGCAAACTCTGTCTTGCAGGGAGCTGTTTTGGAAAGGTAAGGTTCCTACCTTTCCTATTGAAATGCCCAACCTACCTCCTCCTTGCTGTAGAAATGCATGCTTGACGTAAGTGTCTGATGCAGCCTTCTGAGATTTGTGAGTAAATTCACACCTTTTGCATATGTATAAAGATATCGGCCTAGTTACTGTGATGTACACAACTAAGAGAGAGTATCGCTTAGTGTTTAAAAACCCAAATTGGCAGTAAACTTGAAGGTAAAGCTCAGCTCTACACCTGCCTATTTGTATGACCTTCTTAGCTTCTCTAAGTCATTGTTTATTTTAGCTATTTTTTGTTTAATGAGGAAGAACGGTAATATTATCCACCTCCTAGGGTTATCCTGAAGAATATGAGAAAATTTATTGAAAGCCTTGAATGAAGAATCTAGTGATTTTGTTGAAAGAAAAACATAAGAGGGAGAGAACGAAAGGGAATTTGGGCTTTGGCTTTTTATTCTAAATTTAACATAACTGGAGGTTGTAAAGATTGAAGAAAGGATTGTTGGTAAGGGATGGATCCCTAAGAAGCAGTGGACAGACACAAATGACTATTTAAATATTTCATAACCTCATAAAAATTACATAGCTCAACCAGGAAGTTTTAGTTGCTGGACTACTTCAGCTTTTTAACTGTATCTTGATTTTCTTAAGAGTTCGTTTGTTCCATTAACAAGTAGGCTTAGGAGATTCCAATGAATCTTGAAGTTATAAAGTAAGCAGGATAGGGTGAGGCCATCTGTAAAACACACACACACGCACACACATACACACACCTAAAATTATGCTAAATTTTCCCTTTGGCTGGCAAAGTTATAACAACAATATGTGTCTGGCATCAGTCTCCCACACCTCCTCCTTATACATTAGTGCCAAAGGATTCCCCAAACATCCAGGTACTGTTTTACTTTGCTCTGACAACAGTTGAAGTTTCAGTGCCTCCTGTTTCTTCTCAACTGGAAAGGACATTCATTTCTGCTCAGCTCAAAGTTTATCTGTCTCGCACCAGAACGTGCATTCTACTATTAAATCTAAAACTGCCTTGACATGTTGTTATAATACCTCATGGATGTGGAAAGTTAACTGTGGCCTAATGTGAAACATGGGAAAAGGTGTGATCTGGCAGTTCCTTGATGTGTTTTCACACTGGTGCGACAAATCGCGCTTTCTGTGTGGGGATTCCTATGGCTAATGAATTTACTACCTGCCTTTCCTTGTTCTATGCTTCTTTATGCCTCTAAATTGTATTGCCACTTTTGGTTACAAATAATTGCGATTGGATGCTATTTTGTATTTTTATACAATTAAATTCTGTAGTGGAATCACAACTAAGAGAGAATCGCTAAAGATTCCATTAGATAGAAAAAAGTCAGCGGGAACATTTTAAATGTTTTAAAAATATTTTTTTAGAGTTTTAAAAAATTGACATGCAATTTAAAATTTTAGTTTTTTAAAGACAACTTTTATAATATAGAAAACCATTGAGACTTACTAGGTGGTAAGTCTACACTTGGCATTTTACCTAATTATGTTCGATCTTTATGATAACCTTATAAAGAAGATATTATGATAGGAAGCATAATTCTGAAACACATAGCTTAAAGTCATAGAGAAAGAAAGAAGTGATTTGAGGTTTTGAATCCTCTCTGAGTAAAACATTTGAGGAATGCATTTATTTAACAATACTTTTATGGGAAAATTCCTTGTATCACCAGATAGGTTTAGGGCGCCTACTATGAACAAGGCATAGTCCTAACACTGGAAATACACCAGAGAAGAGATCAGACACAATCCTTGCATTCAGCAAAGCTCCTAATCAATGAGAGAGATGTTTAAAAATTACATTATGAATATGACATAATGAATTTCCCTATTATGCATAATAATGCACCAATTAAAAATAATTAAAAATTTACAATTAACAAGACAATGAGTTTAGTGCAGCACCACAAACCTGTAATTCCAGCTATTTGGGAGGCTGAGGTAGAAGAATTGCTTGTTTAAGGCTAGCCTGAGCAATTTAGAGAGACTCTGTCTCAAAATAAAGTGAAAAGATTTGGAGACCCAACTTAGTGACAGAGTACTTGCCTACTATGCCTGAGGCCCTGGTTTCAATGCCCTGTAGCTTAAGAAAAAAATTTAAAAGAAAGGGCAAATATATTCCATGTGCAAGTATTTACAGACAATCAAATTGAAAAATAAAAGCCCGATTTCCACCCCACTCCCCTTAAATGAGAGAAAAAGAGTCTTCTGGAAAAGAAGCAATATCAATCCACATACAAAAACATATTTTAAAAGATTTTATTACTAAAGACATCATTGTTATAAAATATAATATATAAAAAATGTATATATAGGTTAACAAACATTTATTAAATGAAATGCCCATGTACCCAGCACTCAGGCTATGAAATACCCATTAAGATTCAATCTGCTTCATTTCATGTGTCAGAGAAATTAGCTGAAATTCTGAAATAAAAATTCACAATCATGCTGCTTACCAGTAAGATTACTTATATTTGACTAAAAGCAATAATATACTTAATTGTTTTTAACTTATATATAAGTAGTAGCTCATTGTAATTATTCTATTCAATCATTATTACTTGTAATGCTTGTATTAAAATTTTTTTCAATTTTGTTTTGTTTTGTTTTTAATTTGATGAGGTATTGCTCTGTTGCCCAGGCTGGTCTTGAATTCCTGAACTCAAGTAATCTGTCCTACCTCAATCTCCCAAATACAGGTACATGTCATTTGCCTGGCTTCTAAAGTTTTTATTGTTTCTATTAAAGGTGTTTGAAAAGAAACAAGTAGAAAAAAATTAGACTAAATGTGGAGAGTTTTGTCTATTTAAAAAAATCTCTAGGTACAACAATTTAGTAAATAAATGTTTCTACATAATAATCTTCTTAATAAATAGTTTCTTCCTCCATGGGAAATGTGATTAACAATATTTTAAGAGCATTAATTAGGAATAGTGCCAAATTATTTGCACACACATGTCTCAGTACACACACAAAACTTCCCACTGGAATTGTCAGCTAGTAAGTTTGCTGTATTTGTATCTGTTTACTGTATCTGTGATGCTCAGAGACATTTAGCCTGAATATGAAACTTTTTAAACGCCATTTATAAAAAGATAAAAATATAAGCCATGGAAATTGTTGGATTTATTTAAGCAGAGAGTGTAGATGAGGATACAAATGGCTTAATAAATGTCTAAAAGTAAACTTCAGCTAGGTACAGTGGCGTACACCTGTAATCCTAGCTACTTGGGAGGCAGGAGGATCTCAAGTTCGAGGCCAACCTTGGCAACATAGAGAGATGCTGAGATGCTGAGCTTGGCTTTCTCCACAGTCCTTTCCTTTTTGAACATTTGGTAATTCATGATGGAGGTAATAGAAAATCTAGAAGAGGCAAAAAATGAAATTTAATTCTGGCAAGACAATAAAGATTTGAAGGGTTTAAACTCTAAAAAAAGGAAATCAGAAGTAAGTGAAATGAATGCTTTGTTCCTCTGCTATCTTTTAGGCATTTGGCAAATTCTAAACTATGTGAGGGGTAAAATGGAAAAGCTAAAGATAAAAAGTCTATAAAAGTCTAAAAATCTAACAAAAATTTAACAGTTTCATTGATATAAAGAGACAAAACTTGGAGTTTGGGATACACTGAGGAGAAAGGGGAAAAGTCTTAAAATTTTTGATTGAAATTTCTTATTGAAATCTCTGAATTGCTATTCTTAATACTAAAATTTTTAGAAATATCAGAAAAGGATATTATGAGTAATTATTTGCCAAAAGATTTAAAATATGGATGCAATGAGAAAATTCTTTGCAAAATAAAATTTAAATTTTACAAAGTACAAAACAGAAGAAAATCTGAAGATATATTTATTAATTTTAAATAAATTAAAGAAACCCCCAGGTATATGTGCTGTTTATTCCAAATATTTAAAGTAGTTGCAACACCAAACTTACACAGTTCTTCCGGAAAACAAAAAAACTAAAGAGATTGTCCTACCTAGTCTAACAGGCTAGCATAACTAAATCTGCAAGGCCAATATCAGAAAGGAAAATAACAGGCCAATATCTCTTACAAAAGTAGATTTAAAAATGTGAACAAAACTGTAGCAAATAAACTCCAGTAATGTAGAAAAAGTACAACTAAAGTGTGATTAGCTTGAGAATGTGAGGTTGGTTTAACATTTGCAAATCAATCACTATAATTTATCACATTGATAGAGTACAAGAAAAAAAAACTATGTAATCATGCAAACAGAAAACGTTTCTGCTGAAATTCAAAATCTCTTCATAAAAAAACCTCTTAGCAAAATAAGAATAGATGTGAACTTCTGAAGTCTGATAGAGTATCCATTTTTAAAAAAAGTCCAGAAAACATCATATTTAATGATAGAATATTAAAACTTGATATCAGAAAGTAAATAAAGATATCCACTATCACCATTTTTAAAGTTTTATTAGACTATTTTGTTCATACAATACATAGTATCTACTAAGAATAATATCATATGCCTTGACCTAGCATTTCCACAAGATTACATTCTTTCTTAATAATTTATGTATAAGAATATTCATAACAACATTATTTATGATAGCAGATAGGAAATTATCCAAATAAGCATTAATGCTAGAATGGATTTTAAATCATAGTATTTTTATTCAATGGAATGAGGTTATGAAAATGAATGTAGTATTGCTTCACACAAAAAAATGGATGTATCTCACAAGAATAATGTCAAGCAAAAGAAGCCAGTTACAAAACATGGCATGCAAGATTTTTTCCATTTACATAAAATTTAAAAACAGAGGTAAACTAATCTGTAATAATCAAAGTCAGTCTAATGTTTACCTTTGCTGGGCTTAATGTTGAGGGCTGTATACAAGAAAGGATTTTAGAATTTTGGCATGTTTTATATCTTGCTTTGGTTAATTACATGATCCAGTATAAAAACATACATCAAACTACATGTGTTTGCTTTCCACTTTTATGTATATGATTTTTTCAATAAAAAATTATTAAAATTCACATGATTTTTGTAACTACTATGAATTCACCTTAAAAGTTCACCTAATTCAAGAACATTGGCTTGTTAAACCTTGCTAGAATTCTCTTTTTGAATTGCTCTTGTAGTCTGCTTATCAACCCAGGAGAAAGGCAGTTCCCTTACTTTAGCCACATTTCCTGTTTCACCCAGGCCATATTTTCCAGCTTGATCACAAACTTTACTCATCAGCTTTAGTTTCCAATAACTTTTGACTATTTCTGTAAAACATACATTTAGCCTATTATGATTTTCTGTCATTTGGAATACCTGTGAGGGTGTATTTCAAATTATTAAAGTGATGCCACTCAGGAATCCCTTTGAGCCACAGTAGAATCACTAGAATTATTGGAATGAATTTTATCTTCTGAAATGATTATTTATCCTATATATTTCTATTCTTACTGAAAATATCAAAGATAAGAGTTAGTATGATTATATGTACAAACTTTTTATAACAGTTTTGATGGGCAAGACAACACTATAACAAAGAAAATACTTTTAATCAAAAGAGGATGGCTAAATAAGTCATGGATTTAAAAGTTAAAAATTGATTTAAAAAATAGAAAGATATAGTGATCAGGACGAAAGTCTATGGATCTATTTTAAGTGAAACAAACAAAATTAGATTTACAGAGCAATTTACATAACATTCTTCATTTTTTAATAAAAAATAGCAAGAAAATTTTTAGTATTTATTGTGTTAGCTTTTTGTTGCTGTGAGCAAAATATCTGACATAAACAAGTTAAAGGAGAAAAAGTCTTTGGGGTCATGATTTCAGAAGTTTCAGTTCATGGTTAGCTGGTTTGCTAGGTGGCCCTGTGTGAGCAGAATGCCCTGGCACTCCTTTCTCAAAGCAAAATGAGCAGCTAGAAAGGGGAAGAATAGAAGGGGGAGGCAGGCAGAAAGGTGGGGGCAGAAAGAGAGAGAGTCCTTAAGGGCATGCCCCTAGTAACCTATTTCCTTCAACCAGGTCCAAACTCCTACAGTTCCCAATAATGCAAATAATTCAATTCCTACTAATGAGCTCAGAGCCCTTATGATCCCATCACTTCCCCAAAGCCCCACATTTGAACATTTGCTGCATTAGGGACCAAACCAAACCATAGCCTATATTTATATGAGACTCTAAACATCATGTAATCCACAATATGGCACCTAGAATACACATATAGGTAATTAAATTTACTTTAATTAAAACTAAATATTCATAAATCATAACATCATTTTGTACCCCATAAATACATACAACTATAATTTGTCAATTTGTAATTTTACAAATTAATAATTAAATAAATAGGTAAATAAATAGAAGTAAAAACTTAGCCCCTCACTCTCATTAGCCACGTATTTAGTGCTCAGTAGTTACACATGTAGCTTGGGGCACCAAGTTCCACAGCACAAATGAAACATTTTCACCACTACAGAATTTCTGTTTGATAGCCTTGCTCTAGAAAATTCTGGAAGGATATACACTTAACTCATAGTTAGGATTGGAGAAGAGGAAGGGAATGGGATTGTTGGCATATCATATGCTTTGTAGCATTGATTTATGTAAAATGTTATTACTTGTACAGTTTTAAACTCAATTAATTCAAAGTGAAATAATGTTTTTTTAAATTTGTATTACTCATTGGGATATATTTTTCAAGGCTTCTGCCCTGCTTGTTAAAACAATTTCACTCATGTATAACTAAAAAGAACAAATGAAAAACTGAAACAAAAACTTTTCCTTTCTTTGTAATCAAACATTAGAAAATTTATCCAAGGTCCACTCTATAGTTGGAATTTTGACCTTTGTGAAGTGATAGGATGTGCCTGTGAAACAGCATGGACATTCTAAACACTTAGTGGACAAGAAAACGTGTATTTAAATTCAAACCCTTCCTTTTAGGCCTGAGCTTTTCCCCCTTCTGTCTCTCATACAGCCAAGGACAAGACTTTGCAAATTATGTTCACTCAGGATTTTATTCCCCCCCGAAGTTTAATACTGTCCTTTAGTCGATAATGGATAACTGGACTCAAATGTCTTTTTTTTTTTCTTTTGAAAGAGTACTGACAGAAAGCATATCTTGAGGGCATTCATCCTTAGCCTACTGTCCTTTCTCTTTACTTTTTATAATCTTCCTATCTAAGTAGTTAAATAATATTTATGAAGAGCTGCTCCCTGTAAATGTAGATGAATGAATAAAAAAGAATGATGTATCCAGAAAATGGGCCTGTTTCCATTGCTCCACTCTTGTCTTCTGACCAAAGGATTCCCAAAAAAGCTTCCAATCTGCTCACATGGCCTTCCTGTGACTTGGATCAGTGCTGCTTTCAAACATTTTATTACTGTAAAGCACTATGCATTAAATATTGTTGGAAGGCTAAGTAAATTTTTATCACTCCCTAATTAAGTTCATTCATGAAATATAGGAAATGTGCTTAGCCATGAAGGTAAGGACATGTATGTTGAAGTATGAACCTATATTATACCAACATGCAAGTCCTGGACAGGTTCAAGCTTCTTTTGAGGCCCACATAAAAACTAAAGGACAATGGTTCTATCAGATTTGACTGAGAAATAGTCAATACAGTGATAGCTGGTATCCAAGACAGACTCAAGAAGAAAACTAACTTACCTCATTTCATTTTTCAATCATCCTAAAGTGTTTTCTAATGGAAAAACAAATGAACAAAACTCATAGTGCCCTATTTTATGCACTTTGCTGCTTTGGTTACTATAAACTTGGGCCAATTTAAGGGTAGTTATTTTGAGTTCATTTCTCTAAATATAGCCCTAGTAGGTATTTGTTGATCATTTGTCCATTTAAAGTCAACTGTACAAAGTGCAGGACCTGAAGATTGATGTGGACAA
The DNA here is from genome assembly GCA_028644305.1 of Xerus rutilus. Lineage (NCBI taxonomy): Eukaryota > Metazoa > Chordata > Mammalia > Rodentia > Sciuridae > Xerus > Xerus rutilus. Next base: position 28,933,272 of record CM053403.1, on the reverse strand, counting down.
GGATCTATGAATTAGCTATGAAGTATGCCGGTAGGAGCTGTTAGTAGCTTTGTTCCTTTTGAATTCCAGCATGCTGATTTAGAGCAGGTTAAAATGAGGGTATTTTCCAAATAGCCATATTTTAAAACCTGTTCATCCTTTTTCAATTTTCTGCTAACTTAACTCATCAGATTTTCAGGCTTAGGAGAAATTAATTTTCTACACTGAAATGAGAACTTCAGAAGTGGGGATTATTGAAATGATCCTTTTTATTCCACGATTAGCACCCAAATTCTCAATCCAGGGCCTTTTATCCCTCATCCCGAGATTCATGCCTCTCCTAAAATCTAAAACAAATCTTACTTTTAGCAGAGGAAAGTTTATATCTTTATTTCTCAATGGTTATCTTTGCTTTTGTGATATTATCTGAATTCTTTTTACCAAAATAAGTTTTATCCTACCTAATAACTGAGTATCTGTCCAATACCTGATTCCCCATATTTTGTCCAAATCCCTATTATGATGTTCTGTTTCTTCCATAAAAGCTTCTCAACTAGAGTCATGTATTAGCATGAGCTATGATTTTCTGAAACAAAGACTACCAAGCCATATCTAAGTCAGATTTGTATTTAAAATGTCAAGGCTAGAGTTTTGGCTTCTATATTAAAAAAAATATTCACAGACCCTTACCTACTGCTATGTACCCCCACTCATTTGCTTTATTCCTTTCCTAGCCTTTATTCCACCTTTTTCTGATCTTTTTATCCACTAACAGAGCCACATTTGTAAAATGCAAAAATTAACATTGCTGTGTTTAAAGTCTGCTCAGAAACATCAGAAAAAACAGCATTATTTATTTGCAATATATGATAATGAGGTTACTATTGTGAAAAACACATGTGTGTCTGTATTTTTGTCTTCTACTTTGGTGTCATTCAAAAATATAGAGTGGAAAGAAAATATAACAGAAAAGCAATTTTAAAATAGCATATGAAACTTGTTAAAATCATTAAATTAGATATTCACAAACTTTAGTGTGCATAAAAATTAATTGAAATTAATTAATTAATTAATTAATCAAACATAAACATATGTGTGCACACACACGCACGTGTGTGCGCACGCGTGCATACACACACACACACACACACACACATCTTGGCTCTCATCTTATTAGTAGATCTGGACAGATACCCAGAAAGCTGAAAGTTTAATGACCACGAAGGGTACAGATGATCTTTGGAACATGTCTTGAGAAATGGCTAAAGCAACTAACATGATGTGTTTTGGTTTTCATCTTAATATTTGCAACCATTTTTGTTTTAAACTTTCTTCCTGATAAATACAATTTGATCCATAATTATTGAAATACAATGGCAGTTGATGCTTTTCAGCAAGTCTTACTCCAAACGTGATGTAATTATTTTATTTTTGTATGACTTTTATGTCTCTTGACTTCCTTTAAAAGAAAATATGTGATACAACACTTGCCTACCATATGCAAGGCCCTGGGTTTGAGAGCCAAAATTGAAAAAAAAATAGCAAAATTATTATTTTTCAGTCATAACTGATAATTATTTAGGTAACTAGGTTGTATGGGGGGTGAGCCACCACCACCACCTGGTGGTAATGATTGAAAATTGTAGGTTTAGTTTCTGACCCTGAATTCACACATGTGAAATGATAGCTCTAAAGGTTCTTCTGTAAGCAATTCTAACAATACAAAAGATATTTGGAAGAAGTATACAAATTTATTTTCTAGTGTAGTACCTTCTCAATATGATGATTTGGTCTCTTCTCTGCCCTATATACAAGCACATTTTTTCTGCTCTTTGTTCCAGAATATCAAATGTACAGTTTTTAAGGTTTTCACAGAATAATAAAAAAAATCAAGGATGGAAAATGAATGGAGCAATGTTGACAGAATTTTCTTTTCTCAGTGGAAAATTATTATTATTTTAATCTAAGTGAATTCTTGCACCTTATTTCTTGGTAGCATCAACAATATCCTTACTGTTGTTTGAAAAATGAGCTACAGAAATGTTACGTTCTGTAGTGAGAACAAAATATATGTTACATTCTGTAGAGAGAACAAAATATATTAGTCTGCAGGACTTGGCAGTGTGTACTGTGGAATGTATACATATGACCAGCAGACTGATATTTTCCGAAGTCTTATATTATCACTCTATCTTATTCCTTTGCATTTATATTAACAACCTCAGTAGAAGATGGTCTTAACTTTATCTTGTGAAATGCTTACCTCCAAACTAATGGTTACTCTTGTGGTTCATTTTGGTCCAGTATAAAATTTGACATGCATTTTGTGAAGGGCATTTAAATAATTGTCAAGAACTGGGCAGGATACAAAAGTACTATAACATGAGAGTGCAGCATGGAGGGAAAGGCTTTCCTTATACAGTCAGTCTTCTACCTCATCAGGCTTTGTGCTCAGGTATTCAATTATTTAAAGAAAAAATTGTGTCTATACTAAAGGTGTATAGACTTTGGTTATTATTTCTTAAGCAATACAATATAACAAATATTAATCTAGCATTTAGTCTGTATTAGATCTTAGAAGTAACCTAAGGCTGGTTTAAAGTACATGGGAAATCATCCAGGCATGGTGGCCCAGGCCTGAAGTTCCACCTACTGGGGAAACCGAGGCAGAAAGATTGCTTGAGATCAATTGTTTGGGATCAGCCTGAGTAATACAGTAAGATCCCACTCTCTTTAAAAAACAACAAAAACAAAGATTATGGAAGGATTTACATAGGTTTTATGGAAAAACTATGCCACTTTATATAAGGAAATTGAGCAACTGTGAATTTTATATTGTCTGTGGGAGGACCTGCAACAAATTCTCCATAGACACCAAAGGATGGCTATATTTGATAAAATACATTAAAATCATTTTAGAATTTTAAGAGTATGTCTCTGACCAAAATTGAACTTCATCTTGTGCTTGTAATTTCATTAGCATATAACAAATCTTTACTTACTTAACAATGAAATAGTCACAGTAACAGCATGTTAACTTAAATTTGAGCTACTGAGAAGGACTGTGATGAGTAGTAGAAGTACAATACCTGAATAAGAGCTGGAGAAATGAGACACTATAAAACAGAAAACACTGAAGAGTTAACCACAAATTTTGATGGTTCCTCATTTCTGTTCAAAGTCAGCTTCTGATTAGGGATCTGAGGCACATCCTTAGTTAAAAGGTGTGCTTCTTTCCGGGTGCAGTGGCGCATGCCTGTAATCCCACTAGAGTGGGAGGCTGAGGTAGGAGGATCGCAATTTCGAAGCCAGCCTTAGCAACTTAGTGAGGCCCTAAGGAACTCAGGGAGACCCTGTCTCTACATAAAAATATAAAAAAGGGCTAGGGGTGTGGCTCAGTGGTTAAGTGCCCTTGAGTTCAATCTTCCAGTACCCCCCTCAAAAATACTTCTTACCCTCTCTTATGCATACTATATGCTTTTGAGAAAAGTCATATTTGGGAGCATTTAACCTTGTCATTAATTCTGTCACTGTGTGTAACAACACCTATGAAGTGCTCAGCAGTTCACTGTACTATTTACATTTATTCTCCATAGAAAGCAACTGAGTGCTGCTTAAGCTAACTGACAAGAGCACCATAATGCCAGAATGCCTAAGTTCCTTTAGTTCTTCAAAACAAGATATTCCTCTATTAAGAAAAATAGTAATCTGTCTGGAGATGTGTAGTTATATTGATAAAGAGAAGCTAATCATTCCATTTGTCAGAAATTCAAGTGAAACGAGACTACAATAAATGCTGCCTTTAGAGACCAGGAAACAAATCACAAAGGAATGTTCCCACCTAACCACATTTGAGCTAAAATAATACTACAGATTCTATTTCTGTTGAGTCATAGAAAGATTATTTTGTTCTTTTTAAATGCATTCCCTAAGGAATATCTATGGGAAAAGCTGGAACAAACCTTCTCCCACCATTGTATTTTGAATACACACAGCGAACGGGTAAACAAACTAGGATTTTCCTATTTAGATGCTTTTTTTCTCTCTGGTTGTTGATTCTGAACTCTGTGGTTGCTGTGTTGATGAAAACATTTGTAGAGATTTTATCAGGGATCATCCATGTTCTAAAATGGGGATGATCAAGCCTTTAAACCCTGTGTCTCTTATCACATGATTGTGGTGTAACATGGTGCCCAATCCTCAGGCTCCCCAAAGGTTCAGACTGAAAGGACAAGTCCCAGCATGTCATTTCCTATATGTTTGTCATTTCCTACACCAGCATCCCAAGGCTGCTGTCTAATGTTGAACTTATCCTGAATTCCCAGCAAAGCAGATACATCTACCACAGGCAAAATTTATGTTCACTTTAGGAGAATAAAAATCTAGAAGCACACAGTTTTAAATTGATAAGAAAAATATGTGCAAGAATCCTGAAGATTTCATTGTTTTAATTGTTTAGAGACAGCAGTTAACATGCTGGCAGTGATGGTCACTGGTATTTTTCATAAGTGCTATTAAATGCTCAAAGTTGCTCACCATGGGTTCTCAGATGACAGTGTTGATGGACAAGTCAATTAACATATTTTCAAAGTATTAAACATCCATCAGGCACAGAGTGAGGAGTTAATTTTGTAGTGGCCAAAATAATGTAAAATCATATAAATAAAGAAAATTGTAAGTCTTCTTGAATGTGCTGAAGAGTAGGAAGGAGTTAAGAATTTTACTAAAACAATAAAGAGCAGTCTAAAAAATTTATTAAGCAAATCTTGTGTGCAGCCTATTATAACATGTAATTTAATTTATATGGAATTAAAATATAATGGCAATTAGAAAGTGTTTTCTAATCTAAGATTTTTACAATGTATTTGTAGGAACTAACTAAATATACAAAAAACATTTTGGAAATAATCATTAAATAATGTGAACTTTTTCCTTGCTTCCTATAAACTCAAATGTCTCAATTCTAAATATAAAACTTATATCTTCCTTTAGCCGGGCGCGGTGGCTCAAGCCTGTAATTCTAGCACTTAGGGAGGCTGAGACAGGAGAATCGCAGGTTCAAAGCCAGCCTCAGCAATGGCGAGGTGCTAAGCAACTCAGTGAGACCCTGTCTCTACATAAAACACAAAATAGGGCTGGGGATGTGGCTCAGTGGTCGAGTGCCCTTGAGTTCAATCCCCAGTACCAAAAAAAAAAACAAAAACAAACTTATATTTTCTTTTGACACTAAGAATTTCTCAAATTATTATAACAAGGAGCACACAAAAGTAGAATTTAGCCTGATTTAAAAAGTTAAGATGGTACTTTTGTGTTTTGTTTTTTTTTAATTTTGGTCTTTAGAAATTCAACTGCTGTAGTCCAGCACTGTCCATTAATGCAGATATCACAATGGCTAAAGAGTACATTTTAAATTTTACACCCACACAAACACACTCACAAACACATATATACACAGAGATGTCTGTATGTGTATTCATGTGTACATGTATGATTATATATATGTATTTTACTGTGTTTATTCATGTACAACTAACTATATTGGTGTTACAGAAGCTCCTATGAGTAACCTCCATTTCCTTCTTACTAGGCAATGAGTAAGAATCCTGAAGCATTACAATCAAGGTAATAGTCCCAGTGCTGATGGGATCTGTATTACAATTCTTAATACACTCTTTTTTATCTGTGCTGGAATGTCCACATCTTAGTTTTTGGTTTAATTTATAAAAGCTTCTGTGTGCTTTTTCTAAGTATAACTTCTAAGACCTGAATCTTTATCAATTGATTTTAACCAAGGTCTTGCTTCCCTCCCAGCTCTGTGCAAAATACTGGCTGGCTCATTTTCTAAACGGCCTAGCTTACTTCAGTGTTGTCTCCTAACTCACCAGTGACTCTTTGCTTTTTGTTTGCTCTGTTTTTCCTCCCAGATCACTGTTCTCCACTATTCTGCACGGTCACAGTAGCAGCTAGGAAAGGAGATTTGTTTAAAATTTTTAATATCTTTTCATTAACACCACCAAAAAAAAAAAAAATCATGTCCTAGGGGAAATAGATGGAGCAAAAGAATACAACCAGCATGATCAGAAAATACATCAAGATAGCCATAGACTTTCATTAAAATTTCAAGACAAAATATAAAGTGGACCCCAGCTCTTCTCTCACATGGATACTTCTGTCTAACTTTAACATGTGCCTCTGCTGATAAGCCTGGCAAGGAAAGGAGGAAGCTTTTTGTTTGTTTTGCTGCTGTTATTTTTATACTATACAGGTTAGTTATATTGCAGAAACAAGAATGTAGAGATGAGCAGGAAAAAGCTTAATGTGTAACAGAGGATGTGTGCTAGGCCCTACAACATGTGTAGAAGGTAGAGCCATCTGAAAGTGTCTTCTGGCACCTATATGGTGTACAGCAGTAGATGTGGGAAAGGAACTAATATTTCTAAGATCTTGCTAAGCTGAGCACCACAAAGCAGACACCATTGCCTTTCCACCTAACTCCCACATTCCTCCCAGTATTTCTTTAGCTGCAGAGTCACACAGGGAAGGAGAATGTTGAATGCTCTGTTCCAGCCTTGCTACCCAGAGTAGGCTAATGGAATCAGAATGAAAGTTGCTCTGAATATTCCCTCATGAGAGATATGCAAAGATAAACACTTACCCTTCTGTTTTGGACATTGTCACGTAAGGACAGGATACCTAGAGCTATTGTAGCCAGGAGAATCACAGAGACCCTGAGCTACGTCTGTGAAGTCGTCAGTTCCTGCACCATCCCAGGGAATCCTTACCTCTGCATTTATTTTTCTTTTAGAAAAATATTCCCTCTGAGCAGAAATCATGTTTAATTGAATATTTTGTTTCTGGCAGTTGTATGTATCCTAACTGAATAACACCACTCCAGTTGCTTGTAATATGATCGCTTTTGATGCTTATAATCATAATCATACTGCTAGGTAAGCATTATCCTCTCACTCCCACTTCATTTTTAGAAAGGAAGAAATGAAGACTCAGAAATGATTTTTTCAAGGTCCTGAGGTTCTTAAAGACAGAAGTTGTGATTTTAACCTATGTGCCCGTGCCTGAGGTATCTGTGTGTCTACACACTTATTCACTTTTTGCAGTCTGGTCACCACATGGCCTTCTCTATACAGCAAAGATTTTCCTACTGACAGAATTTGAACTTCGTAGGGGAAGGATAGGCAGGCATATCTTTGCTCTAAGACCATGGAAACCACTAGAAGAAGTAAGGATTGATCATAAAGACAATTTTCATTGCATGATATTAAAAATGTGCATAATTTCAGCTATAACTCTTAGAATAAGAGGCCTGTGGCTCATATATTCCCAGATATAATTATATACAGAGTCATGAATAGAAACTTGGCTTTGCAAATATTATTTGGAAACCATATGACTGTAAAACTTTCCACTATGCTTTTCGTCTTCATTAGAGCTCTCTCTCCTGATCCTCAACCCCTTAGTTACTCACAAATCCAACAACTTAACTGGAATGATTTTGAAATCTGACTCTAGCAAACACAGAATGTTTTCAAATCCTTTCTTTTGGAAATCCACAGAAGCCCTATAAAATAAAAAGGGTGAGGAGAGAGGGAGAGAGAGAAAGGGAGGGAATGAAAGGTAGACTATTTAACATTTTTTTTTTTTTTTGGTACTGGAGATTGGACTCAGGGGCACTCGACCACTGAGCCACATCCCCAGCCCTATTTTGTGTTTTATGTAGAGACAGGGTCTCACTGAGTTGCTTAGCGCCTCGCCATTGCTGAGGCTGGCTTTGAACTTGCGATTCTCCTGTCTCAGCCTCCCTAAGTGCTGGGATTACAGGCTTGTGCCACCGCGCCTGGCTACTATTTAACATTTTATCCTTTTAAATACTGCTTGAATTTTCAAGGCATATACTTCAGAAAATTCTATGAGGCTCTGGATAAGTGGAGCCTAATTATCTATATGCTTAAAAGTGAACCTTTTTCTGGATGAATTTTGAAAGATGTAAGATTTTTCCTGCTGGTTTCTCCTCTTCTTTGCACTCTCAGGTGAAGAAAACAGTCAATAGCCTAAATCTTGGACCTTTGTAATAGCCATATCCTAACTCTGTAGGATTCCTTCTCTGGGAATTTTTCTTCTCTTCTTTCTTTCTTCCTAAGCTTTCCTCTAATGTTCTGTTGGTAAACTTATCTAAACTAATGTGTTAATAGTGGTTCAAAGCTAACCTATTATACTGTACATATGAGAAGTATATTTGCAAGACCTTAACCCAAAGAAATAACTTTCTTGTAGAAACTTCAGAAAGAGTCAGGATTCCTTTAAAGGAACCAAAATAATGCCACATGGGCATGCCTCCTGTACCAACCAGCCACAGAGGTAGGCAGTGTCTGGAAAGTAAGCAGAAAATATATTACCATGGTGCACTCTTCATTAGGAAATAGAATTTGGGGGAAACATTGGCCTAAGAAAGACTTTATAATAATGAAAAAGTGACTAGGTCAGCCATTGCTGTTTTCCTAAACTCACATTAACATTAAAAGCCACCAGAGAGAGGAAAACAAATAAGTACACCCAGTCTTCATTGTTTCTAGTGCAACAGCCCAATATCTGTCACTAGAGTTATTAATTAATTGGTCTCTCAGCTTCCACCTCCCCTTCAGTTCTCAAAATAGCAGCTAGAATTATTCTCTCAAAACTAAATTAAATTAAGATGTGCTTTTGCTCAAAATCCTCGGATGCTTCTGCTTACTGAGGATAAAGGCCAAAGCTGTGACAGCCTCTTGTAGGCCTTTCTTATCTCTCACCTGATTCCCTCTTGATGGTCTCTAAATGCCCTCCAGCCACGCCAGCTTCCTTCTGTTCCCAGCAAATCACTAGAGACACTCCTTCCTCCAGCCCCTACTCCTTTGCTCCACTGCTGTCTTCTCAGGGAGGCTCCTATGATCACCCTATTTAAACTTTCAAATCTTACACTGAGTGAATGCCCCTCCCCAGCACTCTATCCCATTTTCCTGCTTCATTTTTTTCTAAAGTGGGATGTGGCTAGAGTGCTTGCCTAGCATGTGCAAAATCCTGGGTTCAATTCCCCATACTGGGGGAAAAAGTGAAAGTTATAGTTAGCTGGAGGTGTGGCTTAGTGGTAAAGTGTTTGCCTGGTGTGTATGAGGACCTGGGTTTGATTCCCAGCACTTCAAAAAAGAAAAACAAGATTTTTATTTTGCTTTTGTTTTTTGTTTTTGTTTTTTTCCATGATAGCAAACAGCACACATTTCACTTGTTTGGTTTCATTTGTCATATTTCATCTTTCTTTTGCATTCCTCCATCCTTCACTAGAATGCAAGCTCTATAAGGGCAGGGATTTTTGTCTGTTGTTTAATCAATGCTGCATATGTGATGCCTGGTACATATTAGATATTCAATAAATAGTTGTTAAATGAATAATCCTTTCACCTGCCTATTCAGTTAAGACTACTAGTTGCAAAACTTATAAAATAACCTGGTTCCAAATAACTTAAGCAGAGAAGTAATTTATCAAAATTAAAATTAAATGCTAAAAAATCAGACTCAAAAAATGATTTGGAATCAAAGTGGTTAGGGATCAGGACACTCTAGCAGTCTGGTGTCATCCCCACCACTAAGAATTACTCAGGTTCTCTTCACCTATCCCCACAACATGAACATTAAGTGTCCTGTATCTTCGCCACTTGGCCAGTTGTACCCTTCTATATCATGTGCCAATAGTCCAGCTGTCAAAAGCTGGGGAGACAATACATCACCCCTGTCAGCATCCATGGAGAGGGATGTGTTCTGCCTCCTAGCAAATTCATACCGTGAGGGATTCCCAAACATATGGATGCATTTGGATTATGGGCAGCCCAAAATAAAAACATTTCAAAAAATAAAAAAGCCCAATTTTAACCTATACTTTTAAATAGAAAGTGACTTTAATTTGCTTGATTTTGTTTGTTCTAATTTTTGCTTTCCAAATTTTCCTGGTATTATGAATAGGTACATCAGCTTATTTAAGAACTTTGGATACAGGTAATTAATGCTCAAACATATCAAGTTAATAAAAATTTTAGCCAGACTTATATTTTCCCCTTGAGGCAAACTGTAATTTGTGACATATCAGCACTTCCACATCAGAACGGGATGTGAGTGAATTGAGAGGTCTGCAATGAACCGTCTGATTTCTTTGGAGTGAAGTTTTATCTAAAGGCTCACATGACATCTTTTATCTTGCAGTCCATTCTTCACTCATCCAGCCACGTTAGGCATGCACTGCTCAGTACCTCAGTTTCTTCTGTAAAATGAGGTGCTCCTGGTAATTGTGCCATAGATAATCCATGTAGCGTGTGCAGGGATATTCCTGGCGTATAACAAACATCATCTGTGTGCACCCTGGTTGCTGTTAGATACTCTCAGTTACTGAGAAGTGCAGGTCTACTTGGTCTTGTCCTTTGGCACTCTTTTACATCTCCGTGAAAAGGTATGTTTGTGTCAAGTCATGTTTCTACTGATATCCTTCACTGCTCAAACTCAATTTTTATATGTCAATTTTAGGAAATCAAAATAAAATCAATTGCATACTAAAATGGTTAATATTATTTGTGATCATATTACTAAAACTGTTGAAAATTTAAAACTATGTAAATATAGAGAGGCTTTTCTTATTTTCTACCTTTAAAGTTAAATAATTGTTCAAAAACGTTTTAAAACATTGAAAGAATTGAAACCATTTTTGCATTTATTTTATGTCATCATTAAGGTTGGACATCATGATTTAAGTTCTGAGTATATCAAGATCAGTGATTTTACTGATAATTCAATTAGCAACATAGTGACTGTGACTAAACTAATTGGTTTCCTCCTCTTAATTAAGGCATCTATGACACTTAAACTTCATTTCTGAGAACACAAAATGATATATTGTATATTTAATTTTTAGTTATCTGAAATGATAGTTCTGGTTGTTTTATGTAACATATTGAATGAATTTGGTGAAACTATCAGTCATCAACTAAATAAACATCTTAAAATCTCTGATTTATCAGAATAGCTATGTTTGGTACATCATTATTGGTCAGCGTTGCTCAGTGACAAACTCATCTGAAAGGAAGAGTTGTAAATCTACACTGTCCACTTATTATACACTCTAAATAAGTTGTTTTTAATTTTTGGGGATATTTTTTGTTGTTATTAATCTTGATCTTATTAAACGAATAGGCATTTCCTCCCTGTGTCCGTTTCATTATAAATGTGTGTACTGAACAAAAGGCCATTGTTCATAACCACTTGATAAAAAGGTTTTCATTTATTTTTTACTCACTATTGTTTGCTTCTAGATGTATAATCCACTTCCCTGATAACTTAGCACTTTGAAATGGAGGCGGGAGGTGCGTTCCAAATTCAACAATAGTATGTCTCCATTGTGATTTATCAGAGAAATTTTCAGAAAGCAATCTGAACTAATCACAGTTGATAAGTCAACTACTCCTGTGAGTTCCCAGATACAAAGGATCATACCCAGGCATTCTAAGTAAAAAAAGACTGTCTTTGAAGTTTTTCTGCATGTGTAAACTGCTGAATCATATTCTAGCATGTGATATATGTTTTATAAGAAATAAGTCAAAATTATAAGAAAATATATAATGAATCAATGCAAATTAAATCAAAAAATTTAAAATTTTTCTATAAAAAGTCACTGCTCTTTACACATAAGTTAACATAATCTATCTTTAAAAGAAAATCAAGTAAACTCAAAGAAAAATCCTTGGGGGAAAAGTAAAAAATTAAACATTAAATATTTCTGCAATTATAAAGCATTCCTTGTCCAAGGAGCCATAGGATTAAAGCATTAAATTCTCAAATTTTAATAAGTATTAAATAAAGTGGCATTTTATACCATTTTGAATGATAAAATCATATGAAAATATTTATAATAACTAAAATTTGGTCATATTTTTAAAAGATGTAAGAATAACTTTAAAATTCTGAAATTTATGATAAAAATGAACTATGCTTTATAAAGGCCTAATGTACTAGAAGACACAAGACTTTAAAGTGTTGAATTAACAAGGCACTCTTCAGTTTTTAAAGATGTCTAAATAACATCCTACCCATTTATAGTCTGAAACAAAATTAACTAATATAACCATAATTTGTTTGTTTTGTAATGTATATAAGCACACTCATGCTAGAATCCTATTAATTAGGTAACAATTTGAAAATATATATTAATTAGGATGGGAAAAGTAATATGACTGTAATCATTTAAAAATATCTCTAAAGTGCTTGAATTTTTTTTTTTTTTTTTTTGGTATTGGGGGTTGAACTCAGGGGCACTTGACCACTGAGCCACATCCTCAGCCCTATTTTGTATTTTATTTAGAGACAGGCTCTCACTGAGTTTTTTAGCACCTCGCTTTTGCTGAGGCTGCCTTTGAATTCTTGGTCCTCATGCCTCAGCCTCCCAAGCTGTTGGGACTACAGGCGTGCACCACTGCGCCTGGCTAAAGTGCTTGAATTTTAATAGAAAAGAAAGTAAAGTCATTTTCAAATTCCCTGAAGGAGCAAAACCAATAACATTCTGATCAATACATGCTAATTATATGAGAAAATTATATCAATGCTTGCTAATGAATGAAATTTTCCTATCAAATTCTAATGTTAATTTGTGCAGTTGTTTGCATGGATTTTCTTCCCCAAACTTCCTGAAACGTTTCTGCTCTTTACTAAAGTTCAGCCCACGTCTGCCTACAGCCAATACCCTTAACTTTGTTAAGGAAAAAATAAATCTAAATATTCTAATTTGTTAAACCTGGGAGAAGCTTTTGTGAAATGCGACCTCTTTGCTCTGGTAGAGATCTGAAGTTATAACACAGAAACAAAACAATTCCGGGTTAACACTAGGAAAACTTGCAGGAAATATCAGTACAACAGTAAGAAATGTAACTCCATAGTTTATGAAAGATATTTCTAGAAAGACAACTGCTTATATGCAGAAGCCAGTGAGCATGGCCAAGACCTACAGAACATTTCTACCCATGCTGCTTTGCATGGTACTAATGTAATCTCAAGAAAAACTCCAGCATTCAATTCAATTCAACAAATATTTGCTGAGCAAAAGCATTCAATATTTGTTGTACAGGAGAACCCAGAACTCTGTCAAATGCCTTGCTTTGACAAAAATCTGAAATCTATGTTTAACTTTTGGGCAAAACTTTTAATCCTACCTGAGCCTCAATTTCTTCATCTGTAAACGAAGAGACTGGATCAAATAATATCTAAGGTCTTATAATTCTATGTCTATGGAATTGCTTAGACATAGTGGTGACAGATTATCCTTTGCTTTACCCTATGTCTTTACCTCACTAATAAGGTAGAAACTGATAGAGAAACCACAGATTCCATTTGATGGGAGGTTCATCAGACATTAGAGGAAAGAGTGTGTGGAGGGATACAGGCAGCATTAGAGGAAAGAGTATGTGGAGATACAGTAGTGGAGAGCTACCAGGTCCCTGGAGTGGGGCTGTTTGGGCCGGGGCTTCGCCATGCATGCATACATGATTGGGGACAGTCACTTTGCCTCTTGGGACTTCATTTTCCTCATTTGTAAAATGGGAATTATAATTGCATTGACATTACAGGTTTGTAAACAGTAAACGAGTTAATGCTCATGTAAAGCCCTTAGAACAGCACATAACACAGTAAGTGTTCAATAGGATTAGCTTTTATTGCTTTGGTTAAAAGCAAAGTGACAGATGTCAGTGACCTAGGTTTAGCCCCAATTACTGACATTCACAAGGGTGTTGCTTACATTAATTGATAGTAGCAACCTCACAGCATTACTCATAGCGTTATATACAGATAAAAATCTATATCTGTATCTCATCAGTAACACTATCTGCTATCTGCTATAAAGTATGTAAGTTAATAAGTAGAGAGCTAGGGTTATAAGAACTACTACTCTTACTTCAGTGCCCAACAGATGATAACACTAGGAACTTAAACATTGGGAAATGAGGGGAAAAAATGTATACATGTATAGATGTCTTCAGGTATTGGGTTTTGTGTGTAATAAGTTTATATACTTAATGGTAGTGAGTTTTTGCAGAATAAATATTCAGAAGAAGAGTTTATAGCCTTTAATGGCATATTTAGCATATACTACATGCTTGAAAAATCTTAGTGTTTATTGTTTTTAATTATCTTTCTATAGGATCAAAGCAATTCTCCTTGGCTTTTATTAAAAATTTAACTTTAATATGTAATAAAATCACATTCAACAAAGTAATAAAAATTTGAATGAATAAGTTTAAAAAGAATAAACTTGTTTTCTCATAACATAGTTAAACTATGTCACAAATATGACATAGTAGCTTAAAGGACCAAAGGAAAATTAATAATTATAGCTTAATAAAATAGAACTCATTGCATGAAAAGCTATTCTCCTTCAATTAAGTTCATTTAATCAACTGAATCCCCAGCAGTATAAAAAGGATAAGTGACAACAGCTTTCGTTGCTAAGATTCTCTGTATTCTTTGCAGAAATCACTACCAATTAGAAAAGAGTTCATTTTTTCACTTGGCTAAAAACTGAAGTTTATAAGTGCATCAAAACCATTGTCTTAAGACACCATTGTCTGTGAGTTGACAGTGAGATGGGAGCAGATGTGTGTCTCACCCCGTTAGTAGGTCTTCAGATAATGTACATGCTATTGAAATGGATTCATAATTTATGCATTCAGTTATAAAAGAGTTTCAGTAAAATTATTCTCTTTTATGGAAAGATATCATGTGGTTTCTATATGAAAGTATTTGTATAAATTGTCAGATCAGTTAACTCAGTATAAATATTACAACTTACTGTTAGAAAGAAGGTCTTGATGGCCTTAGCAGACATATAAAATGCATGAGCCCCCAAAGTATAACAAAACAACTATTGCCTCTAGCAGGTTTCTAACTTTTTATTTCTTTGCCCCTCCATACAAGTCCTAAAATGTTCAAGTGTACAATATAGATCCACATGCAGGGTCAAAATTAAGAACAATTTATCTGTATGTTACATGTTCCCTTTCCTATACTAAGCATATTGGCTGACAGAGGATTTTAAAGTGGCATTATTGGCATGGATTTTTGTCTTCAGCTAAGGAATAGAGATCAGATTTACTCTCCTACTTGAAACTTCTTAAAGACATAACAAAAAATAGAAAACAACAGATTTCAGACATTGTACACCAGGCAGCTTAAATAAAGCCTGGAAAATCTGTGCCCCAACAAGCTATGTGCAAAATCTCATAATTCACCAGCCATCAGGAGGATATTGCCTTGATAATAAGAAAAAATAGAACACTAGAAAAGTGAAAACACTAGAAAAGTGAATCTGATCCTGACCAACAACATTTAGAAGCAAGTCTGAAAACTTTCAAACTATTTATAAATAACTAAATCCTAGACCACGTCTCAGGCAAATTATAGAAATACAAAAATATTCAATAGCCCACAAGGTAAAATTTACCATGTCTATAGGACCCAGTTTTAAAACAATAAACCAGTTGTGCAAGTAATTGGAAATAATTCATAATTCAATGAAAA
Source organism: Xerus rutilus (assembly GCA_028644305.1). Classification (NCBI taxonomy): domain Eukaryota; kingdom Metazoa; phylum Chordata; class Mammalia; order Rodentia; family Sciuridae; genus Xerus; species Xerus rutilus. The sequence continues at coordinate 28,917,699 of CM053403.1, read as the reverse complement.
ATCGATCAATAGAAACAGTTCCAGAAATGACACAGATGAAGTAAATAATTAGGCAAGGACATTGGAATGGTTATTATAATAACTATTTCATATAGTTATGAATTATTCTGTGTATTTAAGAAGCTAGAGGAAAGACTGAACACATTAAGCCAAATGTGTGGGTGATAGGTAAAAAGACATGTGGAAGACCCAGACTGAAGTTCTAGTGATGTCTGAGATGAGAAATATTTGTAATGGGACTAAAAGCAAAGTACATACTGTACAAGAAGTGATTAGTAACTTGTATCCAAAATTAAACAGATGAAAGACAACTGAAAACAGATGAACAGAGCATCAGAGAGTTGAGGGACACCTTCAAGTTGCCTAATATACATAAAGTTGAAATCCCTCAATGACAGGAAAGAGAATATAGGGAAGAAAAATATTTGAAGAAATCATGGTGTACATTTTTCCAATTTTGATGAAAATTCTAAAACTATAGATCTAGGAAGAGCAATGCATCCCAAGTACAAGAAATAAGAAGAAAATTATAACTAAGTCTACCATAATTAAATAGTTTAAAATCTTAAACTGGATAGTGCAAAATATTATTTACAGAAGGAAAAAAAGACAAGAAAAACAGCATTTTTCTTATTGGAATCCAGAGGATGAAAGAGAAGCATCTTTAAACTACTTACAGAAAAAGAAATCCTATCAACATAGAATTCTATACCCATCAAAAATATACTTGAAAAAGGCAAGAAAATTACTTCTTAAATATATAAATAGTGAAATAATTTATCAGAGCATAAATATCACAGGAAGTCTATCAAGTAAAAGGAAAATAATACGAGATTTACACGAAGAATTGAAGAGCCCAGAAAATGGAAAATATACATATATATATATAAAGGCATTATTTTCTTATTTCTGGTATATCTTCAAAAGCTATTTGACTAAAGCCAGAGCAATATCACTGTATTGTGAAGTTTAAAACATATATAGAATTAAGATGAAAATATGCTGCATAAGGTTCTAATACTGTATAGAAAAGGTCTGATAATATTTGATAAGTTAAAGAAGTATGCTGAAATCCTGAAAGCCACCAGTCAAAAACAAAAAGCAGAGACTGTGCCTAAAGCCAACAAATGAGATAAAGCCAGGGAGGGGGGTATTATCATAAGAGTAGCAGAAAGTATGAACTTTCATGGTCAAGAACTAGGTTTTCCAGAAATCCATAATCATTTAGCTCATGAGTCCAAGTCATGTCATTTCAAGGACATGACTAGCTGTGTCTAGTTTAAAATATATAGTCATAAACAATCCAGTCCATCTGAAATATTTTCTCTCTGCACTCCTCCTGATGCCTCCCTGGATGTACAGTGCCCTTCCACATTAAGCCTACATGAATAATTTTTACTATTATTTCTCTGGAACTCTCTGCCTGCTGCAGCCACATAGTTGTAGACTTTGCTTCATTCTTTCCTGGTACCAGCAACTCAGTCAGCACATGCACACTTTCCTTGGGGGTTTCAGAAATGTTCTTGTGGTATTTCTGGGCTGGGATGTCCACTGTTCAATGGTGCTTTCTGGGCACTTCATTTTACCACTGCTTCTCGACTGCTGTATCGGAAACATTCCCTCTTCCCAGGCCAATCTCTGAAGAGCAACATACAAATTCTTCCCTTGTTTCTTTGGACCACCATGACCTGTCTTTCAAGCTAGCATTTTTTGATGTGAGCTTTTTAAACTTGTATTTGAAAATTTAGTGCATAGTAGTGACTTCTGTGATCATGCTGTGACCATCCTCTGCTCAGCATTGTATGTGGTCAGTAAGCTCTCTGCCTTCATGCTGAGGGCAGTTAGGAATCAGAAGAATGGCAAGAAGAAACCTGGTGATCCTGCTGAATGCTATTCATTTCCTAGTGGCATCCTTGAATCTGCTCTAGTACACACCATTCACTTCACCTTTACTATTACTAGACACAAATTCATTGCAACATATTAGAAAGCAATTTTCATGTACCATATTATTGCCTATGACAATGAAGGTATTTTTTAACATACAGTCAGGTATTTGGATGCATTTGGAAAGTCCTAGAGTTACCATATCTATTGAAGTAGCCTTGAATGTCCCTGGAAGCTGCATCTGCCTTTTGATTCAATCTAGAAGCAAAGTCTATAAGTAATTCCAGTTTAGCCGTGAAAACTTCTCATGGAGCCATTTCTGATGATCAGAACAGAAAATGACCTCTTACTACATGTTTATTATGATGATTATGACACACTGACTTGTGGTATAATCATTCACAGGCTCTTCTGGTCTCCTTCAGTTGTCTTGAATCCCCTTGAACAATGAGACTGTCACATCCTGGCATCCTCACAAGACTTAGCAGTGTCGCGGAAGAAGCTGTCACTGGTACCTCCACCACCATATGAGGAGATGGCTCCCAACACTGCAGCAGGTACTCCACAAATGTGATTCCTCTTTGTCCCCAAAAGACAGTCTAAGTTTTTTATTGTTTTATCTATCACATGACTAGGATCATTGAGGTTCCAAGCTGTTTCAAGACTTTTGCTAGAGAAAGCATAAGACTGTAATTCTACCTAAACCTATGTGACTCCATTCCTTATTTCTAGTCACTACAATATAATATCCCCTTTACATAACACCTAAACACTGACTGCTTATGTGCTTGTTTCCTTTTACTGGATTGACACACAAACCTTCTGGTGGTTAGATAATCTTTGAAGGGCGTTTGGACACAGGGAGTAGAGACAGGATTTGTGGCTATTGAGATAATAAAGGCAAATACATAGCATTACCAAATATGCAGTCCACTGCTTTAGAAATGCTTGTGGACATTTTTCAAAGAACAGTCAATAATAGTCTTTGAATTTGATATGAATGTAATAAATCTGATCAAATTTTTATAGCTAGGAGTGGAAAGAATTAGGAAGAAGCTATCTCGATATTTTTAACATTTTCAATGTCCAGGAGACAAAGTCTTTTTTGTTGTTGTTGTTACAGAAAGTGAGAAATCTGGGGAGTCATTAATTTGAATTTGGAATTTGTGGCCCATGACCTGTGTCTTAGAACTGCTGGATTGCATTCTACTCTAAAGAGGCATGTGATCTCTGAGCAGAACCACTCAGTGAAGGCAGTGTGTCTGCTACTAAACTCACTTCTCTTTTAGGAAGCCCTTTCTCCTTCTCACAGGCCCTTCTTCCTATGACCTTCCCCCTGACCTGCTTCTCAGTTCTCCTGTGTCCAGAAGAAAACAAATACACTAATCCTTTCAGGGCTGGGGGACTGTCTATGACAGATCTCTTGGATAATATGTAATGACTTCAAAGACAATAACTGCAAATAATCAGTTTTCAGTGAGAGAAATAACCAATAGTAGTATTTCAACTGCTGTGGCTCAAGCTTCAGGGAATTATTTTGATGGTAAACTTAACATTTGGGGGGTAAATTTGTACCATAAAATCAACGACCTGCCCTCCCATCTTGGGTGGCTTAGTTTAGCACTACAAAAATATTAGGAAAACAGACTTCCACTAGCCAATGTGAGGAAATGCACAATCCCAGATTTGATTCCATACTAGCAGAGAGGTTGAAGAGTTGTTATTAGTGGATCAAAATGAATGGAAACTTGCAAATTGTTCTTGATGAAGAGTGCTCCACTGCTGACCTTGCTGTTGACCTTGCTGCTGACCTTACTGTTTTCTCCCAATATGTGTTAGCCAGGTGGACTTTTGGCTGCCGGACATGAAGAAATCACATAATCAATGAAGCAATCAATCAACAAATACATAATGGACTCTTGCAATTTGCAAAGCTGAGGCAAATTTTATGAGGGACACAGAGATGATTTATGAAGCAATATTCCTTCATAAATGTTCATGATACATGCTACAGGAGACAGAAGACAAAGAAATCCCCATGATGCTGTCCAGAAAGTCTTTTTTTAAAAAAAAAATAGTTACCCTTTCAAGTAATATTGCAGAAAAATAATATTTTAAATACATATATGTGTGTATATATATATATATATATATATATATATATTATATCAGGCATGGTGTTATGCTGTTTACACATATACTACCCAGAATAATTAGATGACTGAGGGGCATGTGGTAAATGCTCAGTACATATAACCAACTCTTCTTACTGTTGTGTTAATCCTTCCTTATCCTTTCAATAGGAACAACTACCTTCTCTGTGGTAGCTGAGAAAACAGAGGCACAGCGAAGCTATACAACTGTACAAGATAGTAGCTGTGAACATAGACTCTCACTCTAGAATGGATAAGATTAATGAGTAATCTCAGAACTCAGAGTTCGGGATTAGATCCAAGGAGCATCAGGGGTAGATGGATAGAGGTGACAAAGTTCCAATCTTTCTCAGGGGGTCAGGAAGTTAACTTTAGGAGTAGAGGACGTAGGATAATACTCTAAGAAAGGTATGGCTAGCAAAACAACTTAGAACTAGTTTTGATAGAATCTGAATGACTACTGGGAAGGATGTTAAAGGAAGGGCAGCTTCATCTTATATGTGCTGGAGAGTCAACGATTTCACACACAACACTGACAGGACAAAAAGAAACTTTTGTGAAGATCAAACTAAGGATATTATCAACATTAACTTATTCATCACACACATTAGTTACAGTGTCTAGAGCCCACAGAACATATAAGGGTCCACTAAAATACTTTGATTTATTTTAAATCAGAAAGACAAAGTGAATATAATAGTAATTAATATGAAAAATGTGTATGGATTATATTCATCTTTATACAAGATAATCATAAAATATGACTTAACTTTTTTTAAATGGCAGATATGGCGAAAGTGCCAACAGTCCATAAAAGTCCTACTGCAGTCCTGGGTATTGTGCTGAGTGATCTGGAGGAGGAAGTGACTAAGCAAAAGTAAAATATTTAGGGAGCTACTAAAATCATTATGCATGAGGCACTCCATGCTTTGACTAAGTTTGTGGTCATAGTAGTAATGAAGAAGAACTAGAGATTAAAAAAACTCAAAAAAGTTAACTATCTCTGTCTACTTAGGCGTGTATAGAGGGGGGTTACAGCTGGATACATCAAATATAAGTTTCTTCATAAAATGATCCAAGATAATGAATAAATACATACATGCAGTTTGTATTCCTACATTTCTTGAAATAACAGAAGGGATCTATATTTCAAAATCCCCAGTAATGTTGAAAAATTGGAAGACTAAAGCTGCAGACTAGAGAATGTTTTAAGGATCTGATTGATTAAAGAAAAGAAAGAAAAAAAAAAGCTGAGAAACCTCAAACACTCAGGAGGGAGTTGCAGGATTCAAATCAGAACTAAAGTAGCTTAGGAATAGAAGTAGCCCTAGAGTTATTAATGTAATTCTTGCTTTAAAGGATTATGAAACAACCAGATTCAGCCTATACAGGGATACTGCCTGAAGTATTTGCCACTAGGATGCAAACTTCATGGTAACAGCTTTCAACACAAAGTGGAGAATCTGCCACCAGGTGGCTCATGCCTGTAATCTCAGCAATTTGGGAGGCTGAGGCAGGAGGATTACAAATTCAAAGCTGGCTTCAGCAATTTATCAAGGTTCTAAGCAATTTAGAGAGGAAATATCTCAAAATAAAAAATAAAAGGGCTGGAGAAGTGCTCAGTAGTAGTTAAGCATTCCTAGGTTCAATCACTGGTACAAAAAAAACCCAAAAAACAAAATGAAGAATCTACTGGGCCAAGATAGGTGGAAGGAAGGGCCAGTGAAATCTCAACATGATCTTGATGCTGCAAAGTGATGTGGAGGTTGGTGACTTTAAACCCACACAGACATGGGATAGGGTGAGAAGGAATAAATGGCTCAATCCAGCAGACAAATGCATTCAAGTGTTTACTTCCTTTCACATTTTGGTACTTCAAGTTCAGCCTTGCTTGCCAGCTTTCTGCCCACAAACTTTGCCAGTATAATCTTGTCCTTTCAAACGTTCTAGTAATTCCCCTTCATTAGGAAGGATGGGTTTTTGAGGAATCAGACATATAGACCTTCTAAGAAAACCTGACTAGGTAATTATGCTAATCAGCCCAGTCCTTCATTTGCAAATCTGAAGGAACAAAAGAACTTCCATGCATTTAAGAAAAGGCAACACCATAAAAGATAGTCTAATAGAACAGCTGAACTATAAGAAATGTAAGCATTTTAATTTATGCTTAGAAAGTCTGAATGGGCTATTAAGCCATGAATCAAGTACAAGTTGCTGGAGAGAAAAAAAGATACAGAGAATAAAAAAAGTTCTTAGAAAATAAAATATGATTGAACAAAACAAGCACCCATATGCAATATATTGAGCCAGCGCACAGAGCTGATAGTGTTGGCTGCATTAACAATGTGTGTAATAAAATCCAAAACAGAGAAAATAAATAGAAAATACTAAAGACAGAGAATTTTCAAGTCATAAAGAATAGCGCCAGAAAACTCAACCTCTAAAAGAACAGAAAAAAAGAGGAAAGATTATAACACATGGATATTCAAACACACCCTGATAAAATTTTTGAATTAAAAGAATATGAAGTTTAGTTTTAAGTGTTCACAGTAAAAGCAAGTAACTGAGGATCAGATTGATATGGGACTTCTCAGCCTTCACACTAATTGCTGGAAGAAAGGCAGAAATGACCTCAATATCCTGAAGGATAATGGATTAGTAATTGGGACATTATTCTTAGCTAATTATTCTCAAATATTTGGGAAGCATAAAGACTTGTTGGATATGGAAAGCTATAGATTATTCATGTGTGTTTTCAGGAAACAAATTATTCAAAATTAATTTCAAAATGAATCCAAGCACGGTGCATGTATATTAAAATATATGAATAAAATTAATTGATTATGTTGTTAAGCTTAAGCAATTATTGATAAATTTGAACATAAATTTTCAGTGTAGTTAATTACAAAAATAATTTCTCAAAATTAAGGGCATCACACAAAATTAAGGGCATAGCACATTATGTTAAACATAACTAAAAATTATTTAAAGATAATATATGGAACCTGAGAGGTAATTGATTTGACACATGGGAGCGAAGTTTTCTTTAAACCTGAAAATAATTTTTAAAAAGTCTCTTTCTTAAAAAAATGTATGAGAGATGAAAGAAAAGATGAAATAAAGGCATGTTAATGCTGTTTCTTTTTCAGAGAAGGAAAGTAGATATGAATGGATGAAATTTCCAAATAAACATGACTCTCAAATTAGAAAAAGTGAAATCTCCAAGATATACAATATACACATTCATAATAAATCTCTGTCTTCTCTCTTCTTGGACATTTGACAATAGATTGTTGAAGGGCAAAGAAAGATCCAGAGGCAGGCAGGTGAGGGCCAAAGGGCCAAAGGGGCTGCAGATGATGTGTCTGAAATGGACAATCAGAGGAAAACCATTAGTTTTACTAGACAAGACTGGTAATGAATTATGCTCAATTAACTACAAAATTTGATTAATGGAATTAATAGAGCACCTGAATATATATAAAGGCAGCATGCTTATATAATCTTTATGAACAGATTTGCCCAAACCTTCAAAATACAGTTCATTTTTATGGTTAACATCAGAAAAAATGGAAATCCTCAAAAATTCTTTCATAATGGAGGCAAAACTAAGTAAGGAGAGTATGAAAAGGAAATGTAGCCAAGACTCATTAGTGGTTGCAAAAATATAATTGAAATAATAAATTTTAAAATAGCAAATTTAAAAAGAATGATATATCCAGGAATAGGAGGGAGAATTTTAGAAGATGTGGTGGAAAAAGGATAGCAGAGAGAGGAAGAAAAGAAGGAATGGCTTTTGGTGGCCATGGCCAAGAATTTGAGGAGTGGTTAAATGAGTTGGCTACAGTTTTCCTAACAAAACTCTAATATAAAGTTGTTTTCAATATTGACATTGGCTGAGTTCCTAGGGAGGGTTAGAGATGTGAGGATAATTCTGTAGTCTTTGTTCTAGTTCCAATAGAACATGGGTGAAAAGATACTGTTTTCATCAACTGAGATGAGGCTGTCCCTAGGACTTTCTTTTCCTTGATTTTGGTGCTGGAAGAATACTGCATGATATATGTGGTGGGCTGAAATATGCTCTCAGGTTCTTAAAGACCTTTTGAGAAGTGGTATTCTATCACTATATATTTTAAGATGTAGAAAAAGTACACAAGGGTTAAAGATCTTTAATATGAACACACAGGACTGGATGCAAAATAATTCCTAAACCAAATGCTAACAGAAGCCAAGGCAAGGAGGCTTTATGGTTTACAGCCCATTGGTAAGGACCAAGGTCTAACTCACTCCTTGGGCACTAAGGATGGTGGAGGTACTCAAGACCTCAACAGGGAATTTAGAAGGTCAACAAATAAAGGAGAAAGGCTACAACGTCGGTTGAAGTGATCAGTGGACTTTGCTATAAATATGCAATAGACAGTTTAATATGTAAGACTGAGTTTGGGAAGCAGGGACATCAAGCCGCGTTTATAGATTTGGATGCTGAGAAAAGATAATCAGGAGTGATGAGCCAAGAGATGAAAAACAAACTTAAAGAAAACCCTCATAGTCGTAGGAGTGAAATGAAGCCAGAGAAACAGAAAGGTGATGTAAAGATGCTTGCAGACTTCCAGGTGAAATGGCACACACTTATAATCCCAGTGATTTGGGAGATTAAGACAGATGATTGCAAGTTTGAGGCCATTATCTCAAAACAAAACAATAAAAAGGGCTAGGGAAGTAGCTTAATGGTAGAGCCCCCCGGGTTCCATGCCCAGTACTCCCCCCTCCACATACACAACTCTTGCAGACTAAGGGACAGGAAATATGAAAGCAGAGATCTTGAGACTATTATCCACAGAATGTTTTAATTATGAAGTTATAGAGACATTAGGAAAAAATGCAGTACTATTTATTTACTCTATAAATACACACCAAGCACATCCTATATATAAAGCAGATTAAATAATCCCCACTCTTCTGATGCTTTTAATTTGATAGACCAGACAAAAGCCTCTGAAATGATATTTTAATTATTTGGAAGTACTAAGAGTAAATTCTTCCTGTAATAATCCCCACATTCCTTTTACTTCTCTCCATATCTCCTGAAGAATTTTCATCTCTTGGCTCAAGGTTCAAACTTTTCTGGGCCAGAACCAAAAATTCTTGTATAGATGTCTGAAAATAACTGGTTGATGTAGCCAACCAATAGAGGTTTATCTGAGCTCTCCTCAATGCTGAGAATATAGCAGTGGACAAACCAAACTCTGTGAATTTAGGATGGATTTTAGAAGGCAGGAAGAATAATATACAAATAAATACAGAAGCGATCTGTTTGGTAATAGTAAGTGCTGTGGGGAAGAAAAAATCAGGGTAAGTGTGAGAAAGTATTGCAAGACTTGGGGGAGGGATGCTATTTCACATAGGACAATCACTGAAGGCCTTTGATAAAAGAGAGATTTTAAGCAGACACCCGAAGTATGTGAAAAAGTGAGTTTTGTTGCTTTTTTGGGGAAAGAACATTCTTAGAGGGAACCAAGTAAGGGAAGAGGCCCTGACCACGTGCTTGCTGGGAAGACCATGGGGTAGAGCAAAGTGAAGGTGGGAGAGTACACTGAAGCAGGGGCCAGATCAGGCTGGTTCCTGTATGACACAGCAGGACGCTTGCTTTTGAGCTGGATGAGATGGGAAGTCATTCTAAGATTTCACACAGAAAAGTGAAATAATCTCATCTGTGATCCTAAAAGATCACTGACTACTGAAGGGCAGTGGGATCAATCAGGAAGTTTCTATTATTAAAGAACTTTAACCAAGTTATAATTCCAAACTTCAGTTATGAGTGGTATCTTCCTGTAATGGTACGGATAGGGCTTGTTGTCCTGTGTTCCTCCCCCCAAAATTTGTCCTTCTTCCATAGCGAATCACTACGCTAGTGTTGTCATTCAAATTACCACAGACCAAGTGGCTTAAACCACAGAAATTTATTTTCTCCTCATTCTGGAGGCTAGACATCTGAGATCAAGGCATTGTATTGGTAGGGCTGGTTACTTCCGATACCCCTCCTGGGCTGCAGATGGCTGTTTCCTGTGTCCTCACATAGTCGGCCCGCATGTATGTCTGTGGCCTAATTTCTTCTTCTTTTAAGGACACCATCGTTTTGACTTAATTATTCTTTAAAGACACTATTTCCAAATACAGTCACCTTCCAAAGCTTTCAACTTTATCTAAACTTTGAGGATGTGCAATTTAGACCACAACACTTGGTAAGAGAGTTGTAGCTAAAATGTGCAGCTGTGCAGCCACGGGCAGTATTTCCCAGTGTCTGTGGCAGCTAGGGGTGGGTGTGACTATGACCTCACCAGTGAAATGCAGACTGAAGAGGTGAGTGTCATCTCTGCACTTCTAGCCAATCACACGTAAAGTTGCCAACAGTCTCCTCCAGGCTTTCTTCTGCTTCCTAAAAGAGCAAAGAGGGCAACTTTGGAATATAAAATGTTGAAGGTGACGAAGCTTATGTCAGCTGGACTTCCTGATTGGCAGAATAAAGAAATCCAGAACACCCATTTTGTATTATGACACATCAGAGAAGTAAATTTCTGTCTCTGCTCAACCATTTAATTATTTTGAGCCTTGTATTATTGAAACTTATTGTACCTTAGCTAATATACATATCAATATGTGTGTACTTATCTGCCTAGTGTTAACTGGAGGAAAAGTTGAACATTAATCTTCAATATGAATCGAGTATCAGTTTTAAGGCCAAAAGAACTCACAATATACCCATAATCGAAATTACAAACTTGAGTTTAAGTTTGTAAGTTTAAATTTATGCTTAAAGTTTAAACTTTAAGTTTGTAAGTTTAAATTACAAACTTAAGTTGTGCTTTTGTTCTTAATATCGTGACATTAAGTTATTGAATGAACAAAGTTAATTCCGTAAGCAATTATTATGACCATATTATGGACCATACCCAACTCTATGTCTGACATAAAGAATCAGACAAAACAGCAATACCATCCTGTGTTTGTTTGTCCTTAGATTGCTCAAAGTTGTATGGTGGAAGCTATAGGAAAACAAATTCTACTGTGTAAACAAATTCTACCTCTGTCATCTGCTCAAAGGGGAACACATAGCATCTGTTAGGGAAGAGTGTAAAAAGCTACAAATTAGAGATGGGACTTAAGGTGTAAGAGGACCTTCAATAGATGATTATATGTGGATTTTTAAGTAATGAAATTCTATTTCTGGAAGATCTGATATTAAAAATATATGATACAATTAGTTAATAGCATTTGATGAATGTAAATAGTTCCCATGAGTTCAAAGTTTTCATAGAATACCTGTGTGAGAGGACTGTTGCCCGTTTTTGTCTATGCTGGATGAAAATTAATGAGACAATGGGTTAAAACTTTTTTGTACATTTTTAAAATGGTGAATTTTATGGTTTCTGAATTACATCTCAATTTTAAATGAGTTCTTATGGAGGAAAGTTAGAATTTGCAGTTAGATATTTTCCCATACAGCTATATTCCATTCCCAGACACATAATAGAATGTCATCTGCTATCAGATCACACTTAAATTACAACATCCTGCTTCATAGCTCAGACCTCACTACAAGTTTTCTTTCCTTGCATTTTTTTTCCAGGAAAATTACTAGCAAAAGTCCTCCCCCAGTAAATATGTCTATTTTCTAAACATGTTTTTGTTCACATTCTTGTATTAACACTGGATATCATTTTTTCTCGTTTTATTATACTTAATTGGCCACTCTGGTATGAACTATGAGGTAAGAAAACCTATTTAAGAAAAAACAATTAAAGAGGAAAACACCTTTTCAAAGTTAGGCTACATATCAGCATGCCCCTATTTTAATGTCATTCCAGATACACATGTGGAGAGGCATATGCTTCCATTACTATGTAGTAAAACATACTCCACACCCAGCAAGAATTCTTATGTGACATATGGCCTGGAATTCTCAATCAAGGCAGCATCTTTCAATGAGAATGGGAAGGAAAAGAAAATATTCACACCCTATAACATGATTGTAAAGAACTTGAGATAGATGAATTGAAAACAGCATCTTTAAACAATTATAATTGATAGATTTCCTTTATTTCACTTGTTTAAATAACTAATATTGATAAGCTTTAATACCAGCTCTGGCTGATTTAAGTCTTAATTCTCTGATTTTCCATACTCATCAACAACATCTGCCATATTGTGAACACAGTGATTTCTTCAACTGTGGTCTGGAACAGCTGTGTGCAGTCCCTCCCAGGTACCTCGTTAGATGCTTCTATAGTCAGAACGGTGGGCTCAGACATAATCAGGAAATGTAGTCAGTCCCGAGGAAGACTAGACAGTGAGGTGATGAAACACCAGCTCTGCTACAGGAAAACCTGCAAAGCTTGGACAACCCTGGGCTGCTGGGATGATTTCCTCTGCCTTGAAGACTAGAGCAGAAGCAAGCACTGTCTTGAGGCATTTCTTTTGCCTGGAGAAAGTTAGGGGGAGTCACCAGCAAACCTAACAGGTACCACAGGAACCTGTTATATTATATCTAATAATCTTCACAGAAACTCTATTACTTGTCCCATTTTATGAAAGAAGAAATAGATCCCCAGAAGGTAAACATCCAAGGTTGTACTACAATAAGTGGGCAAAGTGAATTCACTTGGTTTGGCTCTGATGTCCACCTTCTTCCATTCAGTCTCCTACTTTGTTTGCTAAAACCACTTTGTTGTGGGAACTACCTGAATTCTCACCAGCCGCAGCTTGGTTCAAAGAGTAGCATAATAGTAGCTCAATATCTGGGCTCTGAGGCACAGCAACGTGAGTTTGAATGGAACCTGCTTCTACTTGTAAACTCTGTGAAGATGGAAAAGTTACTTAAAGTCCTCCTCCTTCCCTCCCTCCTCCTCATCTTCCCTCTCCTGGCTTCCTCCTCTTCTGAAAATGTAAGAGTTATGATAGTACTTACTGCATAGAGTTACTTCATGTAAAATACATAGAACAACCCTGAGTACAGTAAATGCATAATATGTTATCTACGGTTGGTTGTTAATATAGAATTCATTTTTGTTTAATTAGTGTAAAGCTTTAAAGATCAACATTTAATTTTTCAAATACTTTGTAAGTATGCAATATTAAACTACATCATAAAAAGCAAAAGCTGGAACCTATTATATGAGAAACTCTATTTTTACAGAGGATTACAGTGTTCATTGTCATTTTACAGAGGATTATAGTGTTCAGTGTAAAATATCGTGGAACTATAAACCATAGATGTATGAGGTTTAGTTACTGAGTACCTCGGCTTTGCTCATTTTAACCATTTGAGTCACACAAGCTACTTTTACTTTGAAAACCATACTCTTCCATGGGATTTAACTTTCTGGTAAGAAAAACAATTCTGAATTAATTTCCCACACTTACCATCCCACAGAATCAAAGTTCCAAATCAAAGCAACAGTCAATTCTGTGGTTTTTATGTGTTTTCATATCTGTTTTCTTGTCCTCATGACTCATCTTTTCCATTGTTAATTAATAATTATGTCCTCCTCCCCCTTTTATTCTCCTCCCAGTGCCCACATGCATGTGATGGACTGGCATGTGTTTACCCTGCATCTGAACACTGTCTCATTGCTCCCTCCCTTGTTTAGCTATGGCTTCAACCCAGAGTGTGCATATCATTCCCCAAAAGCTGCAGCAGACTAGGTGGACTGCACAGTCCACACAACTACCAATCACTTGTTAGCCCTCAATCCCAAAGTCCAAAAGGTCCTCTGCTGACCCTTTGGGCCAAGGACTATCTGTTGGCCTTGGCATTTTAGGAGTAATTTCAGAGATTCAAGTGTTCTCATCCTAACAGTAAAATTGAGTGTTGCTAATAATTACTTCAAGATCATGGTGTAAATGGAGCTTGGGGTCATCCCATCTTATCCTTACATTTCTCTGAACATTAGTAGGAAAGGAGTCGGTATTCCAAACTCAGAATTATGCATGCTGTTATTCTCTCCTGTTTCTCTCAGTTAGTTCTGTCCTTGAGCTTTAAAATGCATCATCTTACAGCTAAGGTCGTCATAAAATTTTAAATTATAGTACCACCATAATATTCAACAACTCATAGAATTTTTAATTTGGTTTGAGATTTAAAGTCACGATAATAAAAGTAACTTAAGAAAATTAATTTGTATTAAATTTTAATGATATTTATAAGCCAATAGTCTCGTCCTGTCAATACACCCAACTGAAATATGTCCATGTGTCTGTGTCTGTGTGCAAGAGTGTTCATGGCACAAACTGGAGACGACCCAACCATAAAACTCATAAATTATGATACATGGCACAAAAGAATGCTATACAGCCATGAGAATAAACAAACTACAACCTAACTTCCCTGGGTCTCAGAAACACCCATGATCACTCTAATACCTTCCAAGTGTGAGAGAGGCCAAGGTGCAATGCAAAGACTGTCACCTCAATCACCTGCTGTTGAAGTGCTACTCTTGAAAAATTTTATAGAAACAAATGACCACATGAACTCAACTATTAGCTCTTGCTGTTGCCTCGACAGATGCCAGCACACACTCCATTTGCTCCTCTGTAAACTCACCTCTGTCTTCTCCTTTGCCTCCCTGGTTGCCTGCAGCTTCTCCTGGAAGTGAGCTCTTCATCTCTAATTACTGTCAATACACTATGCACACCTATGGTTGGCTCCTTGGTCAGCTGGCATTGTTTCCCCACAGTCAACAACTATTTGTGTGTGGTGGTACTGTTTAAGTTTCCCCTTCAGTGCCTTTTCATAGAATTTCATCTGCCTGCCTCATGAACAGCCTATTTCAGCTTTGCCAAGAGCAGCTGGTGAGGTATCTGGGTTTTGTTATCAACCATTGTTAGGGGATGACCAGCTGAGCACAGTTGGGAGGCGGCCATGAAGCTTTGATGCAGCAGAACTGGCTGTACTTCAAGGCCTTGATGGCTTTCTCTTGCCATTTGCTGTAGTTTTGATACCAATGAATAGGGTGGAGCCTCCTATGGACACATGTGCAATAGCAGTATTTTTTTCGTCTTCACTCTGATTACACGGTTCTTGATTCAATTCATCACTTGCCTAGACAGGAACTGCCTTCACTTATTTGTACTGACTCTAGACTCTATTTTACACCTTGAATAAATAGTCAGAGGTTTTATTCTCTTTCACCCATAATGTATGTTTGCTTAATAATATGATATACACTTATGCTTACCATGAATTTGGTGATTTGGTAAGCACTTAGAATAATAATTCCATAAAGAAAATATTTATCTAATAAATCAAGTTTTGCAGTCTGTGCTGAGTACCTTCTTTCCTTTCAGCTTAAAGAAGTAGTTATTCTAAGTAAACATAAAACTTTTACATGCAACACAGACATTCTTTTAAATTGCTAATATGGGGTTAAATACCTGAATCTATTTTATACTAGTATTCAGAGAATCTTTAGATTATCCAACAGGTTGACAATGAATATTAAAGAAGCTTTTCAATTTCTAATTGATTCTTCCTCTTGTTTAGTTGTGCTGAGAAATACTTGTAGTAAATATTTTATGGCATTGCTTGATTTAATTCTCATAAAAAAACATCAGGAAGGCAATATTATCCCTGGTTTTGAAGAATTGAGATTCATACTAAGGATAAATAAAGTTCTCACATGAAATACCCAGTAGATCTGTGATTCAAATATGGGCCTGCTGATACCAAAGCTAGTGTTTATAACCATGTTTTACCTTTCAGAATTACTAGTTCAGCAAGAAAAGGTGGCTACTTTTTTAACAATTCTCTCAAATCTAGAATAAACCCATATTATTTTGCTGTCTGAATTATAGTACATATGGATTATTAAAAAGATTAATTTTGAAAACAAATTCATTTTACCATACTCAGAATACCCTGAATTTGATTTCATCTGCATTTTTTTAGTTATTTGTTTTTATTTCAGCTATCCTCATGCCTGTTAAGCAGTTATGCTCCAAGTGTGCTCCTTTGCCTGAGGATTTTCCAAAATGTTTATGAAGGCTCACTTGAGCTAGTGTAAAGAAATTTGCACTTAAAACTAAAAATTATAATTTGAGAAAGCACTGAAGTTTACCTTTTGGATAGCTTCCCCATGCCTGTGTTATACTTAATATTTCCTGGATGTTCACATACCTGATCCTTAAGGATCTTAATCCATAATCTTAGTGTAACTGGTTCTCTGAGGAGAGTCTCTCAAGCAATCACTAGACCTGTTCATATATAACCTGGTTCTTCTCCATCAAAGCACATGATGAGACCACATTGTCCTGACTTCTTGAAATCGGATGTGTCTATTGGTCAAGTGTGTTAGTCAACTGTTCATCTCTGTGACCATAATATCCAATAAGAATGATTTAGAGGAGGAAAAACTTATTTTTGCTCATAGTTTCAGAGGTTTAGCCCATGATCGTCCTTGCTCTGCACCTGAGGTGAGGCAGAACATCATGGTGGAAGGTCATGGTAGAGGAAAGCTGCTCAGCTCCTGGTAGGGGAAGCCAGGGTGGGGGATGGGGGGTGGATACAGTAGACAAACACTTCTAGGGCATGTCCCCAATGACACATTTTCTTCAGTCATGCCCCACCTGTCTACAGTTACTACCCAGTTAGTCCATTCAAACTAGGATGGACTGATTAGGTTACAACTCTCACAACCCAACCATTTACCTCTGAATATTCCTGCACTAACACAGGAGATTTTGAGGATATGATTTCATATCCAAACTGCATCATCAACTACAGTTTATGGAAGTCATGTGTGCTCCCTTTCCTGGCTCTAGCAACCATCTACACTCCAGGTAATAGAGGCTTTGTCAACCTGGATTCCTGCATAAATATAGGATGGAACAGAACCCACTGTTGATTCACATGGATCTAGCACGAGGGAAGACTAGCAGGATGCTAGTTATCTTCCACACTCATTCGATATTTATTCCTTATGTATAAAAACACCAATTTTTAGTCAGCCACATTGCCGCACAGGTAAAGAATAAATTTTCTAGTCTGCTTTGAACCTATATGGATAGTGATTATTATAACTTTTGACTATGAAATACAGGTAGGAATTTTATCTTATTGCTAATAAGCATCCTTAAAAGACATCTCATCTTTTTTTTTCTTCAAGATTCCTGACAATCAAATGTAATGTCTAGAGCTCCAGCAACCCTTTTGGCTATGATATTTTAAAACATAGTCATTGAAGGAAGATGGTGAAAGCATCCTGGACCACTAATAATTTCTGTACTGCCCTGGAAAACCTACTTTTGGATTTATTTTATATAGAAGATAAATAAACCCATAAATCACTATTTTTCAGATCTTTATTCTCTACTACCTCACATATACAAAGCAGTATGTCTGCTTATAAATATTTAGAAACCAGGACTCTGTCACTAACTGTATCAATTGAGAGCAACGTAACTTATAAATCAGGGCATTTTCCCCACTTGCAAAGAGGTGATAGTAGGTACTATGTCTCCAATGTAGGTGAATTAATGCCAGCATTGTAGATTACATGCCTTCTAGGAGTGGGATGTAGTGCCCATGCACATCAGCCAGTCTTCTAAAATGATACTCTGCATCTTCTGAACCACTTGGCCAGCTCACCAACTCTCAGGGCAACACTGGTCAGCATCTTGTCAAGATAGATGGAGTTTATGAAGTATGGCTGGCTTCGCTCAAAAATAGCTGGAGGAATGAATTTTGTGAACTCAGTAAAGACCCATAAGCATGCCATAGGGGAACTTCCAACCAGCTTATGAGTACATTTATTTTTGGTCCTCATTTCTTTCTTGCAGATTCATACTGATCAACTGACATATAGCTATCTCATGTCAATCTTCTAGTCATCAGTTGTTTTAGAATCCTGCAGTTGGCAGGAGATTTAGCATTCAGAGAGTTTAACACCTGGATTTTATGTTTAAGGAAAATAAGCCTTAGCCGGAATGAGGAATTGGGAGGCACCTCAAAGGCCCCCACTTTCCATCCATCTCTCTTTTTTCTAAATTAATCTTCCTCCAAAGGTCATTTTAGATTCCTTTCCTGTACTCGAACTTGAATCTTAACTCACTCAACATTCAGAAGAGATTGTTCAAGTTACCTCTAATTTTTGCATTACTGCCCAGAAATTTAAAGAAAAAAAAAGTGATGTGTTCTCCTGACCTTCTGAAGAAAATACTTCTTTAAGCATTCTCCTCTTGGAGCATTTATTCTCTCTCTCAACCTGATTATAAATGTACCTAGGTCTTTCCTATTTTTCTATAATCTATACTTTTTAATATAGCAAGAATCTATTGAGTCTTTTGAGCTCTCAAATTCTTATTCATTATCTGGGCAGCTTTGTTCAGAGATGTTTTTGCAGATCCTTTATTGCTTAATTACTTTTCTATTATAATTTCATTATTCTCTGACACCCTTTCCTCCTTAACTCTTTTCTTCTTGTTGACACGAAATATCCTTGTATCTTCAGGGACAAGCATAGTATCCTGCATCTGCTGAGTGTTCTGTAAACTTTTTGAATGCATAAATAAAGGAATAGAATAGTCAAATAATTATAACCCAATGTGACTTCTCAATACATATCCTTAACCAGGGGACAGGACCATGTGAGCAAACATACATGTATGTGCTCACTCTGCACTAGTATCTGTTCTAAATTTGGCCTCAGGATATGCAAGGCACCCTTTGGGCCACTTGTGTATTCACAAGAGCTAACATGGGTAGGCATCATGTTATCCTAACAGAGACAAGAGATGTGGCCTCTGCTGTCACACAGCAGGTGAATACCAGAGTAAGAATTGGAGCTCCTGTGTTCCAACTCCAGAGTCTGCACTCTCTAACCCCCAACCCTGCTGTGTCACTCAGGACTAACAAGTAGATTTGGTGCTCAAAAAAATATGCTCCGCATTCTACCCAAAGGACCATTTTCTCAAAATATTTTGCTTTCCAGCTTGCATGCTGAGTGACTGAAATTTTTGTTATTCAGTCAAATCTTCAGAGAGGCTTTTGAAAACCAGAAAAAACTTAAAACCACTAATGTGCCATATAATGACATAAAGCATAAAATCACATAAAACTCTAAGCAACCATTGACATTGGAATTTGAAATTATTTATCAGATAATGTAATTCATCTTTGATAAGACTTGAGGAAACAGAACATGAGACAAGCTGAGTTTTGAGGTGTTAGAGGAAATTGTCTCAAATGGTTGAAAATGGAGGAAAGAAAAACCAAGTACGATGGTAACACTGCAGGATATTTGAAGAAAAAGGAAAAGGGGAGGATTTAAAATTTTAACAGAGTAAAAAGAACTCAAATTTGTTACTATCAAAGTCTTTTACGTAGTTCAGCTACCTTCAGCTCACCTGATAGTGACTAATTTTTATTATATTCATTTTATTTTAGCTTATACATCATTTTGAATAATATCATTGGGGTCAGTAATTTCTTTCTCTAGCTCTAGCTGTCTATTTAAGGAACACAATTCAGATAGATCATTCTTAACTGAATAATTAATCTCCAATTTTATAGTATGAGTCCAATAGAAAAGCTTTGCCCAATAAATAGTATTCTGCTTCAGCAATTACCTTTATTAACATCAAATTTTGCTTTAAGACACATCCTTGAGGCCTTGTGTCTTGGATGAGAGCCAACCTCTAATTCTTACTACCTGCCAACGCTGTGCCTTTTAAACTTATAATAAAGAATAATTAGTTTAAGGTATGGACCTCATGCTATATGTTTAATAAAGATATGTGGTGTCATTTGTCATTGTAATCAGTTTTTATCTTATGAGCCTTTCAGTGAATTTCCTTCTCTCAGTTGGAGGAAGTTCTACATGTGCTTTAGACTTAAATCATCTATTTTTGTTAGAAATTCATTGCTCCTATAAATTATGAGTTGAGGTAAAGAACTACTAAAAATATAAGCCTACTTAATCTGGATGACACATATACTGAAAGTGGAGAATTGTTAAGTGAATAGCAGCTAATTCCATGCATTTGGAAGAGTGATTTTATCAAGCATTTCTCTAATCTACTGGATTTTAAATCAATTCATAGTTGTACAAGATTTACTTAGCCTGAGGCAGTAGACCTTGTCTGGAATCCTCATTCAGGAAATAGTCCTGTGTATCCATTCCTTTCAGTAAAACTGAGTGGCAAGATTAGGTCCTGGATGAACACTGTCTCAATGTGCATTCTTTGGGTGCCCGCAGTTACACTGATGTCCGATGAATTTTAACTTTTATTTTTCACTGTCATAGAAAAGTAACAGAATATCAAAATATGGCTTTTCCGGTCTGGGAAGAGTTTAGGCCAAGGCCCCAAAGCTGAGAACAATAAATGCCAAGTACTCCCACGGCTAAAGCAAGATGGACATTTGTAAAGGAAGTAGGGACAAAAATGGCTCTTGCCAGCACTTGTTCAGACTGTACCAAAGAAGAATTCAGTAGGAGGCAAGTGATAGGGTGACTTAGTTTTGGCTGCTACAATAAGTGAGAATAGACTGGGTAGCTTAAACAACAGACCTTTATCTCTTACGATTCGAGAGACTGGAAGTCCGAGATCAGGGGGTCATAGGGTCAGATTCTTGGTGAGGGTCCTCTTCCTAAATTCCTGAGTTTGATTTTACCTGGTTTTTTTTTTTTTTTAATATTGGTGCCCAAACACAGGATTGAACCATACTTCTTCTTTTTAAAAGGGCATTCACACCCCATCCCACCTTGTTTACACCTTGCAAAAGTATACCTCTAAAGGCTATAACATTAGGGATTAGGGCTCCAAACTCAATTTTCGTATGACACATTCAGTCCCTAACAGAGAGTAAGGGCTCTCTTGAAGTCTGCTTTTCTTGACTTTCTAGGGGATGAACCTCACATAGGCCAGAACATGGGCCCACTAGAACCTGACTACATTAGGAAAAACCAAATTGCCTTTCAACACCTGATAATGTCTTTAAAAGCTATGGCAGCATTTGGGGAGTTTACCCAACCATAAGGAAGAATAAACCAATGGAATGAATTTAATGGGGGATGTTGAGAAATGCAGTGGCCTCCTCCTTGGGGCCTAATGAATGTTGCTTAGTGAAGTGGTGCAGCTGAAGTAGCTGGAAACTCTGTGGCTGTCAAAGATTTAGTATCTGATACACTGATATTCTTATTGCAAACACCCTGAGATGAGAAAAATTCACTTTCAGAAGCTGCCTTTGGGTTTCAGAAGCCGGGATAAACTATTCTCCAGAATATCTGAGCTGAAAAGGATCATTAGAGATTGGAGATAAAATTTTGTGTTTAACTACAAAATGGTGGGTATCAAACAACCAATATTCTTTTTATAATATTGTCTGGAAATAAACAGGAGCCAAAAACATCAGTAGCAGAGTAAGGGTTTTTTTCGTATTGCTACCATGACAAATTTAACACACTCACTAAAAATATCTCACAGTCCTGAAGGTCAGAGGTCCAGTGGGCTCATCTGGTTCCTCCAGTTTCATATTTTGAAATTATAGTGTCCCTCAGAGCTGTCTTCCTCCCTCTGGG
Source organism: Xerus rutilus (assembly GCA_028644305.1). Lineage (NCBI taxonomy): Eukaryota > Metazoa > Chordata > Mammalia > Rodentia > Sciuridae > Xerus > Xerus rutilus. The sequence goes on along the minus strand of CM053403.1, from coordinate 28,896,086 downwards.
GATCTAGGAAAAAATCTTTTATTCCTTATTTAGGGTATTGAGAGAATTCAATGTTTTGAAATTATAGGACTGAAGTACTGATTTAGCAAAAGACCCCTACAGTTACTTTTATTTTATATTTTTAGTTGAGAATATCTGGGCCCCTGTGTTGAGTCCCCTTCCTGAAGTTGTGTGTACATACATAAGTATGTATATCTGATTTTGCTTATTGATTTAATTTTTAAAATTTTCTGGACGCATAGTCTTCATTCTGCCAATGGGTCCTCAGGAGGCCCAACTTATGACTACCTTGGTCTACAACAACAGATCTCCCTTTCACTCCAACAGATTCTCCTTTCTCCTATGATGACATGGTCATTGGATTTAGATCTCACCCTGAATCCAGACTAACACCATCTTAGTTTCCTTTACTATTTACTCGTGCAAAGACCCTTTTTCAAATAAAGCCACATTCACAGGTGCCATGGGTTTGGACTTGAACATATCTTTTGGGATTGTCACTATTCAAACCACCATACTCACCAAAGTATTTGAGGGTGATTAGAGGATTGTGTTGGCAACTTATTCCCAAATGGTTTAGGGGGAAAAAAATCCCTATTTTTAATATACTTGCAATTTTTTGTAAGCTTGAGGCAATTTCAATATTAGAAAGATTAGAAGCAAATTAGAGCATAGTGGTTAATACCACAGACAGCAGTGAGATTATCCAGGTTTAAACTCTTCTACTTATTGGCCATGTGAATTTGAGCAGGCCACTTAACCCATCTCAGCCTCACTTCCTTTGTTTGAAAAATCGGGATAATAGAATTTACTTCATACATTTGTGAGGATTAATTTGGACAATTGTGAAGAGCTGAGCAAAGCACTTAGACTTTTGTAAACAAAGGGTAAAAACAATTATTTTAACATATGATGATTATATGCCTCATCAACATCATGAAAATTATCTAATTTCTTATGCAATAGCAGAAAATAACAGACGTGCCTTTAGACTAATAAAAAATTCTTGGGGCTGGGGATATAGCTCAGTTGGTCGAGTGCTTCCCTCACATGCCCAAGGCCCTGGGTTCAATCACCAGCACCACCCAAAAAAGAAAAATCTGAACTTATAAAAAATTCTTTAACTTAGCAGATCAGTAAGACTTGTACTTTCTATACTAGTTTACCAAAATTATACATGCTTACTTTCCTCTAGTTACATTTAATTGTGCCATGCTTTTCAGCATGGGATTGTGGTGTTTGCCCTTTAAATGTCTTGATATAAACATTCAAAGACTTGAAGATTCTCAGAAATCCAGCCTTATTATAGTGGCTAAGTGAATGTCTCTAATATTGGTAATTGTATCATTTAGAAATGTGTTCAGATACAAGTAATAAGGTAAAACTAGAGTTCCTTAAATAATAGAAACTCAGATATGTCTTACATGGAAAGAAGAAGTAGTCACTGAATCCTGCGGAGGCAGTTTACTGAGGTCAGCAAGGATAGTCAATGTCATTAGCTTTTGTCTTCCTCTCTATTGCTGCATAGTCACAAGTAGGTAATGGTGCATGGAGGTTTTAGGTCTGTTCTTAGGCATAAAGAGAAGAGAATTAAAAAAAAAAGAGCTACACCAACTGTTAGTGAAGAGAACAGCATTTCTTAGAAGTGTGTATGCCTATCCCTTCTGTTCATCACCTTCAGGAGAACTGCACATCAGCCTCCAGAGATAAGTCACCATGGGGGCTAGAGAGAGGAGAGGAATTGCTTTACTGTAGTTAAGATCAGAACTGGGATTGGGATTGACTGTCCTGATGGGGCTAGCCTTGGAATCTTAGTCAAACTTATCAGGGACTGGCCAGGCACAGCGGGTGAGTATGTAGGCAAGGGATGGCTTCTGTCAAAATTAGCCATGGTCTCTTAGCCAATGTGCACAGATGAAATTTCATCCTTTTGAAAATATATCACTTTAGTGCCAGGTCCTTCTGAAAACATCAACCTAAGATACACCAGTAAAATTATTTCTAATTTGTTTAATATTAAAACAATTATAATACAGAGAAGTTATTGTATATTGTTCACATATTGTTCAGATGTGAATATAAAACAGAAATGCATAGAATCCTCTTTTGTTGAGGGGGAGCTAAAAACTCCTAAATTAGTCCCATCATGGAACTGTAAACTTTTAACTTTGGAAAAAAGAGTTTTCCATTGTGTGAGAGAGAAAATCCAATCAAAGGTCATTGGTGGAGACTACTTCTGTCTCATGATCAGGGAAAGACTAAAAAGTAGAATACAAATTCAAAAGCAGTTCATCCTCTCAACATATGATGATCATCTAGTCCTCTTCTCAATGGAGGAATGAAAATACTAAGCCCCAGACAGAGAAGTCAGGAATGTTGCCAGATGTTGTACAGTTGTTAGGACAGTGCAACTGGGTCTCAGACCTCCTAACCCTTATCTACAGTGCTTTTCTCTGTATCTCTCTGTGGCTGAGGCAGTCCAACAATCTGGAAAAAGAAATTTGTACTGAATTGTCTTAATTCTTGGTAAGAAAAGAACAGAAAGGAAGCAAGAGAAATTCCCAGGAGAAGCTAACCTCCCAGCTAGGAAGGGAAGACCAGAGCTGAAAGTTCTATCACAGATGGAGAAACAGAGAATATTGCTGTGAATGCTTGGTTTTATATAACCAACAAGCCTTCACATCCTAGCTGATTCTCTCCCCTTCTCCCTCTTGCTCTGTTTCTTCCCACTTTGACTTATTCAACATGTTTTCTAACTGGCAAAATAGGGTATAATATGAATGCTTTTGCTACAAACTAGGTTTTAAAATATTTCTAGAGTTTATGGGTGTCCACAAACAATCAAAATCACGGTTCACAATCTACTAGGAATCAACTCTCTCACAATTAATCCAATGCAGCTAGTTTTTCCTTCAGAGTTAGAATGAATTTCTGATTTCTTAGAATTGCACTAGACAAAGCAGTAGGCTTTTGTGTAGGGGCTGTGATTGTTGACAAATTGTCTTTAAGATCTGATTCAGCTCATTGTTGGGAGTCACTTGCACAATGGGACAAATAAAAATCATGACAGATTTCTAGGCTTAAATAGCAGCATCCAGTCTCTCATCTCGTATTCAATATAAGGCTCATGCTCATTGAGTAAAATGGTGAACAGCACTGCTCACACAGACTATCACTACTTTTTCAATGTTTAAAAAAAATTCTTTAAATGGAATATTTGTAAGTTAAATACATTATATGTGAGAATACCACTAAATATAAACCAGTGTATAAATGACTATGTTGTTTATAGTAAACCAGTGAATGTAAGTAAATGTATCCCTGAATTTGTCACTCTAGCAAATTAATGAAGCCTAAGGAAGAGGTGGTGGAAATCCTAATTTGTAGCTAATCAGTCAGAAGTTCCTGAGGCCTAGAATTGTGACTGGTGTCTGAGTAAGGACTGTTTTATGGCACTGAGCCCTCAATCTGTGGGATCTGATGCTGTTTCCAGGTAGATAGGATTTGAATTGAATTGAATTGAATTGAATTGAATTGAATTGAATTGAATTGAATTGAATTGAATTAGAGGCTGCGCAGCTGATGTTCACTGCATAATTCTGACATTTTGGGCTCATAGAACTGTTCTGCATTGTGAATGTGTAGGGGGAGAGAATGAGTTTGAGTTGTATTTTTCTTCTGTATCATCAGAGTTCCATTTTCACAGACAATTATTTTATGTTAGTTTATTTTGTTGCATGGTTATAAACTAACTGCTTTAAATCCTATCCATTATAAGGCATAATATGAAGAATGAAATAAAAACCCAAATAAATCATTAATAGAACATGAACTTTAAGAATGAAGGATTAATTTAAAATTAAACTCATAAAATATGAAAATATATATAATTTAATTACACTTTTTTCTTCATTGTTAATATTTAGCATTTACCTGGTATGTGTGAGGACTGGGAGAACACAGAAGGAATGGCTATTCATTTATTTTTTTCATGACTAGTTATTTGTGTTATGAGTAAGGTATTCTGTAAAGTCTGAGGGTGAAAGTATGACTAAGACATCTTCTCACACATCATAAAAACACAGTGGACCCTCCTCATTCTTGGGTTCTGCGTGTATGGATTCAACTGCGGTTCGGAAATACTACATTGTTGCATACAAATACTGAATAGTTAGACCTACAGTAAGTTGTGCCTATATAGACCAGATACAGACTTTTTTTCTTGTCATTCTTCCACAAACAATACAGTATAATAAAGTTACACAGCATTTGCATTGGATTAGGTAATATAGGTAATCTAAGAGATGTTTTAGAGTAAGTGGGAGGAAAGACTTGAACATCTGTGAATTTTGGTACCTGCAGGGATTCCTAGAAGCAGTCTCCTGCAGACATCAAGGGATAACTGTATATAATTTGTATTTGTCAACTATATACCCTGATAAAAAGTAAAAACAACAAATCTGGATCTGTTCCATTTCCCCCAAATTTCAAAATTTATCATACATTTTTCACATTTGTGGCATTTATTGGTCTCTGGGCTTGAGGCTCAGCACTACATTTAGAGTTATAAGCTTATTATTTGCTCTTAGGTCATAGGATGAGTTTTCCCGTAGTCTGTGCTGCCTATAGACATCTGAACAAATATTCTTCCTGGAATTGCTTAATCCTGAATCCTATCTCTCCACAATCTTTCAGTTTCATATGTTGTTAATTCCATGTGCCCTCAAACATAGAATCTAGTAGTCACCTAGACTAACAGAATCCCAGAGCTCATCATATCAAGTATATATATTCACTAACTCTTTTCTTTCTTTTGCTTTCTTGATTGTTTAGTGTAATATATACTCCATTAATCCCTAAATCTTATTGTCCTTCTCTGAACTCTACTGATTTTATTCTCTAATATCTTTCCATTATTTCTAAATATTAATTTTGCATATTATGTTATTTGGGAGCCATCAAAAACATATTTTTCTTTTTGGTATTGGAGATTGAACTCAGGGGCACTTGACCACTGAGCCACATCCCCAGCCCTATTTTGTGTTTTATTTCGAGACAGGGTCTCACTGAGCTGCTTAGCGCCTTGCTGTTGCTGAGGCTGGCTTTGAACTTGCAATTCTCCTGTGTCAACCTCCCTAAGTGCCACCGCGCCCGGCTAAAAACATATTTTTCATTCAATGAAATGTTTAATCCTTTTCATCATCCTTATTGGTTTCTAACCTATTCTTTTTGGTGGCAATTAAAAGACCAAAAACAAAAAAAGAAAAAATTCTATGGCTCTTCTCAAGACCCTGAATCCCTAAAAGTGATAACCTATTTTATATGTACCCTAGAATTATTTAACTTATAAAAGAATCATCAATATTTACTCTTTCAAACATATTACTCTTTCAAAGATCATTTCTCTCTCTCTCTCGCCTACCCCTCTCTCCCTTCAACTAAAGATTTTTGGCTAGTGTAATCCAAATAAACTTTTCCAAAGAAAAATAAAATTTGTCAGAAGGATATAGTTAGATCATGGTATAGTTAGATAATAGAAGCCTGGAGATGCAGATTTGAAATTTCATGGGAACCAAGGAAATCCCATAGGGAAGTAAAAAATGATTTATTTGATGGCAAAAACAGCTTGGCATTCCAGGCCTGACTTTTTTGAGAAATCCATCTATTTCTAGTCTCTCGTTACTCTCTCCACTATTCAGTTTCTAAGGAGAGCACCCAAGTGATCAGTCTTGGGTTTTATAGAAGTTAGTTGTTGGCAAAGAAGAAGAAAGACCCCCAAGGACTGACCCATCAAACTGTAACTGATGGAGAAGCAATACTCCCCAAGAGGTAATTGGGTGTCATGAAGAAAGGAAAATGAATGTCATGTGATCAAAACATAACAAAAATCCACCATAGATCCTGTCTCTGAGAAAAAATTGGTCCTACTATTTCCCAATAGCTTTTCAATGTTCCCACAGTCTTTTTGACTCATTCACTCATAGAAATTTTTTCCATAACAATCTCCAATATGCTCTTTCTAATCTCAAGCTCTCTAGTTCTTTATCCTATTGAAAACTCTTGTTCTTCTTTGTGTCTCCAGCATATAAACTTCAAAATCACTTTGTATTTTTCCTTTAGAAAAAGACCATAGTCTTTAGGCCATAGTCTATCCAGTTGATTTTAAATTTTTGTTAATATTGCATGAAAAATATTGGCTCATTTAATCTCCTTTCTCTTTACCCCCTTTAAGCTATCCTGTACTATCACAATAAGATTCCTAGATGGGTTTTCTTCCTCCAAAATTTTCAAATATAGTTTTTTGTCTCCAACACAATGAGATGCTTTATTCTATGCCTCATTAACATCTTTAATAGTCACAACTACCTCATGATATAGGGGTTACTATGATCTCCATTTTACAAACAAGGAAATTAAGGTGCAAAGGAGTTAAGGAACTTATCTGAGGAAGTAAGTAGCCTTACTGAGATTCAAAGCTAAGCAATATGTTCCAAAATACACTATGTCATACTACTTTTTTCTAAATGTTTTATTTTCTTTTTTAAATTGACAGAAGTTTATATATCCACTATGCTTAATGTGGTATTTTTAGATAGATAGATAGATAGATAGATAGATAGATAGATAGATAGAAATTGTTAGATGTATTACTTCACATAGTTATTGTTTTTATGGTAAGAACACAAAATATTTTACATATTTCAAGAACATACTATATTATTACTTACTATAAACACTTTGTTATCAAGTAGATCTCTTGAACTTATTCCTCCTAAATGAAGTTTTGTATCCTTTGATCAACATCTCAACATCCCTCAGCCCCACCAGACTCTGGTAACCACTGTTCTACTCTCTCTTTTTTTTTAATGCATTTTTTTCTTTTTAAAATTTATTTATTCTGCTTATGTATACATGATAGCAAAATGTATTTTGATTCTTTGTACACAAATGGAGCACAACTTTTCATTTCTCTGGTTATACGTGATGTAGAATCATACCATATATGCAGTCATACGTGAAGCAATGATGTATATCCATCTCATTCCACCATCTTTCCTGCCCCCATGCTCCCTCCTCCCTTCCTCCCCTTTGACCAAAATTCCTCCATTCTTCCAGTGCCTCCTCCGCCAAGATGGATCAGCATCCACTTATCAGAGAGAACATTTGGCCTTTGGCTTTTTGGGATTGGCTTACTTTGCTTAGCATGATATTCTCAAACTCCATCCATTTACCTGTTGTGTCACTGTAGTATGCTGTTTTTAAGTCCTTTGGGTATAGACAGAGGAGTGGGAAAGTTGGGTCAAATGGTGGTTCCATTCCAAGTTTTCTAAGGAACCTCCATACTGCTTTCCAGATTGGTTGTACAATTTGCAGTCCTACCAACAATGTATGAGTGTGCCTTTTCCCCCATATCCTCATCAACACTTATTGTTGTTTGTATTCTTGATAATTGCCATTCTTACTGGCCTGAGATGAAATCTTAGAGTAGTTTTGATTTGCATTTCTCTAATTGCTAGAGATGATGAACATTTTTTCATATGTCTGTTGATCAATTATATATCTTCTTCTGAGAAGTGTCTCTTCAGCTCCTTATTCCATTTATTGATTGGGTTGTTTGTTCTTTTAGTGTTAAGTTTTTTTGAGTTCTTTATATATCCTGGAGATTAGTGCTCAGTCTGATGTGCATGTGGCAAAGATTTGTTCCCAGAATATCGGTTCTCTGTTCACTTCATTGATTGTTTCTTTTTCAGAGAAGAAGCTTTTTAGTTTAAATCCATCCCATTTATTGATTCTTGACTTTACATCTTGTGCTATAAGAGTCTTGTTAAGGAAGTAAATTCCTAATTCCATGTGATGAAGATTTGGTCCTACCTTTTTTTCTATTAGGCATTGGGTCTCTGGTCTAATTCCTAGGTCCTTGATCCACTTTGAGTTGAATTTTGTGCATAGTGAGAAACAGGGTTTAGTTTCATTTTGCTGCATATGGATTTCCAGTTTTCCCAGCAACATTTGTTGAATAGGCTATCTTTTCTCCAAAGTACATGTTTGGCACCTTTGTCTAGTGTAAGATAACTGTGTTTATCTATAAAGACTGATGTTGGCCAGATGTCCTTCAA